>JAKSZT010054001.1:1510152-2019711 GCA_026826555.1 Tolypeutes matacus
AGGAAGGAAGGAAGGAAGGTAACAGCAGGGCATGTTGAGGCTTTTCTGTTAGCCACAGGTAGGAGACAACCAGGGGCAGAAGCCACATAGGCCCAGCTGCTCAATTATTCCTGGGCAGGAGGAAGCTCACTGAGAAGAGTAATTTTATTTTTTGGTGCTAAACTTGGGGTGCTTTCTGAGCTTATAACACCTGATGGTTCAACAATATCACAGGGATGATTTAACAGTTCCATGTTAATTTTATGACTTTAATCCATTAGTCTGAAGTGCCAAGGAAGGCTTCCCCACCCCTACCAAGATGGCATCTTCCTGCATTAGCTCACCTCCTGGGCACTTTTTTTTCCCTTGCTGTGACCATCAAACACGAGTTTGGTGCCACTGAAAATGAATCTAGAAGTATTAGATGAGTCTACATTTTTCATTGTCAGGGAAATGGGCTGCTGCTTGAATTCCGTGCAGCCCTCCGGCAAGTGCCTGCCCCTCCATCTCCACTTTGACTGGGGCACGTTTCTCCCTGGGAGGGAGAAACCCATTCTGCCTTTTTCCTAGCTCCGCTGGCGGCACTCCTGCAGCCAGGCTGCTCTTGAGGCTGTAGTATGACAAAACCTGCCTCCCCCTGGGGCAGAGTTCACTTAGAATACTTGACACCGGGCAGAATTCCCCAAATTAAGGCAGCCCAAGTATCACCTGGGGGAACTAAGACACAGACTGCTGTCTCCCACCCCCAAGAGTTTCTGTTCCGGGGATCTGGGGTTCAGTCCAAGAGTCTGCATCTCTAACAAGTTCCTAGATCCAAGGGCTCACTTTGAGAACCATTGACATAGAGGGTAGGCTCAAGAAGTGGAAGAAAAACTTGTATTTCTCAGGTATTTGTGAACTCAAGTCAGGATTTTTTTTAAAAATTGCATAGTTATTTCCATGATCGTATTTTAAATGATCTAAACATTTTCTGAAGTACTACCCAGTCCTTTAGGCTGAACTATCTGGGAAAGCATATCCAGTCTTACTGCCAGGTAAGCAGTTTACACATGCAGATGGAGAGCCCCAGACTTCAGTCACCTAAATCACCCACAGACACATTCCCACCCACCTCCACCCCCACCCCCACCCCCGCCCAATATCTAATTTAGGATAATACTAGTGACTAAGGAAGAAGCTGCTCTTTCCCCAACTGACCTGGGTATGTCCTCCACATCCCCTCATCTCCTCTCCCCAGGATAAGTGTCACCTGGGACACTACAATAACCCCTAACCAACCTCCCTACCTTTAACCTTTTTGTCTGTTCTCAATCAATCAACAGAAACATCCTTTTAAAAACATACATCAGAGTGTTTATCTCCTCTGCTCAAAACCCAGAAACAGATTGTTTCACTCAGAGTCAAAGCCAAGGTCATAGCATGACCTTATATGATTTGCTCCATCCTAGCCCCTCTGACCTTCTCCCCTCCTTTCTCCCCGTGGCTTACTCTGTCCAGCCACACCGGCCTCCTTGCTCTATCCTACACAGGCCTTTGCACCTATGGTTCCTACTTTCTGGAATGCTCTGGCTCTAGGTATTTGCTTGGCAAATTCCCCCACATCTTCCAAGTGAGGGGCCTATCTTAACTTCCAATGATGCTCTAACCGTGATATTAAATCTTCTGCACTAACTTCCCCACCTGGCCCTAGCACCCGCCATGTGGCTCTCCTGATCTCCTTAATTAATTTATTATTTTTTTAATCCATAGTACTTATCACCTTTTAATATACTGTGAAATATGTTATTTATTATGTTTACTATTTATTGTCTATAAAGTCCACAAGGGCAGTGATAAGTGTGTTTTACTAATTGATGCATCCCAAACGTCTAGAACAGTCTCTGGTTCATAACTGGGACACAATAATATTATGTTCATGACCTTCAGCCTGTCCCAGGTTGAGAGCAGGGTCTGGGTGGAAAACAGAACCCAGTGGTCAACTACATTGTAGCCAAATTCATGTTATTGGGATCACATTATCCTGGCTATTCCAAATGCTTTTCTGAATTGTTGCACCAATTTCCCTCACCCAGTTGTGTATGACTGTTCCTACCTTGCCATGTGCCCCAGGTGCCTTCTGCTCTTCATTCTGTGGCCACCTGGGGCTATTCTTCCGCGCATGCGTGGTTTAAGGGGCAGGGTCAGAGGTGGGGGTTTTCCCTCATCCCCATAATGCACTTACACTTCTCTTGCTCATGCCCTTAGAGCCCCATCCCTATCCTACCCTAATGAGGGTGGGGTTTTCCATCCTGGAAACTAACAATTCTCTTCCAAGAAAGAAGAGTTTGAGTTAACAGAAGTCCATATTATTTACTTTTAAAAATGGTTACAGGGAATGTATATTTAAGACTGTATAAAAAATAAGAAAGGGAAGTATAATAAGTTTGTAAGAAATTTTTAAAGGGCTTTATATTTCTTAAATTTAAAATTACAGAAATAGATAAAATGCATTTTATATTAGCATAACAAATAAGGTCACAAAATTAATGCTAAAATATATCTATGAATGTCTGGAGAGGGAGAGGCAGCTGTAGACAGAGCAGGGATATTTAGACTTATTTTTAAAAATCCAATTTTATATGAAACTAGCAAGACTAGCAAAGATAAATGCTGTTATCAAGATAACTATCTACAAAGAAATTTCCAAAGTGACCAAACTTATAACATTTTTTCCAAAATAACTTTCTCATTTTGTTCTGAAAACAAATCAAATGCATTTTCAGCATCTCTAGAAAACTTGAGAAATGGTCCTTATGGCCTAACTCATTTATCATTTGTGCAATTAAGAAAAGATAGTTTCTTCTTTCATACTTGTTCTCTAGAGGCAGACATAAGGAGGCCAAGATGAAGTAGCAAATCAGACAGCAAGTTTGGGCCTGAATATGATGGATATGAAAACATCACAGGGGATATCAAGAACCTAAATACAATTACTAAGAAGGAAATGGGGAAGATTTTAACTCCCTAGGAAAAAGTCTCATAAAATCTAAGTCATTAAGCAGCTCTTCTATGACTGGGACAAACCTTTAAGCCCTCTTTCTAAACATCTAAGAATTGGGCAAGGCCACCATATGTCACCCTAATAGAACCCCTGTTCCCATGTTGCCTGCACTAAGTTCTGATTAATGAAAGGCATGCCATGAATGATACAAGTGACTGCACTGCATAAATTAGGATGGAGACAGGCCATGGCTTGATTAGATTCTGGAACAAACACCTCCTCCCTCCTGGGGCACAGCTGTCCACAGTCCAGCAGTCATTTGTTAAACAGGGACATATTTTCCATGGAGGTTACCAAGCACTAGCTTAGAATTTAACACCTGCCTTCCCACCGCTGCTTTAAAATCTACCCCATCACCACCTCAATTAAATATAGGAATGGAAGTATAAATGAGGAGGTAAAACTTTAAACTATAAAAGAGGGATTTGACATGATGGAGAAGCCGAAATATTACAAATCATGCACATGGATGTGTTCCTAGCCTTAGCTGTGACAAGGTTTTGCAATTTCCATTTTGTATATATTCTTTACTAAGAAACTGTTGTCTTAAAACTCATAATGTCATTGACTTTGGCCAAATATTCACAAAAAGGTACATATACAGAACCTGGGAAAAGAAGGAAAGAGATGCATGCCTTGTCAATCAGCAATTCAGACAACAAAGACCAACTGGGTGAAAGATCTTATTTTATTGTACCTTTATACTTTTATATTTCTAGTGTCAAGTTGATGTTATCTACATCTATCCACCCTATCTTTGCTACTACCACAGAAGGACCAACATTTTTGTCAAGTCCAAGAAGTAACAATATGTCTGCTGTGGAAAGAAGCCTTATAAATGCCCTTTTACATATGGGCAGAAATAATTCTTGAAGGACAGTTTGAATACTCTTTGCAAGTCTGGCTCTGCAAGCTGTGAAATATCTGACCCTTATTTTCAAGAGTGTCATAAGAAGATTTACCTATATTGCCTTCAATTTGACCTGCCTGGAATTCAGTTAATAGATTTTCTAATTGTGGCTGAAAACCATCACCACTTCTTCTACCTCTGTTATGGCTAATGACTTGTTGACGGTGGGATTTATTCAAAATTTCCAAGGGCCAAAAAAGACCTCATCGGAAGACATCAGTCTCTCTTTGGGTGTTTTTAATGTCCTGATCAACGTCAGCCAATGTGATGGCATGAAAGGGTAAGGATTGAGGGCAATGCTATTCCAGTTTTGAGCATTTGCTATCTGAACCATCAATTAAACAAGGGATTCTGAAAGCTTAGTAGCAGGTAAACAAAGAAAATAAAGGCAGTATCTTGCTATGAAAGAGTTTAGAATGTTTTGGGTAAATCAATACAGATACATGAGAAAAGCTCACACAAAAAGTGATTAACTGCCTAGTATATATAACAAGTGATTAACTGCCTAGTATATATAACAACAGGTACATTAGGAGTTCATAGCAAGATTAATGTATAATTGGGGAAATATAGTCAGGTCTCAGAGAGAGGACAAGGTCTAAGCTGGCTCTTGAGTATCAGAAGATTTTGTATAAAATCAAACAAAATTGAGCATGAGGGGAAAGGATTCAGGTTATACTTAAATCTTTGGCTATAATTTTCATGAGATCTCAGCATATTTGAAAATCATATTTGCCTCATAGAGGAGTAAAAACTTGAAGACCTTTAAGCAAAAGAAGAACTGTTACTTAAGAAATAGGTCAGTTTTATAGCACATTGGTTGATGTTATTTCAGAGCAATTAAAACCAAGCAAAATAAAAATCAATAGAGTAATTATTTCCTGGAGCACTGGCACGATTTGTTGGATAGACCTTGCTCCTGGATCTGCTGAGCATGAGAAACCCAAGCATGAGCAAAGCAGAACAAGTTCCAAACTCCTGTTCAGTTAACCTTTAAAGTAAAGGCAAAGGATGGAAAGGAAATAACATGGATCTTAGACTCATGAGGCCCATGTTGCAGTCTTGGCTCTGCCTACTCAAGTATAGCCTGGGGATAAGGGTAGCAGAAGGAGCATGATGGGATTAGAGTCTAAGGGCCCAACCCATGGATGTCTGTGATGGCCCAGTTGAGAGTATAAACAAGGGTCATAAAAGCCTCCATTGGAAGGGGCAATTGATAAAAATACAGAGGAAGTAGAATCAACAGGATTTATAGAATCAATTAGATAAAATGCAGGATGATAGAGGGAAGTGGGAAAAGAAAAACTAAGGGTGATAACTCATAGGACTATGGCTGGGGCCAGAGACTGGGTGGTAGCATCATTCACCAAGGCAAATATTTGCAAAGGAACAGTGTCTGGTGGGAGCAAAATAAGTTCAGTTTTAGACATGTTGGATTGGGAGTGCTTATGGGTTTTTGTATATAATTTTAACAATCCTTAAAAACATAAATATACCTTTCAGGAGAAAGAAAATCAAATAAGTCTGAAATGTTTTTGACTTTCAACATTGACAGATGAATTACATTAAGTGTATTTTTACTGTAAAAATTGAATACTGTATGTTTGTTCCTGAAAGTATTATAGACTACTTTAAAGACTGGAATGCTATTGCAAGCCAATGGCCCTGTCAAATCAATCTGTCAGTGATGGAAGGAAAGTCAAGAATAAAGGTTCCAAGCTGCCAGAGAATTTGGCTGTTTGTCAAGAGGAAATAAAGAGAGCAATCTGCCAATTACTGCCCCCACGTGCTCTGTGAGTGGCAAGAGCAAATTATGTAATTTAACCAGTGCAGAATGGCAAAACATCAATGTCAACATATAGTATTATTGTAGTTGAAAACTAAGCCCCAAGCTCTTATTTTATTGTTGAGGTCACTGGGGAACATAGCATGACTTGGCCACAATCATAGGACTTATTGATGGAGAAGCAGGACTAGAATTCAGATCTGACTTCCCAGATAAAATTCTTTCCTTGCTATCAAATCTCATTTCTTATAAATATGTTTTTGGATTTACAGTTCCCATTTCTAACATGTATATCTTATTCATGCTTCGGGTATAAAAGGGGAATCTGTAACAACAAAAGAAATAAGGTTCCCTGAGGTCTGAAACAACTGTAAAACCAATTCACTACTAAATAAAAGGCAAATTTAGGGATAATGGCTCGGAATTGCATTAAAAAAGGTTCATTCTCCATACAAACCCACATAATGAAAAACCAAAGGAAGAAATAATTCAAAAAATCTAAATTACTTTGACTGAAAATGCTCATTCCCTTCCATAAAAGAATAATTAATTCAAGCTAAACCAAGGGGACAGATTTTGACTTTCAACCATTCTTTCACTTGACTAACTTGGGACAAACAAATTTCAGTAAGGAACTGGAGTTTTCCCTAAAGCTTATTTGATTTTAATGAATTTTATCTTATTTTGAGGCTCCCATTGTCATTGTCATGGTATTCTTTGTGGCTACACTTCTGTGAATTGCTCCTCAGTTGAGCACAAAGGCAATACATACTGTGAAATGGTAAATATTCCCTTCCCATACCAGCCTCTAAATCCTTCTCTACAATATACTTCAGGCAGTTACTATCAACCCATTGGCACATAAAATTAAGTCCATTTGCTTTCTTTGATTTAGTCTGGCAATTGTTCTGTTTATTAAAAACATGTTTCCTGAGCTCAATGAACCACAAAACTATTTAAAGGACCATGATGCTGATATATTACCAATAAGTGTGAATAAATTTCAATCCCTAAAGTTCTAAGATCATGTGTGGTGAACCTGATTTTCAGAACAAAGAATCCATTTGAAAAATGGAAAAATGTACCTTTTAATATCACCACACACATACACCATGCATGCAAATTGGTTCACTTATTCTCTTACAGGGAAAAAGAGAATGCTTTCCCAGTGTCTTTACAAAAATTAATGTATATCACAAACACCTACCAATCTATAACTAGTACAATCAAGGAGGACATTTAATTAGCAATTACTCTGATTAACATTCCTTGGAGATTAATTTGTTTCACCAGATGGCCTTCATAAAAATAATTCATAGAGGATTCTTTTTTAAAAAGGCTAAGCTAATTGTAAAATGTAGGGAGAGAGAAAAGTTTAACAATCATACCAAGAATAAATTAACGTGTTTAAGTTGTCCAGCTTCAAGATATGACTGAGAAGTGAGGACTAGTAAAAGGGAGTTCATGGGACTACCCAGTGAAGGTACTAGACCAATGACTAGAGGGAAAAATCCAGGGACTAAGTCAAATAGAAACTAGAGATGAGCAAGCCCCGTAAAGAAGGGCAAATCCCAGATTAGATGCTGGGAAACTAAACTGGACCAAAGCCAAGGAAAGTACCAAAAGCACAAAAGAAGAAAAGAAGGAGCGGGCACAGAGCCCAGAAAGAATTCTGCTGAATATCTGCCTGGCAGCCACATCAGCTAATAACACTTCAGCAGATCTCATCCTTTTTGAGATAACTTTCCAGAAGATGTGATAGGTTCTCCCTTACCTACAAAGAAAGGAGCTCACATTTGTTGAGTGCCTACTTCCTAGCAGACCTTGAATTAGAAGCTTTATCTACATTATCTCAAGTGGTTTTGTTCTTACAAAAGCTTTTTATTTCCTCCTGAACCTCACTGCTAATCACCTTTCCCAGCCTCTTATTGCAGCAAGGCATGGCAATGATACTGAGTTCTGGCCAGTGGAATTTGGGGAAAATTGATGCATTTTACCTCCATCCCATCAAAGCCTTCCATAAGTAATCTGCCATATTGTTCTCCATTTGCTGGCTCACAAGAGAGGATACTCCAAGGACCCAGAGGGCAGGCTCCTGAGGAGCCTACCATGAACACCCACAGTGGATCATTACATTGGTGAGAAATAAAGGTTTATTATGTTAAACCACATATATTTAGAGATGTATTTGTCATTGAAGCTAGCATTAACATTCTTTCCTCTATTTAAACTGTTCATCTAATTTCATCCTTATAACTATTCTATAAGGTGGGTACTTTCATTCTAACTTACCTGACAGGTAAAATAGATGGATAAGGAATTTGAACCCAAGTCTTTGAGACTCAAAGATCTATTCTCTCTCATCAGTTACACTGGTAAACAGTATATGAATCAAGGAAAACATGAGTCAAAGTTTTTGGTGTGAGGCTGGACAAAACTTGCTGGAATCAAATAAGACCATATCTTTGACTTCGGTATTTATTATTACTATAGTGAAGCTACCCATGATTACCAATCTAGTTCATCCATCACACACTAATCACCTAATTAGAGTCCCCAATAAATGGGATGTAGTGAAAAAATAATAAGAATTATGAGACAGGAGTGAAGAAGAGTTTTAGTCAGGAAAGACCCCATTTTTTGCAAACAGATTAAAAAATGTGTATTTCTTAGTCGATCCAAATGCATTTTTGGTAGGACAAGGGTAACATGAGGAAATCTGAGATTTAGTAGATCCACTGGGTTGATTGACGATATATATATATACATTCATTCATCTCCTCCCCCACCTCCACCCCCACCCAATGCAGGAGGTGGCAGTAGGCAGGAGTATAGCAAGGAACTTCATACAGCCTATTCCCTGACTTCTTCATTAGAGAGATGCAAAGCCCCCAGAGAGGGTGAGAGCTCTAGATGGGTCTTCACAAAACAGGAGGGAAACACTCCAGGCATTACTCCAATAAGAAATCCACTGCAGTTTCTGCATTTCCCTTTGCAAAATACAAAAGTACCCCAATTTTATTTTCAAAGAAAAATTCTTTTAAAATGCATTACTTTTCTATTAGAAAATTACATTCTCATCTGAATATTAAGGAGAAAATTATAAGGACATAATATAAAAATATTTATAATCTCACCTAACTTCTGTCAAAGTTATAAATATACGTGCATATGTGTGCATGTATACACACACAACTGTACACATCTGCATGAATATACCTGTGTGTATACATGCATGTAGACATGTGTGCATGTACACGTACATGTGTGTGTGCATGTGCAAATGCACACCTGCATGCTAATGTCATAGAGAGGTGAATACATATGCAAATGAAACGAGTAAATTAGTATCATGCATAAACAGTTTTCTATTTTCTCGATATTTGTGTGTGGATAACATATCCAGAACATTTAACACAGGTACTGGAAGAATAACAGGCATAGGTGTACCGTGAATTATGTCTCCTTCTCAGAACAGACCTCCATGTCAACAAATTACCTTCCCAACAGGCAACTATGGCTCCCATTTCTTGTCTTTCCTTACAGTTATTGTTCTATGCACACTTAAGCATAAATGAATATGCTTTATTCATTCTCTTTATTTTACATCAACAGAAGCATTCAATGTACACTTTTCTGTACATTACTGTATTAGTCAGCCAAAGGGGTTCTAATGCAAAGTACCAGAAATCTGTTGGCTTTTATAAAGAGTATTCATTTGGGGTAAAAGTTTACAGTTACAAGGCCCTAAAGAGTCCAAGTCAAGGCTGCTTTCTCACCAAAGTCAGTTGCCACATTTTGAAGCAAGAGGGCGGGTGATCTCTGCTAGGTATCTCCTTCCTTCTTCTCTTAAAGGCTCCTTGGGCCCAGCTTCTTCCAGTCTCAGCTGTAGGCAGGCATAGGGCTTGTTTCTTTCTGGGCCTTCTCAGCTGCTCTGTTCTCTTCAGCTGCAAACTATCAGGTGAATGGCACATCTCTCCCAAGGCTTTAGCTGTTTGAGACATCTCCTTTCTGTCACATGACAAAGTTCTGTACGCTGGCATCTATGGAGCTCTCTCTTTCCTTGTGTCTTCTTGACTGAGTGTCCATTTATATAGCAAAGGGGGTGAGGACACAATTTGAATACACCTTACTGATGTAGCCCAGTCAGAAGCCCTAAACTGATTTTATCAAGTAAACTTAATCAGAGGCTCCTCACTGAATCTAACACAATCAAAGAGCATCACACCCAAAGGAGCAGACCATTTTAGAAACATAATCCTTCTCTTTTTGGGTATCCACAAAAATAATCTCAAACTGCCACAATTACTTTAAACAACTTTTATGGTATTTTAAACATGTACAAAAAAGGGAAATCATATACTAAACCCCTCTGTACCTAGCAGAAAGTTCTAACAGTTATCAACTTGTCTTATCTATGACCCTATCAAACTTGAATATGGAGCTTTTAAAAATTTTTTTATTTTTTAAAAGATACTTAGATTACATAAATTACATAGATTATATAAATGTTACACAAAAAATATAGGGATTCCCATATACCCCACTCCCCACACCTCCCACACCCTGCCACATAAACATCCTTCATTAGTGTGGCACATTCATTGCAATTGATAAACGCATCCTTGGGCTTTGCCACTGAGCATGGACCATAGTTCACATTGTAGTCTACACTCTCTCCCACACAGTTTTGCATGTTATGTGATGATATAAAATGGCCTATATCTGTCGCAATGTCACTTAGGACGATTCCCAAGTGCCCAAAAAGTCCCCGTATTACAACTGTTTTTCCCTTCTCCCTGCCCCCAGAGCCTCCAGTGGCCATTGGCTCCAAATTAACGTTGTGGTTTCTTCCATTGCTAAAATCACAATATGTCTATGGTAGAACACCAGTTAAGTCCACTCTAGTCCATAGCTCTTCCCCCAATCCCAAGGATTCTGGGATGGTGATGCATGGAGCTATTTTGAAGCAAATCTGTTTTTACTTCTGAGAGAGAACTTAAATATCTTAACCAAATATCACTATCACATCTTAATTAATTAACAATAATTCCTAAATATCATCATATATCCGGTGTTCAAATTTCTCTAATCATCTCAAAAGTGTAAGTGTGCATGGATGTGTGTGTATGCATGCATTTGTGTTGTTATAAAAATGTGAGAGCATGTTGACAGGATAAATTCCTTTTGATCTTTTTCATAAGTATTTCCATGGTATTCCCACTAGTTTGTCAACTGCCTTTTAACTTTGTTATATTTTTTTCTATAATGAATTTTTTCCCTTTATGTGTAGTTATCTTAATTTCTTTCTTTTTTTTTTTTTTTTTTTTTTTTTTGGTTTACTTAAATTATCCAATGATATTGCCCTTGGTCATTAAATTTTTTTTCCAAAACAAAATTTTGAATAGCAAACTACAATCCCATAAAGCAAGGGAAGAGTAATTTGTTTAACCATTGTACTGTCATTTACTTCAATTTTTTTTGCGACTAAACATAACATTGCCCAGCACTTCCTTGAAATACCACTTTCTACTCATTAATACTCTTGGTTAACCATTAGGACATAGTTTTCAGCATGTATTCTAAAACATACACAAGAGAATCCTTGAAAATATAGATTTTGTTTCCTACCTGGCTCTTTCAAAATTTCTTTCAAAGTTTTGGCCCCTTTTTAAAAAATGATTATCCCCTGTGTACTTTGCGTTGGGCAGTAAAACACACAAAGAGTGAAATCATGCACTTGGCCAGTATTTACTGGCATATCCTAACATATCCTCCAAATACCTTAGGCCCTCTTGGGATATACTGCTAAATGGGCTAGGGACAGTTCATCATCCTGTTTGCACTGAGACTTCCTTGTGTAGTCTGAGTGGCAATGCGGGGCAGGGGCCATTCTCCAAGCTCTTTCTGGTTGATTGGATTCCACCTTTGCCTTATCAGAGGATCCTTTTTGTTTTGTTTTGTTTGTTTTTCTGCAAAAACCTAGAAACACTGTGCATCTAACTCAATTTGCTTAACACAATTTTATCCTCTGAATTCATGTCTTTGGCAATCTGCATTTTCTCACCCCTCAGTTCCTGAATGCTGATTAACACTTCCTGCAGTTGTTGAAGATTTTTTTAAACAACATTCTTTTTCTTCCTATGTTCATGCCTTCAAGTGAATTACTTTATTCAGCTATCACATATACACTTAGCTATGATTGGCACCTCTCAAGGAAATGGGATTTATTTTTATTGGAGTGAGACCTACTGAGTGGAATTTTGGAGCACAGGGCACCTTTGGCTAGTTTGAAGAAAGCTGATCATCCAGCATGAAATCTAAACTATAGAGCAAAGCCTTTGCAGCCTTCTACATTGGGCCCAAACCCTACTTTCAGACTGGCTCACTGTCATTCTTGCCTCTGCACCTGGTAAGGGAAGTATAAAAAGCCTGGTGAACAATCACTCTTTCCTGGACTCTGTGCCAAGCACCTTAAAACCATTCTAATTGAATTTTCCCTCAAATTCTGAGAGATGGATATTATCGTCCCCATTTTACAGATGAGGTAATGGAGGCTTAGAAAGATTAAATAACTTGATCAGGCCTCACTATCCTAGTAAAACATGGAGTCATTGAATGCAGGTGTTTGTAAGAAAAGTAACCCCATACCCTGTGAAAAGAAAGGCTCCAATATATACCAGTTGCCTCCTGCAGTTTACCATATGGGGGTAAGGTAGCAATGATAAGGAACAGTTAAATGTGTAGCAGAGAAATGGGCCCATTTTAGTGAGCATGTCTGTTACCCTACTGCTTTTTCAGGTGAAAGAAGTGAGAGATTCAAAACCCACAGAGGGAAGGAAAAGTGCTCACTTCTTGAAGAACAAATGCTTAGATTACATCAAGTTGTTGGGGGAGAACAGCATAGCACAAAGAAACTTAATCAAGCCAGTTGGATCCAAAAGACTTGGTGCTTCCCTGACAAGCCCTTTGAGTGTGGACACGGCTGCAAGGAGCCCAGGCAATGCCTGCTATGGAAAATTCATCCAAAGCATACATTTTGCAGCCAGGAAGTACTGAACACCTAGATTTCTTTCATCTGTTCCCTTGAAAAAAGTAATAATGAAATTCAGTGGGTCTTGTTAAACACAAAAATTATTGAACCTAAATGTTTGATAGTTGGCAAGTAAGTGGACCTCACCTATTAATAAGCCATTACAAAGAGAATAAATTTCAATGTGAATAATCTTCATCTTTAACATTTGGAATTTTAAACAGCACTTTTCCCCCACAAAGCAAAAATTTCATTTTGATATATTTAAAGAAATATTCAACATTATGTTGAGGGCTATATATTTTTTCCTTATATATTTACACTTAGTCTCAGTAATAAATGCTATCAGGAATTATAATTTACAAAGCTAAAAATGACTGCTGGAATTTGAGTGATAAACTCACCCTCATAGTATTGACTCCACATTCAATTTTATTAGCCAATAAAGCCTTTTTAAATAAAAATTGCAAAACAAGAATCTCAACACTCATTTGGCAACGATTTAGAAATAATGCTTCAGGTAAGAAATAGTGTTTCCAGTGAGAATCATCAATGATTGCTAAAGGGTGGGTGGAGGTTTGGTGAGAAAGAGAATATTTACATCATTTCAAATTATCTCTCCATAAGAAACATGTATACAAGGGAGAAACCTGGCAGATCTCATCATAACTAGGTCTGGAAAGTTACCATTTATAAGTAATGACACAAATATACACTGTGTGCCCCCTAATACAATGCACCAGGACAACAGAGCAGCACTTGGTCAAAAAAATATAATCTTAATCTAATCATAAAAGTGAGAGATAGTCCACAAAATAACTGGCTTGTATTCTTCAACAATGCCACAGTCACAAAACACAAGTAGACTGAGGACCTCTTTCACATTGAGGGAAACTAAAGACAACCAAATGCAATGTGTGATCCTAGACGGGTTCCTAGACTAAAAATGGAAAATTGTTTTATTATAAAGAACAGTTGGTAAAGTTCTAAAAAGGTGTGCAGATTATAGGACTGATACCTACATTAATGTCCTAGTTTTGATAATTGCACTTTGGTTATTTAAGAGAACGTCTCTGTTTCCAGGAAATGCACACTGAAGTATTTAGGGGTAAAGGGATATTATGTCTGCAACTTAGTCTCCAACAATTTAGAAAGAAAAATAATATGTATTAAACACACACACATTATATATGAGAGAGAGAGAAAAAGCAAACGTGGTACATTATGAACATTTAGAGAATCTGCACAAAAAGTAAATGTGAGTAGGAATTCTTGTACTATTTTTGAAAAATTTCTGTAAGTCTGAAATTATTTCAAAAAATAAAAATGATCTTCCGAGACTTGTGGATTAAATCATGTCCTCCACAAAAGACATAATCAAATCTTAATCCACATGCCTGTGGGTATGAGCCCATTTGTAAACAAGACCTTTTGAAGATGTTTATTAGTTAAGGTGCGGCCAAATGGAATCAGGATGAGCGTTAATCCATATGACAGGAGGCCTTATAAAGAGAGGAAATTCAGATGTGGTCCGTCAGAAAAAGCCAGAAGTCATAAGTCAGAAGCCAGAGAAAGGCACTGGAGGAGACCAAAGAGAGGCAGTGTGCCATGTGACGGAGGCAGAGATGCAAACCAAGGAGCCCTGAGGACTATGGCAAGCCAGCACGAAACACTGCAAACTCTGGGAGAACACATGGCCTGTCGACACCTTGATTTGGGACTTCTAACCTGTTTGTTCAAGCCACCCATCCTGTAGTATTTGTTATAGCATCATTGGCAAATTAAGACAGAGACCAACTGATCTAAGCCTCTTTCTCTGAGGGAGGAAGCCATGGTCCATGGTAAATGTAAATCGTATTGAGTCTGGGGCTATCCCCACTACAACCTGTATTTCTGCACAAAATAAACTTTGTCTAAAGAGATCTGCACAGAGTTTACACTTTTAAAGCATTATAGGGCTCCAGCAGCCATTACAGAGTCTCACACCGGCCTCTTTCTGTGAACAGCCTAGTCCTGGTCACACCCTTGACCTAGGACATGGGAAAGCTCTTTCTTCCCTCACTTACTCCCCTGTTACAACTTCGCATACCTGGGGAGTTGGGGAGAAAACAGAACCTCTGAGAGAACTCCTGTCCCCTCAGCAAAGGAAGTTAATCTTCTTAACTTGTGTTTTGGTGGGTTCATATTCTAGTTCTTCCTGTGTAATGTGACTTTGGCCTAAATTTCTGTGAAATGGATATATTAACAGTAATTGCCTTTGGGATTATTAGGATGATTGAGTAAGATGATATGATATATAAAATACTTAGAACAGAGCCTAGCAGACAGAATAAGTGCTCAGAAAGTGTGAATTATTATTTTAAAGAAGTAATGAGTTAGAAAACAGAGTAGCTGGTATTGTCAATACTCATTTCTGAAAAAGTGGATTTGAGTGTAAGTCAGTTGGGGGAGGATTTCACATGTATACATGGAGGCAATTTTCAAACACCTACAGGTGGTTAACACATTTTGGCCAGAAACACAGTTTCACAATAACTATATTACTTCCATCTGCCCCCAAAAGGAAACTGATCATTAAACTAGAAAGATTTGAAAACAACCTAAATGGCCAACAGCAGGAAACTGGCTAAATACTTTATAAAATCCACATCATTCAAATGTTAAGAAACAATTAAGAAGAATGAGTTAGATGAAAATGTACTGGCATGGAAGGATGTTTCATTCATATCATGAAGTAAGAAAACAGCAAATAGGAAAAACAGAATTTATAGTATGATTGCAATTTTTAAATGACTATAAAGAAAGAAAAGGGAATTCAGACAATTACAGTCAAAACAATGAAGAAATAACTGAGTGTGTAGTAAATAATTAACCTGGCCCAAAGAGTTATCTGTCCTTTCCCTCCACTTCTGAAAAGTAATATCTAAGCCTTGGAAAACATGCATGACAAGAGCATCTTTGTTTACCTGGGAGCTTTGGGCCACACCAGAGAGTCTAACAATGTGATTAAAGGTAGGGACTTTGGGGGAAAGGATATAGTCTAACAGTGTGATTCAGGGTGGAAGTTTTAGCTCACATAGTGTCAGCTCAACTTTCAAAGGGGGCTGGAGACTGAGTTCAGTCACATGGGCATCCAGCCATATCTGCATGGTCAAGCCCCAATAAAAAATCTGAATGCAAAGACTTGAATGAGCTTCCCTGGTTGGCAATACTCCATGCATATGTTCATGCATAGTTTCCAGGGAAGTTAGTACTGTCCGTTACTTTACTGGGAGAGAAAAACTCTGGAAGCTCTATGAAACTTTCCTGGACTTTGCCCTATGTGATTCTTTCCTTGGATGATTTTAATCTGTAATAAACCACAAAAATGAGTAGAACATCTTTTATTGAGTTCTATGAGTCCTAGTGAAGTATTAAATGTGAAGGTGGTCTTGGGGCCACCAAACTTGTAATTGCTATCAGATGTGAGGGATATCTTGTGGAAGGCCTCTAAACTTTGCAATGGGAGTGAGACTAGGAGGGGAGTGGGAACTTTCTAATCCTAACTTATACATTACTGTCAATTGTTTATTTGGTTATTTCAATAACAAGCACTTTTTCAATAATAAGAATCAAACAAAATGATTATAAGAAAATTGAAATCCAGTGCAGCACAGAAAGTGCCTACATGTGGTAAAGGCATTTACTCCCCAGAGGATATCATTTGAAGAGTTTAGATATCTAGAGTAAGAGACAGGGGCACATTAGGCAGTAATGAGGATCCTCAAGTTATTCTTAGCATTTCAAATGGCCAGGAGAAATTATCCACATACTTATAATAAGACTACACTAAAAGTCCTTTTAGTTGATGGGAGTCAGGGGAAGGGCAGCCAAAATTCTATCAAATCAGCATTGTAATAATAGTTATGATGCTTGGAAGATCTGACTGGCTCCTGATGATACTTCCAAAGCTACTAGCTAGTGGATCCAGCCTTTGTTACCAGAAACTCATATCAGGTTGTCATGGTAACCTGACTGAATATGTGCCATGTTGAGGATAGAACGGAGAGAATTTAAGACTTAGCAACCAATAGCAGGAAACGGCACCTATGCATTCTTGTGCTTTCTTAAATTTGTTGTCTAATTAGCAAAACAAGCATGAAAAAGAATTATGGGATTTCATAATATTATTATGATCCCAGATAAGTATGAATTAGTAGTTAAAATCTGAATCAATTTGGGAAAAAAAGAGGATAGCAGGAGTAGAACAAAATAGTTATGTCCGATAGGTGCACTGTTTCATGGAGAAAATATTTTAAATGTGAGGTCTAAGGGGATACATGAATAAAAGTAATCCTGAGGAAATGAGAGACTGGTGTATAATGGTGTGGCTGAGCACCCCATGGTCCAGAAGAGACTATGACAGCGAAGTGTCAATGGACTGGCCCATGGGCACACGGTAAGCTAGTGCTGCGACTGTGGAGTCAGGCTCCTTTAGGGACTAGGCAGGTGATGTACACGAGTGTGAGGCCCGGGTGGAAGATGGGAGGTGGGAGGTGTAGCAAGGATGAGAGCCTGTGCCAGCCCAAAGGATGCCACCTTTACTCTTCTCTAACCATCGCGTCATCCAAGAATACGGGCCTGCTCTTGCCCACAGTCCTTTCAAGAGAAACCGGATTTTTTTTTTATGAGAAATGCCCTGATTGGTAAGTGTTGGCCAACTAATAAGTATGTTTCCAAGTACTCCTGTACATGAACCAAACAGAAGGTATCTGTGAGATGCATCAGACCCATGGCTACGCGTTTTGCACCTCTGAGAATCGATGACAGCTGGCTTCTATGGCAGTGTGTTCTCCCTGAAGTCTTGCTCTTTTTCTCCCTCAATCTCTAAACCCAGGCATTCATTTATTCTAAAACTAAAATACAAATAAAAGGAAGGAGCACTTAGAAAGTACCAGACTTTCTAAGTCTCTAACTGAGACTGGAGAACAGAGCAAAGGAAATAAATAAACTTAGGAATAAGAAGTAGATTCTGGCCTTTGAGAAGCTTAGAATCTAATATGATCTACTATAATAATAATTAATTAAAAATAATTAAATTGAAGATTCTGTGGAAAGACTGATAGATGGTTTGTTCTACCCAGAAAAGTGAGGAGGATATCAATAAAGGAAAAGGCCTTGAAATACATAGGATTTCAACAGGCAGAGAAGGGAGAAGCATTGCGAGTTGATAGGCCAGCAGAGGATAATCCCTTGCATATGCCTCACGCTGATGTAATGCACGAGACAGGAAATTGGGATGATGGGAAATTAGGGTGCCTAGAGGAGAGGGGACAATGTCCTCCAAGGTTAGTACGGACCTTCTGTAAGAGAAGCAGCTGACAAATGGTTTTAAGGGGATAATATGATTCCATCTGTGTTTTAGAAGATTTCTCCTGGCATTTAATGAGTGGATTAGAAAGGTGAGATATTGGCAGAGAAGAAACTGGCTGGTTAGATATTCTAATTGTTGAGGGAATGACCACTGGGAGTGAGAAAGGGGGTGCGAGTAAGAGGCACTGTAGAAGTGAGGGTTGCGGAGCTTTGCCACAGGAATGAGAATGTTTGGTGCAAGACAGCACAATTGTTCTGAGATGTCAAGTCCACAGGACTTGGAGGAAAGGGCGCCCTTAGGAACACAGGAAGCACCAGTGGGAAGGTGAATCTCAAGTTGGGAGGCTGAGTTTGCCTGCTGTTGGGGCCCTGATGCTAACGAGCATTAGGGTTGCACGTTATTGAAATTGTTGGTTTTGAGCTAGAATCAGGCTTAGAGATTCAGATTTCTCTTTGAGCAGAATAGAGATTGTAAAGTTGACATTGCGGGAGTGACTGAAATTTTTCAGAGAAGGAGAAAGCAAAAATAAAGTGTCAAGACAAAAAGGCAGCAGAATTTTAGAAAATGCCTACATTTAAGGATATGAGGCTGAAGATGAATTAAATAAAGAGAAAGGAATTCAAAACATACCAACTACCATTTATTGAGCATGTACTTGTGCAAAGCCTTCACATAAATATTTCAATTAATCCTCATAAATATTTCATTTAATCCTTGTGAAGCAGAGCAGCCGAAGCTCATGCAGGTGAACTTGAATAAGGGTATACATAGCCAGATTTACAGAAGAACTCATCCAAATGGCTAATAAACATTTGAAAAGATGTTCAACTTCATCAGCAGTCGAGGAGGAAATGTACCTATTTGTAAAAATTAAAAAGGGCTATAACACCTCAGGGAAGAACCACTCACATAGGGCAATGTGAAATGGTCAGCTTTAATAGAAGGTCATCTGGCAACATTTATTAAAATTAAATATATATGTTAAATATAAATTAATATACACACAATCTTTGATCCAGCTTCTTGCCAACTGGAAATCTACCCCATAAAATGAAATCACCAGCCCAGAGTAAAAAATGTCAGAAAATAAAATGGAATATCCATCAGTAGGGGAATGGTTGAATAATTTGTGGTATATGTACAATATTTAAAAGAATGAATTGGTTCTATATCAGCACATTTAGAGGGATTTCCACAGTGAATTAAGTGAGAAAGGCAAGAAGCAGAGAAGAATATAAAATATGATTCCATTTCTTTAGAGCAAATACAAAATACACATCTATATGTTTACAGCATATATATTAGGCTTATTTGCCTAAGATCACATTACAAGTAGTACAGTTGGCATTTAAATATTTAAATTCAGATTTGTCTGATTCCAAAGTTCATGCATTTGACTACCTAGAAAAAGAAAGGAAGTGCAAATAATGTCAAAGAAATGCCCTCAGAAAGAGAGTGAATGGGCTTTTGGATCTGGCAGTGAGGAGGCCATGTGTGCCCTCTGGAAGAGAGGTTTCAGTCAGGCATTTGGGGGGGTGTCAGTTGCCAGGAACCAAAGAGCAAGGGGCATGGTGAGGAAGTGGTGCCAGGGAGGGCTGACAATGCTCTGGAGAAAATTTGGCATAAACAGATTGTGGGTTTGGCAGTGGAAAGGGAAACAAGGATTGCACTTTCTTGTGTTCATTGTATTTGTGTGTTTTATACTGATGGCTGTTGTTTGGCTTGGGATTTTGCATGGTTCTGTCCTGCTGAGTTTACAGTAGCCTTAGCATATCTGTAAGTTAAGGGGAACTAGAGATGCAAGAGAAAGGCTGGAGAGGAAAACCCAGCAGCTGCTCATTGACCCTTTTCTCCTAGCCATCTCCTGGTAATATCCCTTAAAGATGAATCATTCGTTGAAGAGATATAATTTTAAGACACTAGAATGGAAAAAAAAAAAAAATGTGGTCTGGGAAAGCCAGTCCCCACCCCCACTAACCCCCACCTAGTGTGAAGGAAGATTCTTCAACACCTACGGTGACTGTCTGAAAGTCATGGTACCTTAGGGAATCCCAAGCCCCTGAGTAAAAGTTGACACTGGGGAGCAAACATCACTTGGGGACAATGCAAGTTGGTGACCTTGCCCCTGGCTCTACTGGGAGGAGGTTGTAGCTCCTTCCTGAATATTGTAGATGGATAAGAAAAAGTAGAATTTAACAAACATTTAAACTGTAATCTTTTAATCAGAACTAGAACAGTACTTCTCAAATTTTAATATACCTATGAAATACCTGGCTATCCAGATAAAATGCAGATTCTAGACCAGTAGGTCTGGGGTGGAGCCCAAGGCTCTGCATTTCTAACAAACTCCCAAGTGATACCAATGGTGCCAGTGCAGGGACCACAGTTTGAGTAGCAAAACCTTAGAACAGGTTTTCCCAAACTTGTGTGTACAATGGGATGGCCTGGGGATCTTTTAAAAATCCCCAAGCCCAGGTCATACCCTGGACCAATTAAATCACTGTCTCTGGGGATAAGAAAGACTAACCACTTTTTTTTTTTTTTTTTTTTTTTAAACTTGCCAGATTATTCCATTGTGCAGGCAAGTTTGGGAGCCACTGGTTTGAAATGATGATCATCTTTCCAAGGGCTAATTAGGAATAAAGACTATTGGTTTTAGGTTACTAAAACTCTATATGGAGTCAAAAGCAAAGCCAAGGTCTTAAGCTACAGTAAAAAAAATAAATTCTGTAAGTATAAAAAGTCAATAATTTTCACCAAACTTTGCCTGGACCATATAATATCAAGTTTGGTTTGGGGTAGGGGTCATAATTTAAGAGGTATGGCTGTCATAGACTATGCCAAGAGAAGAGTGAGCCACGTTAGAATCAAAGAAGGGGCCATAACAGCTGTCTTTAAAAAATTCACTGCTGTCATAAAAGAGAACTTGATTCTACTGTACAAAGCTTCCTCTGTTCTCAACTGAATAAGACATTGACACTTGCATATCCCAATTTCAGTTCTCTTTGGATAAGTCTCCCTCATTCAAACAGGTCCCTGTAGCCACAGGGCCCGTGGCAAGACATTTCTGGACCTAGCAGAGTAAGGGCCAAATCTCACACTGGGTCCTAAATATGTGTGCTCTGCCTTATTTCTGCAATTACTTCTTTCTATTGTATAGGTAGGTATGTGAAATATACATAAAACATCTGTAGGCTTGTGATTTGATCTGAGACAGTATTGATTGTCTTGCATGGGTGATAATGCAGATGGTCACAGGAACATAAATTTCCAGACAAATTTAAACAAAAATGCATATTTTTTTGGCAATGTTGATTCTGCTGGGAAATCTGATTTAGAGAGGCCAAAATACATGAAAATACTATGGGCCTTAAAATTACTTCCTCAGGGTCTGTTCCAACAATTAACAGTATCTGCATAAACGTAATCTCTCTTTGTTGAATTATGACGTATTCACAGTCTGTTCATGTTTTGTTTATGCTGTATTTAAGATTTAATGAATATTTGTTACCCATAGCCTGAAACAAGAAAACGTAAAGGATCTCTGCCTGAGAGATTTTAAATGACCCTGACTGTTTTGTTCTGTGAGTATCATGTCCTGATATAAAGAGCCTTTAGATAGTTTCAAATGTGGGGGTTAGAGACAGCAGAAGAAAGGATGCAAACAAATTAGGACAGAATTTGCCAGTCCCCCACCCCTCTCTTTTTCTCTCTCTCACCCTCCCCCCACTCCTATACATTATTTGCCTGCCCCTCAGGCAAATAATGCCATGCTCAGAGGCAATAGTGTTAGAAAAATAACCAAAGAACAAACTTTGGTTGGGATTTTGGTTTCAGTTTAATAATTCATCTCTTTTAGTTATTAGCAATATCACAATGGTAGACTTGCCCATTATTTCAGAGGTAGTATACATTATGATAGTTTGAGGGTCAGAGAATAGACAGATGGGTCTAACACTTGAATTCAAATTCTCCCCCCTACCATTTAGTAGATGTGTGAAGGCATGAAATTGCCTAACCTCTCTGGGTCTCAGTTTCCCTTTCTGTAAAATGGGAACAACAATACATTATAGTACTGGGGGAGAATGAAACGAGATAATCTATGAAAGATGCATATCACAATACCTGGCATATAGGAGGGACTTGGTCACTGGAAGCCATCTTCATGATTGTGGCTTCATGAGTATTCTTTTAGTGTATAAAATAAAGCCTTAGAATAAATGTAAAATGTACCTAACAATCTACTGGGGTAACACCTAAATTCAAATTTTTGAAAAGTAATTTTTAAAAAATACAAACACTAGTCACAACATCCTTTAAAATCATTATTATATAACTACATGAACTTAAGCTGTGTCTGGAATTCTCGGATCCCTCTTGCCCTTGGAGGCAGCCTAGTGGTTGGATCCCAAAAGAGAAAAATTAACTCTCTTTTCTTTATGCCAGCCTGTCTCTCTTCCTTCCATTTCTCTTCCTGCCCATCTCCACTCTATTTCAGTTTCCTCCCACTTGCCCACCTTTGCCAGGAGTTTATGGTTTTGTTCTAAAGCAGATGACAAGCAGAAAAGCCAAGACAAGGCTCTGGCCAATAGATTCAAAGCTTGGCTCCTGTTTAAGCAGGTGCCAAGCCCAGTGGCTTTATCAAGTTAGTGCCACTGAAGAGAGGACAACCCTGGTGGGGGTACTGGGCATGTAATCACAGGTCCTAACTATAAAGCCCAGAACTGCTACTCCCTAACCATGCAAACTTGACACATCCCTAAAATCTTTGTGTTTTAACTTCATCATCTGTACCTGGGGATTATAATAATTTCCTTGACTGCGTCATCTCAGGGCTTATATCAGGATGTACTGAAATAAAGCACTTAAATCCAATGTCAAAGATATACACCACTGTAAATCTTAAGCCACATTTTTATTAACCAGAAGCAATAGTGAAATTCGCAGAGTGAGTATGAGGCCTCTGCTCAAGTAAATTTGGATCTCACCCTCTGAACTCTCCATAAAGGTGCCTAGCTGGTCTTTCCAGATTGTAATGGAGAAAGGGATGGAGGGAACTGAGATTTGGTAAAGGACTTCCCAAGTCAGAGTCCAGATCCTAGTATTCTGTTCAGGATTTCTCGACTTAAAGTAAATGGTTAAACACACACTTACACATACATTTTTAATAACAGAGCTGATGTTCGCATCAGTCATGAGAAATAAATTATGGGGTAAGACTAATCCTTCACCGAGAATGTGAAATTTTGCTTAGCATGGAGTTTAGAAGCTTGGGCTCAAGAACCTCTTTGTGAAGATGTGAATCCAGATTCCAACATTTTTCATCTGTCATAATGAGCAATTATTTAATGCTTTGTGCCTCAGTTTCTTCATCAGTAAAATAGAGATAATGATAATACTTGCCTTGTTCAGTTGGTGTGTGACTTCAATGAGAAAGAACACATAAATAGCTCAGAACAATGCCTATATCCAATAAGTGTTAAATGCATATTTGTTCTAATTACAGTTATTATGTTATGCCTCTATAATAGTCTTTCTTCTCTTCTTTAGACAGTTCTCTTTCTTAATTTGGAGTGACAAAGTCTGAAGATGGAAAACTACAATTCCCAGTCTCCTTTAGACAGGATTTACAATGTGACTAAATACTGTCCAAATGGATATAGGCAAAACACACAGACACACACACACACACAAAGTTTTTGGAGTGCTTCTAATAAAGTTCCTTAACTGTGGGTCTGATTCAGCTAGCAAGTCACTTTTTACCGTTTCCTCTTCTCTCTTCTTCCTGATTTTAATTTCTATATAATGACTGGGGCTCTAGCATTCATCTTGAGACCAAGAGGCAAAATAGAGGGTGGAAGCCATAAGCAAAGGATAACCAATTCGGCAACAGGAAAATTGAAAAATTGATGATATCATGTAGTTATCATCCTTGTCTTTAACTTCCTCCTTGTATATTTCTTTTGTTTGAAAGAAAAGCAAACCCCTATCTTATTTAAGCTTGTTTTTTATATAATTATTATGCAAATAATGGCTCTAACTCAATGCCAGATACATGAGAAGTCAAAAGCTCTGATAATGTTGTTGTTGCTTGAAATAAAGAATTTTATCTTTCAAAAGGTTTTAACTTGGGCGTAGAATGAAGGCTTCTCCTGCTGGCAAATTTTGCAAGTTAACTTTGAAAAAGCACCTGATTTCCTCATGGCAAAATGCTGTTAAAAGAGAGGGTGTGCAATACAAAAAAAAAAAAAAAATTGAAATTACTAAAAAGCCAGGCAATGTTGGAGAAAGAGAAAAGGTGATTTATAATGATATGATCTAGATTAAAGGAAAGAAAATGTGGTAAAATAAGAAGAGTGAAGGAAGAACTAGCAAAGAAGGGCAGTGATATGGAGAAAGAAGAGATGGGCAGACTGCTTACTGTACAGAGTCAAGTATAAATCAGTCACTAATTTATAGTTTTAAGCAAAGTGGAAATGTCATCCCTCAACATTTAAGTTTAAAAACCAACTCTTAAAATTTAAGTCATTTGTCTACTCTACTTATCAAACAACAAATATTTATTGAATACCTATGATGTGCCAAGTGTTGAAAATACAGACCCTGAGGCAGATTGTTCTAGACAACAGGGACAAAATAGCAATCAAGCTAGACATAGTCCCTGTCCTTAAGTAGATTGCATTATAATAAGAGGTACGGGGCAATAAACCCATAGACTAATTAATAATTATGATGATTTCAAGTAATATTGAATGCTGTGAAAAAGATAAAATAGGGTACTACAATGGATACTGGAAATGGTGGGATCCTGAGTAGGCCAGATTGTTGAGAAAGGATTAAGCTGGCAGCTATAGAGATGGTGAAAAGTGGTTGGATTTGAGATATATTCTTGAGGATAGAACTCTAGGACTTACTAATGTATTTGATATAAATTATCACAGAAGGATAATGCTACTGAGTGGATAGTGGAAAATTTACTAAGATATGGAAGGAATAGTGGGGAAATATTAGGGAGCATCTCTTTTCTTTTACTATTTTAAAATTTTGAGATAGCAATTAAAAGGCCAAGAGGAGATATTAAGCAGGCAGTCTGATATATCGGTCAGGGAAATAGTCTAGGTAGGATGTATATAACTGAGCTGGAATTTAAATCTATACAATTGGATAGATTACCAAGGAAACAGTAGTAAATAGAGAAGCAGGCTAGTACAAAAACCAGGGGGGCATTCCAACATTCAGAAGAGTAGAAGGAGTCAGGAAAAGAGGCTGAGAAGGAATAGCTTTTGAGGTAGGGGGGGAAACTAACCAAGTAGAATGTCATAGATGAGAAAGGGGACAATCATCTTAAATGCTGCTGAGAGAATAAGATGAAATGTAGAATTGACCTCTGTCCTTTGCAAAAGGTATGTCACTGTTTACTGAAATAAGAGTGGTTACAGTGGAGTAATGAGGGCAAAAATCCTGACTATAGCAGGCAAAGGAGAGCTTGGGAGATGAGACAGTGGAGAAAATAGTATATATAATTTCAGTTTTGTAATAAAACAGAACAGAGAAACAGGGAGTTAGCTAGAAGGTTTTGTGGGATCAATGGGCTTTAACTTTTTTTTTTTTTAAGAAAATCAATCAATGTAATATTCCACATTAACAGAATGAAAGCGGGGAAACACATAATCATCTCAACTGATGCAATAAAGACATTTGACAAATTCCAACACCGTTTCATAAAAAAATAAATAAAAATACTGAGAAAAGTAGTAATAGAAAGTAACCTCCTCAGTATGATAAAGGATATATTTGAAAAGCCCACAGATAACATTATACTCAACACAGGAAAGCTGAAAGCTTTCCCCCTTGTTAAGGTTTGGCTAATGTGTCAACTCGGCCAGGTATAGTACCCAGTTGTTTGATCAAGCAAGCACCAGGCTAATTGTAATACAAGGGCATTTCATGGACTCTAATTATCGGTGAGTTGATTGTATAGATGGCTGGTTACATCTACAATCAACTAAGGAGAATGCCTTCATCAATGAGTGACTTTTTATCCAATCAGTTGAAGGCCTTAAAGGGGGAAGTGATTTCAGCATTCAGAAAGAGAATTCCCATCTCTACTTTGGACAGCCAGCATATCCTGGGAACTCATCAAGGATCTTCATCAGAGCCCCTGGTTTGCAGCCTGCCCTATAGAATTTTGACTTGTGCATCCCCATGGTCACATGAGACAATTTTATAAAATCTCATACTATTTACAGGAACAAGACAGAATGCCCACTCTCAACACTGCTATTCAACATTGTATTGGAAGTTCTTGCCAGAGCAATTAGGCAAGATAAATAAATAAAAGTTATCCAAAGTGGAGAGGAGATGATATGAATCATAGATGACATGATCTATAGACTATCCCAAAGAAAACTAATAGAACTGATAAATGAATTCAGCAAAATTTCAGCCAACAAGATTAGCACTCAAAAATCAGTTGTGTTTCTATACACCAGCAAAGAATATCATGAAATGGAAATTTAAAAAGCAATCCCATTCACAATAGCTCCTAAAAGAATAAAAGACCCAGGAATAAATTTAACCAAAGAGGTGAAGGGCTTTTACAATGAAAAGTATAAAACATGGCTGAAAAAAAATAAAAGAAGACCTAAATAAATGACAAGACAGGCTGTGGTCATGGATGAGAAGACTCAGTGTCATTAAGATATCAATACTACCCAAAGCTATCTAAAGATTTGATGCAATACCTATCAAAATCCCAGCAGCCTTTTTTGCAGAAACGGAAAAGCCAATTCTCAAATCTATATGGAATCCCAAGGGACCCTGAATAGCCAAATCAATATTGCAAGTGAAAAATAAAGTTGGAGTTCTCACACTTCCCAAATTCAAAACTCACTACAAAGCCACAGTAATCAAAATAATGTGGTACTGGCATAAAGACAGACATGTAGGCCAATGGAATAGAATTGAAATAAACCCACATATACAGGCCCAACTGATTTTTTATAAGGGTGCCAAATACATTATTTGGAGAAAGGATGTTCTCTTTAACAAATGGTGCTAGGAAATTGGTTATCCATTTGCAAAAGAATGAAGTTGAACCCCTAACTCACACCATAGACAAAAATTAACTCAAGTGGATTGAGGACCTAAATTTAAGAGTTGAAACCATTTAACTTCTAGAAGAAAACATAAAGCAAACCTTCATATACTTAGATTTGGTAGTGATTTCTTAGATGTGACACCAAAAGCATAATGAGCAAGAAAAGAATACATAAATAAAATGGATTTCATCAAAATTAAGAATCTTGTACATCAAAGAGAGAATAAAAAGGATATCAAGAAAATAAAAAGACAACCTACTTAATGGGAGAAAATAATTATGAATCATTTGTCTGATAAAGGTTTAATATTCAGAATATATAAAGAACTGCTACAACTCAACAACAAAAAGACAAGTTGCCCAACTTAAAAAGGGGACAAAAGACTTGAATAGAAATTTCTCTAAAGTAGATATAAAAATGGTAATAAGCACATAAAAAGATGTTTTTGTGCTTTTATTGTTTGTGTTTATATTCCAAAGGGAATGGTCTTATATTAAGGGAAGAAATTAATGTTTCATAAAGGAAAGTAGATGATTCTGGGAGCAAAGTCCTTGAGCAGACAAAAGAGGATATAATCCAGGGCCCCACTGAAAGTTTCAGCCTTTGAGAGGAGGAATAAAATAGTCACCTGAAAGACAGGAAAAATCAGTTTATTAGGCAAATGCAGTAGGTTTTTCTGCCAGGGTTGATTGCCCATGTGAAATATATAGTCATAAACATGAAGTAGGTTGGCTCAGCACAGCTGTATTATATTCTTAAGCAATGCTGGAAACTTTAGTACTGGCAGTTGCTTGTTGAAGCCAGTCTTACTTAATAGACTGTCTTAGTTGGGAATCTTCCAAAGGCAGATATTGAGATAGAGATTCCAGCCTGTCATGAGCTTGGGAAGAGTAGGTTGCATCAGGCAGAGAAAGCCCTCAGACAAAGAGATGGCTGGTGCTGCAAGTTGAAAGTTAAGCTCATAGACTGAGGGGATGTGAGTAGGATCCCAACAGCATCTGTTACATTAACCAAGGGTTGTAGTTATGTTTTGGCTTTCCTCCCTGCTTAGAAGGAAACAAGGAAGGGGGCAAGTGGCTGCTCCCTCTCCTGATACCCTGCTAAGATTGAACTCCCTGCCCTTGTCTTCACTCTGGGTGTTTGGAGCCAGAATATTAAGTCAACAATACCAGACCCTGGGGATACAACTCTCATTCATTATGCCAAAGGCATCAGTATTCCCATTTTACAGAGGAAGAAACCAAGGCTTAGAACACATTCAAGACTTACCCAAGAACATATTATTAGTAAGTAATAAAGCCAGATGTACTAGGATGCTCAGACTCCAAAGCCCAGCCCTAAATCCATGTCCTCAGGTGACCGGATCTAGCTCCATCAGTTACTTGGGCCCCACTTGACAGGAAAAATAGATCAGAACTTCCTCTGGCAATCTCTTTGAAGGACATTTTGTCTGGAGAACATCCAACACAATATTTCTGGTTTTATTCAACTATTGTGTTTCCTTAATTTGTGGGCAGACTTTTCCAAGTGGAAAAATTATATAAAATAAAATGTTTGAAAAGTATTTCACACTGTGATCAAATCATTAAAAAGAAGAGTCATTAATAATAAATTAAGTTTGATTATACTTTCAGTCACTGGGAGCTGTCAATGGAGAATTACTATTCTGACAAAGTCAAAGTCATATAGGGGTCTCTAATAATGCAAACAATTGTTCTGATTGTTCTAGCATTGTAAAAGTGGGAAATTGTTCTCTTATGGAAAATACATTCTGAGTCCAGGGGGCATCGTTAACATTCTGGAAATGTTGTGGTCCAACGGTGGGATGGGGCTGTGAGTGCAGGGGTGAGAATGGAATCTAAAATAAACGAGAAACATCCAGCAAGTTAAAGCTAGAGGGTGAACACCTCCCCTGCTTTCCCTTCGTTGATACAGGAAAGTTCTTTCAACAATCACTCCAGTATGTCCCTTTATGCTAGTAAATTCTCTATTGATCTTTGTGATCCGCTTAATTAAAAAGAAAGTTGGAATGTGGATGTGGACAGCTTTTGGATGTTAAGATACACACCTTTTTCTTCTCTAAAAATACAAACCCACTGTAACAACTGGATTCTGAAATTGACTCAGGTATTCTGGGCCCAGAGCCAAAATCCATATGTGTGTAGCAAAGAGCACTCAGCACTTATTTGGGTGAGTGTAACAACAGGCAATAACTCTCCCTTCTCTTCTCTGGGAGAGAGTTTACAGACTACTAAGAAGGCCAAAAAGAAACAATCTGCAATAAACATTTAAAGCGATACAGAGGCCCTGAATAGCAGAGGCAGCGAAGGAGTAGGGCAGAAATCATGGATTCTTTCTGCTGGGCAAGCGCAGTGGCTGCGAACCACAGGATAACTGGCCATGGAGCTCCCTGGCCTTCCAGGAAACCAGGAAAATGAAGGCCAAAAAAGTGAATTGGCTGAGAAAAATCTTCAGTCCAACCAAGGCTACCCTCCTTCTGTTTTCATCTGTAAGCATTAAGCATTCAAGCAGCGCTTTTTTTTTTACTGAGTTCTGCAGGGATACACTGTGCCAGCACTTCAAATTCATTCAAATTTCATTAGCATCCACTTCTGGAGTTGTCATTTATTTGCTGCAAAGCATTTTCTGATAACTGCAGAAACTGATAAATGAAATTTTCTTCTTTGGAATCAGAAACAACCAACTTCCTTTCCAGCTGTGTAGCTACAGTCATCTTAGGCCAGGATGTCACCCTCTAAAAGGCTGATGTGGGAGGGTCCACTAAAGTCCCATCCAGTGGTCAGGCTATTGGAATCCAATGTTGTTCTGCCACTCCTCGGATGGTGTAAGTGGCCATGACATAGCAGAACTGGCTCTTCTGCTTGCTGGCTTGTTTTTCAGTATTTACTGTGGGCTATTTCCAATATGGACGAAAGTAGGGAGAATTTCATTTATGCCTCTACCCACTTCTCTCCCTTCTGTGCTTTTTGAACTAAATTTCAGACATTAAATTATGTCACTGTTAAACACCCCAAGCATATATTTCTAAAAGATGAGGACTCTTTTTGGGGAGAAAGAGAAGGGCTTAAGCACAATACCATTACCACATCTTTAAATAATTAATGGAAATTCCTTAATTAAAGTTTTCATTGAAGTGCAAATTTCAAATTGTATCATGTATTTTATATTTTTACATTTCATGTGTGTGTGAAACAAGATCCAAATTTGAATTTTGATACAAAGTGGTTGCTAGGTCGTTTATTTGCTTTGTTTTTGACTGCAAGAAACCTCATATAATTATAATTATGAAGACTAAAAAAAATACAGCAGTTTGGGGAATAATTCTGTGTAATAGTTTTATAGCCATTAAGCAGAATTAACAAATGATATTTTGTTATATTTGCTTCAACTAGGATGCCTTTTAAATCTCGTTTTCTATAGACTACTCTCTCTCTCTTTTCTTCTAAGTTATTTTTTGAAGAAACTGGGACATCTGGTCTATAGAATTTTCCAGTATGGATTTTGTTGTTCCCATGGCATAATTTAACATGTTTCTCTTTTCTCTACATTTGCTATAAATTGAAAATATATATAGAGAGGACTAATTAGATTACGTGTAATTTGGGGGAATTGAGGGGAGACGAAACTGCTTCATAAGTGGTGCTGTGTTGTTCCATTAGAAGCACTCAGATCTGGTGGGTATTTTGTGTGTGTGGTGATGGCAGCCATTGATGAGCATTGCCTAGATCCTTTAATTCATCAGGACTGCAGAATGGTGACCATCCCATTCTAACGTTGCTCTTTTTCTTTTTCAGTGTAATGCTGCTATAAAGAGAAACTTCCCTTCATCTAATCTTTGGTTATCAGGCATCTGCTTTGCAAAGCCATGTCAATATACATTCCCTTCCCCAATCTCTTACAGACTGTGTACACAGGCAGAAAAGAAGACTTTCTTTTTTCTTTTTCCAATTTTTGAAATTTATCAGACATGCAAAAATTATAAAAAGTAATATAATAAATAATCTGATGACTAGGAAACTTCTCACTGTTCTTTTAATGTGTATTCCCCTGATTATTAATGAGGATAAGTGGGTTTTTTGTTTTTGTTTTTCTGCATTTACTGGCTACTGAGATATGTTTTAACATGCTTTTGGCTTTCTGTAATTAAAAGACCAAGACCTAAAAAAAAAAAAAAGACCAAGACCTTTGGCTTCCACATGGGCTAGGGAAGGAAAGGGTAAATTTCACAGCGAGTGCCCACACCTGCAGCTTGTCTGCTCCTTGCTGTAGCCTGGTGTGAGTATCAGGAATGAGAGTGCATCCTGTGTGAGAATACTGTTTTTCTGGCATCATGGAAGGAAACCGTGCTGGAAACCACTGGACTAGAGGTGAAATGGTGATTATAAGAAGTCTAAACAGGTGTTAGAGGTGGAGATCGCAGCACCAAAGGAGCCCTGTGTTGCCTGAAGAATTACACCTGAGAAGGTTTGCACCTACACCTGCCATGTTGGGTTGGGGAAGAAGTAAAGAGGACCTGGGGCTTAGAGGAGGGATGTGTGTGGCAAGAAGAATAAAGGCAGGCACAGTCTTGAGATACCCAGCCACCGGGATCTCCAATTCACCTGAGAGCCAGGCAGACAACAAACATGGAAGAAGGGGGACTAGAGTACTCCAAGCAGAAAGGTCAGAAAGGAAGGGAACTGCAGCATCTGGGGACATCCCATCCATTCAGCTTTATCATCCAATACTTGCCTAGTGGGAAGGCAGGCCCTGTGTTGCCCAGTTTCCCAACTTTCCTAGATAAATTGAAAATCTAGATTTTATGTCAAGTCTCTTGATTTTTAAAAGTGACTTCTCTCTCTTTTTTGGACTTCTTTTTTAAACATTGTGCTAGCCAAATAATATAGAGATGACCAAATTTAGCCCTCTTGGGCCTCCAGTTTGCTATCTTTGCATCAGAGGTTTGGTGTCTTTCTCTGGGGCCAAAAAGGTGTCCTCTAGAACAGAGTCTGGGTGACTCTTCCCAGTTCCCTGGCCCCACTCCTCGGCATGGCCATGCTTATTGATTAAGGTGGTGGGGGGGTATTATTTCCATTTCATGTACCTTCAGACATAATGATTCTGTAAAATTGAAATCCATAAACAAAGGAAAGAAAAAGCTCCCATTAAAATAAACAAAGATGTAGGAACTGAGGAAAAATAAAATAAAATCAGATCAAAGCATTAATAAAAAAATAGTAAGATCATATAAATTATCATAAGGTATACCTACATTTTAAAGTAATATCTGATATTTCAGTTGCTCTATTTAACACACTCCATAAAAATAATACAGTATTTCATAATCATAACTAATTGAATAGCTAAGGGTACTGGGGTTAAGCAACTTGCCTAAGATCATAAAGCAGTATTCTCATCAGAAATTAGAAGCCAGAGCTCTGACTCTAATCCTCACCGTGTTCCTTTTATTATACGTTTGAATTCCCATAAATTCGAAATCATGAATAGTAGAGGTTGTCTTTGTTTAGTAATCAAAACACACTGAAAAAACTAATACTGGATGAATAATAAAGCAAAGGAGAGGATGAGGGGAACAAATATTTTTAAAATACCCTCTCCATCCTGGCTCATATACTGGACCTTTGTACATACTATTTTATTCTTATAATAACTGCATGAGGTGGGAATTAATAGCATCTCCATTGTTTAAGGACATAAGATTTGAAAGGAATGGAGTTGGATTTTTGCACCTGGATTGTGAAACAATTTGAGAGAAAAGATGTTTAGGCTCAGGAAATCTAATATTTAATCCAAAAATTCAGTACCTCCTGTGATTAGTTTGCCTATTTACAAGATAAAGATAGCTTTGTTTGCATCATAATGAATTATTTATTAGTAGTAGTAACAAAACTTATAAATTCATAGATGTTCCATTATCCTATCAGTTTTGGAAACCAAGGTGAATTATTTGTTAAATACATGAGATTAGAAACTAATTTTTCATGCATACCAGATGTAGCTGTGTTCCCCATATATATTTTCCCCTTTTGTGGTCATGAAATTGTCATGATTTCCTTTAAACTATTACAATACTTCTTTTCCTGTGCACCTGCAAGAGACAGTCTGGCAATATTTTTTAATCGATTGGAAGTTTTTAAATTTATTTAAATAATTCTATATTGTTAATGCCTTGTAACCATAGGGCAAAACTCAGTTAAGAAATAGAAGGAAATACAATTATTTAAAAGAATGGAGGGGCAATTAAAATTTCTTCTTTGTAAATTTTAAATATTGTGCCAAACCAGTAGTCTGTCCATAGATATCTGCTATTTTTTGTGGGCCCACTTATGTGCCTGGCATTGTGCTAGGTGATTTAACTATTTTAGGAATATTATCCTGAGCACTCGTAGGACAACAGCAAAGGTCAGCCAGTTGGTATCCCACTATATCATCACTACGAATTCCTTCTATTTTTCATCTCTCAAGCCTTGTCTGTTGGGATTTACATGGGTTTTTCACAAGGGGCTTTTTATGGAGCAACTGAACATTAAGCTTAATTTGCCTTTAAATCAGAAATCCTGGCAATAGAAGTGAAAAGGCTAGCTGATTGAATTTGCCAGCATTAGTGACTCCTAGGGAGTTGAATTCACAACTTAATTTGCAACACAATGCTCACTTATTAATTTGGCTGCCTGGAATGTCCTTTTTCTTTTCTTCTCTGCAATCTCCTTTTCATCCTACTGCCCTGTCTTCCCCAGCAGCATCCCAAACACTGCATTTACCCTACATTTCATGCTTTCATTTTATTGCAAATATATTTTACATATTGGCCTTTCTAATTACACTCTGTAGGGATAGTATATTGTTTTCTTCAGCATCTGTCCCAGTACCCAGGAATTGAAATGAATGAGTGGGTGGATGGATGGATGGATGGATGGATGGATGTAATGCAATATGATTTCTGAGCCTCTAATCTACTCAAATTGTAGCCCCTTTCTTTGCACAGTGAGGCTGGAAAAAGTTAAATGTGACAACCCTGCAGATGAGACCTAGATTTGTAATTCTGGCTTGTATCTTGCTGGTACTTTCTCCAATAAATGAACCTGTTGTAATTTCACTGCTTTGTGGCTTCCTTAACAGCCTTTCAATACCTTTGTTTTAATGGCTCAAAGGAAGTTGTTACAATGTTTGCAATGAATGCAAATTATAGATCCATAATCCTGAGTGGCTCATAAAGAACCTCGCCAAACAGTTATTGTACCTAAACAACAGCATGTCTTATGAAATCCCAATGAATCAGCTTTAAACAAAACCATTCTTGCCCAAGTCTGCAGAGTGAAATTTCAGGAGAAACTCAGCTAGCTTTTACCAGACCCACCTCCCCTGCTGCAAAATGAAAGCAAAAACAGAATATAGAATGAGGCTTGTGAAGACTGACATTCCTAGGCAATACTGCTTATTTCAGCTAGAGAGTTAAGATTTCTGGCTTAATTTATTCTGTCCAACAGATACTTGTAGGGAGGAAATGACAGCATTATGGAATCAGAAGCAACCACAGAGATTATTTGAAAATGTATTACATATATTTTAAAATAGCACCTTGCTCTCATTTTAGAGTTCAAATTTTACAAAACCCTTTCATATTTGTATGATTTCATTTCATCCTCATAATAGGCCTGTGATACTGGGCTATTGTTACAGTTGTCATATTGCATATGAATAAACAACTTCAGAAAATACCTGGCTCAGGGAATGTCACCATCCTCCTCTCAATACCTCCAGCTGGAAACCGACAAGTCTCCTTCCTCTCACAGCTATTTGACATCAATGACATCAAATCAGTTACTCTTTGCTAAATTGCAAATGAAGGCAATTTAGTTACCGACCCCCCCCCCCTTAACAACCTCATTGCCATGGCCGTGGATTTTGTCTCACACAGTACTAAGTACATGGCAGGCATTCAATGACTATCCAGTGGGTGAGTGAGTAAATCATTTAGTGGCTGGAGAGGTCACAATAACCTGTTACTAGCTACCTGGCCCTTAGTTTTAATACCTTTCAAATGATCTTCCACATGCCCAGAGTAATCTTTTGAATGTACACATTTGATATATGTCATTCCTATACCAACATCCCCAGTGTTAAAGAGGAAAAGTAAAACTCCATTTGACTGACACAAGATCTGTCTCTGGTTACCTGTCCAGCTGCCTCCCCTGCAACTGCTCGTTCTTTAAGGTTGTTCTATGCCGACATGGACACCCAATCTAGCCCCAGTGCACACCAGGTTCTCGTGCCTCCATCTGTGCTGTCTGCACTGACTGAGAGACCAGTCCTACTGCTTCTTTGAAGGCCTCCCTGACTCTAACAGGCAAACCCAGAAGATTCTTCTCTTGGGAGATTGTTTACTTTGAATAAATTATCTTATTGCACTATATGTGTTTCTTTTATGACTATTCTCTCTAGAATAAAAACACCTAGATGCCAGGATCTCTACCTTTGAATCATTTTATCATTACCAGTATAGCATAAAAGTGGCTATACATTTTTTACACTTTTTAAAAGTTAGCAAGAAATAAATGGATGCATGATGAATAAGGTCAAATGGAAAATCCATGCCACTTGACTACTCAGCACCAACTTCTTCAGGAAATTACTCCTCCCCGTTCCTCTTCTTAGTCCCAGGGGTGGACACTGCCTAAGACCTGGCCAATCAAATCATTCTCTCCTCTCTCCCTACCGTCAGCCATTAGTACTAGGATAGACAATTCACCAAAACAGGACCAATCAGAGTCTCCACTTAGACCTTCGTCTAAAGTACCAGAGATAAAGATGGATGAGTTTTGAGCCTGCCTGAAAATTAAGGCAGCACTGAGGAAAGCAAAGCTGAGACCTGGAGACACTGACTTAGCTGGTCCTGCTGAGGGAACTTGCTATCACCAATCATGGCAGAAGCTGGGATTTAGTCCTCAAAATTCCAACAGTATGAGCCAACATAGTACCCTTTTCTTTTGGTAAGCTACTTGGTGTTGGATTTCAGGCACTTGGAACAGAAAAAGCCATGATTAACACAATGCTCAAGATCAAAATGAATAAGCAAGACACAAATTTCATAAAGGTCACCTCACTCCTTAAAACGTGTCCTCTCCAGTGCACACTGTTGTTGCTCCATTTTAACAGCACATTGGGATGAAAATACTTATAACACAGAGTACTCCTGGTCTTTCACTTCCCTGAATAAAATCTCAACAAGCCTGCTGAACATCTCAAAGAGTTCAAAAAAACACAGACAGAAGAGTTTTTTTAATTGTTCGAGACTTAGGCAAGAACAAAGAACTGTTGAGCAGTTGCAGGAGAGAGTGAGCAAGAAGACAAAAGCAAGCCCTCAGCTTGTTCTCCAGGATGACTTCCCATCTCAGCTTTCTGCTTCCACTGCTCGCTATACTGTCTATCACTGGCAGAGGGTGAACGGGGATTTATGTCCATCATAAAGTGCTGTCCAATAAATAAGTAGTTTTATAAGATTTATATACATACATTAAGTTACTCTGTCCTTTGCCATGTACCTCCAATAAACCTTCTGGTTCTCCCTCATCATTTCATGCCAAATGAAAAGTGGTAATATTACCAGATTTGCAATTAATTATCATGAAATATGACTCCTAATGATTTAACATCTTTGTTAAGAAGCCATGGTAACATGGTGCTCGAAGCTGGAAAACATCATTAAAGCTATCATTTATCCATGACATTTACATTTTGTTCACAGTGAAAAAAAAAGTTAATTGACAAAGCACATCTATATAGTATTTACTGAGAAAATAGTTCTCTCTTATTGCCAGTTAGCTTAACATACTAAAGTTTTGTTTTGTTTTTTTTTTTTTTTTAAGATTTTATTTATTTATTCATTTATCTCCCCCTTGCTGCTTGTGCTCACTGGGTCAGCTAACCACGCCCCGTGCGGGCGGGCTTTGCCTTCACCAGGAGGCCCTGGGAACCGAACCCGGGGCCTCCCATATGGTAAACGGGAGCCCTACTGATTGAGCCACAGCCGCTTCCCTAAAGTTTTTTTTTAATAGGATCTAACTTTTCTTATTCTCTGTAATAACCTTGAAAATGAGTTATATTTCCTTCTCTTTAAATTAAATTTATGAGGGAAAAACACCCTCCTGGGCAAAGCAGCTTTAAGTTGATAGAGTAGCTTCACATTCTGTTTCGTTGATGAGCAAACATGTTCTTCAAAAGTATCATTTTATGGTATAGATCTTGACTAGAAAAATGTCAATTCTCTCTTTTTCTAAATAGAAAGTGCTTTTAAGGAGGGTTCACTGTAGTTTACTACTCCTAAATGTAGCTCCAAGCCACGCCCACCCTTAACAACACTTATGGGTTCTACAATCATGTTTAAAAAATTAATATTAGCTCTAGCTTCTGAAGGATGCAAAACACATGCAGAATTGCTGGGCCATCAGGGTCTAAATCTAAACAATTTTGGTGGTCTTCTCCATCTGATAAATTTTGTCTAATTGGCTAGCAAGGAATAAAATATTTCCTAACTTGCAGGCTTACATTGTCCCCTATGTAAAACAGCACTCCCTTTACTCTCCAACCTACTTTTCCTGTTTTGTATCTTTATAACCCTGGTCACTAATTGATATACATGTAGTGCATGTCCTATTTTTATTACATTATTTTCTGCTCTCCTCTCCAAGCCAATGAGAATATAATTCCCTGAGGGCAGGCCTTTTTCTTTGTGTATATCACTAGGCCCAAGAACAGAGCCTAGCACATTATAGGCACTCAATAAACATTTGCTGAATAAAGATGTGACCAAATAAAACTGGAGAATCATGCTGTTACCTTCCAGGTACTTCTTGATTCAAAAAGCATGGTTCAAAGGTCAAGCAATATTTATAACATAATTTCACAGTAATTCCATTCTATACCCAAGTCTCTCAAAATGCATTAAAAGAAGTCTGAATACAGTTTTCACTGAATTTTCTTATTAAATTTCCTTTCCCTTTTAAATCATTCTTCTTGAAAACCTTTGAAAAACTTCTCTTCCTCCCTTTCCTCAACTCTGATGAATTCCTTCCCTCCCTCTGTTTTCTTTGCTCCTCATGCCTTAATTTTCAGCATTTTAAAATGGAGTGGAATTTCATAAGTTTACCAAGTAAGAAAGAATCCTTTCTCTTTATACAGGTGAAAGGGGAGTAGTTGGGAAGGAATCTAGGCTGGGAATTACAGAATAGTCCTTGGAGGGTTGAGGAAAGGAGGAATTTATGAATACATTCTTACTAATATTTAGAATTGTCACATACGTGCAAATACATGTTTGAAACAAAGAGTCTAAAAGAGTTAACTCTCACAGAAGGAAATTTTTTATCTTTCTAAACAGAATATATTGGCAAATTCAAGACCTCCTAATAATATGACCCATGTCTTACATAAGAAATCTAGTGATGCACTGATGCCACCCTTAAGGTTACTTGCTATAAATAAGGATGTTTAGTTCTTTGGTTAAATACCTAATATCACTATAGGTTCCAGCTTGCAATGTGTTAATGAAGTGAGATATGTACCTTTGAATGAATTGTGGAGAACTGTCATCCATGTACTGATTATCAAACTGACCAGCAAAGTTCACCACTGAGGTTGGAAACTTAGCATTGCAGTATAATTTTCAACAAGTTAAACAGACTGCTCCCATGCAAATATAAAGTGAACATGTGTCAAAGAGTTATTTAACTCATTAATGAAGGAGACACCATAATGGTAAAATTGGTTCAAAGGGAATTTGAGAGATCGAGTGTATATTGGAACTGAAAGAATTGTGAAAAGAAATTGCTAGCATACATATAAAACTAGTTAGGGAGGATCCTGCCTGAGTGGTCTATGCTGGGGGTGCACAGAGCGAGAACCGTGGGGACATCGAACTGGAGGGAGCTGGACAGTGAGGTGGATTGCTCAGGAAAGAATCGTGAGTTTTACCCCTGGCTTTGGTAGTCAACATAGACAGCTGAGCCCCACCCTCAGGGTAAAAGGTTGGGACAAGCGGCAACTCCTGCTGGCAACCCGGTGAGAGGGAGCATTCTCTGAGTGTGGGAGGGTTCTGACAGAAGGTGGAGAGGGGTTTCCTTGCTGTGGGTTTGGTTGCCTGGACCCCCTCACAGCTTTGGGGAGCAAATAAGCTGGCTTGAAGTGGCACCAGGCTGAGGGGCAAGGTGAATCAGCTGAGGAAGCCTGATTTACCTAACAGCCCAGTGATACTGAGGCTTGGCTCTGGAGGGGGCGGAGTCAGCAAATTTTATCAAACTGACCTTCGTCCCAGGGATTCAAGGAGGCTGAAAGTGAATGGCTGGAAAACAATTTTACAAGCAAACAGCCAAAAGAGGGCAGGAGAAGCTATCCTGATATCAGACAAAATAGACTTTAAATGCAAAACTATTGTAAGAGAAAAAGATGGACACTATATATTAGTAAAGGGGGGTAATCTCTCAAGAGAGAACAATCATAAACATTTATGCACCTAATCGGGGTGCCTCAAAATACTTGAGGCAAACTCTGGAAAAACTAAGTGGAGAAATAAATGCCTCTATAGTTATAGTGGGGGTCTTTAATACACCATTATCACCATTAGACAGAACATCTAGACAGAGAATCAGTAAAGAAACAGACTCCGAATAATACATTAGAGGACCTGGACCTAATAGACATATACGGAGCACCAAATACAGCAGGATTTACATTCTTCTCAAGTGTACATGGATCATACTCCAAGATAGACCACATGCTAGGCCACAGAACAAGTCTCAATAAATTCAGAAAGATTGAGATTATACAAAGTAATTTCTCTGACCACAATGGAATGAAGTTAGAAATCACTAAGGGCCAGAGAAACAGATTAGGCACAAAGATATGGAAGTTAAACAACACACTCATAGACAAACAGTGAGTCAAAGAGGAAATCTCAAAAGAAATCAGTAACTACCTTGAAACTAATGAAAATGACAACACAACATATCAAAACCTATGAGATGCAGCCAAAGCTGTCCTGCAAGGGAAGTTCATAGCCATAAATACATATATTAAAAAAGAAGAAAGAGCTAAAAGTGAAGACCTAACTGCACATCTGGAGGAACTGGAAAAACTACAACAAACTAAACCTAAAGGAAGTAGAAAGAAGGATATAACAAAGATTAGAGCAGAAATAAATAAAATAAAGAGTAAGAAAGCATTAGAAAAAATAAACAAAACCAAAAGCTGATTCTTCAAGAAGATCAATAAAATTGACAAACCCTTAGCCAGACTGACAAAGAAAAAGATAGAACAGATGCAAATACACAAAATAAGGAATGAGCAAGGGGATATCACTACTGACCCCACAGAAATAAAGAGTATCATAAGAGGATGCTTTGAAAAATTATATGCCAACAAGAATGAAAATTTAGAGGAAATGGACAAATTTCTAGAAACTCACAAACAGCCTACATTGATGAAAGAAGAAATTGATGAACTCAACAGTCCAATTACAAGTAAAGAGATAGACTCAGTCATCAAAAACCTTCCAACTAAGAAGAGCCCAGGACCAGATGGCTTCACAGCTGAATTCTACCAAACATTCCGGAAAGAGTTAACACCAATCCTGCTTAAGCTCTTCCAAAAAATAGAAGTAGAAGGAATATTGCCTAACTCATTCTATGATGCCAACATTACCCTAATACCAAAGTCAAACAAAGATACCACAAGAAAGGAAAATTACAGACCAATTTCTCTAATGAACCTAGATGCTAAAATCCTCAACAAAATCCTTGCTAATCGCATTCAACAACATATTAAAAGAATTATACACCATGACCAAATGGGTTTCATATATGTTCCAATATAAGAAAATCAATCAATGTAATACACCACATAAACAGATTGAAAGAAAAAATATCACATGATCATCTCTACAGATGCAGAAAAAGCATTAGACAAAATACAGCATCCTTTCCTGATAAAAACACTGCAAAAGATAGGAATAGAAGGAAACTTTCTGAACATGATAAAGGGTATATATGAAAAACCCAAAGCTAACATCATTTTCAATGGTGAAATCCTAAAGGCCTTCCCTCTGAGAATGGGAACAAGACAAGGATGCCCACTATCACCACTCCTATTTAACATTGTCTTAGAAGTACTTGCTCGAGCAGTGAGGCAAGTAAAAGATATAAAAGGCATCCAAATTGGAAAAGAAGTAAAAATTTCATTATTTGCAGACAACATGATCCTATATATAGAAAGCCCTGAGAAATCTACAACAAAGCTTCTAGAACTTATAAAGGAATTCACAGGCTATAAGATCAATGCTCAAAACTCAGTAGCAGGGAAGCGGCTGTGGCTCAATCAGTAGGGCTCCCGTTTACCATATGGGAGGCCCCGGGTTCGGTTCCCAGGGCCTCCTGGTGAAGGCAAGCCCGCCCGCATGGCGTGGTTAGCTGACCCAGTGAGCACAAGCAGTAAGGGGGGGATAAATGAATAAATAAATTAAAAAAAAACAAAAAAAAAACTCAGTAGCATTTCTGTATACCAATAGTGAGCAATCTGAGGAGGAAATCAAGAAAAAAATATCATTTATAACAGTAACTAAAAGAATCAAATACCTAGGAATAAATTTAACTAGAGATGCAAAGGACTTTTTACAGAAAACTACACAACACTGTTAAAGGAAATCAAAGAAGACTTAAATAAATGGAAGAATATTCCCTGTTCATGGACAGGAAGACTAAACATCATCAAGATGTCTATCCTACCCAAACTAATCTACAAATTCAATGCAATCCCAATAAAAATCAGCACTGTATTTTTTAAGGAACTGTATTTTTTAAGGAACTACAAAATATATTTGGAAAGGTAAGAGGCCCCGGATTACCAAAGACATATTGAAAAAGAAAAATGAAGTTGGAGGTATCACACTACCTGACTTTAAAACATACTACAAAGCTAGAGTGGTCAAAACTGCATGGTATTGGCACAAGGATAGACATACTGACTAATGCAACCAAACTGAGAGTTCTGATATAGATCCTCGCATATACAGGCATCTGATATTCAACAAGGCCACCAAGCCCACTCATTTGGGAAAGAATGGCCTCTTCAACAAGTGGTGCTTGGAGAACTGAATATCCATATTGAAAAGAATGAGAGAGGAACACCATCTCACACCTTATACAAAAATCAACTCAAGATGAATCAAAGATCTAAATATAAGAGCCAAAACCATAAAGACCTTGGCAGATAATGTAGGGAAGCATCTACAGGACCTTGTAATAGGAAATTGTTTCATGAACTTCACACCCAAAGCACGAACAGCAAAAAAAAAAAAAAAAAAAAAAAAGATAAATGGGATCTCCTCAAAATTAAAAACTTCTGCACCTCAAAGGACATTATCAAGAAAATAAAAAGGCAGCCTACCCAATGGGAGAAAATATTTGGCAACAATATATCTGATAGGAGCCTAATATCCTGCATATATAAAGAAATCCTACACCTTGAAAATAAAAAGACAAACAACCAATTTTAAAAATGGGCAAGTGACCTGAAAAGACACTTCTCCAAGAAAGAAATACAAATGGCTAAAAAGCACATGAAAAAATGCTCGACTTCACTAGCTATTAGGGAAATGCAAATCAAAACTACAATGAGATATCATCTTACACCCATTAGAATGGTGGCTATTAAAAAAACAGCAGACTATAAGTGTTGGAGAGGATGTGGAGGAATGGGAACCCTCATCCACTGCTGGTGGGATTGTGGAATGGTCTAGCCACTGTGGAGGAAGTTTGGTGGTTCCTCAGAAAACTAACAATAGATCTTCCGTATGATCCAGCAATTCCACTGCTGGGTATATATCCAGAAGAATTGAAAGCAAAGATACGAACAGATATATGCACACCAATGTTCATAGTGGCATTGTTCACTATTGTCAAAAGTTGGAATCAACCCCAGTGCCCATCAACAGATGAATGGATAAACAAAATGTGGTACATACATACAATGGAATATTACTCAGCTGTAAGTAGGAATAAAGTGCTAACACGTGGAATAACATGGATGAATCTTGAAGATCTTATGTTGAGTGAAGCAAGACACGCATAGAAGGATGAACAGTACATGACCTCACTAATATGAATTGAGGAAAGTGAGCAGTCTCTGAGAACCATCGTCTGAAAGATAGGTTAACAAAAGAGAGAAAAGAGAAGGGAAGGTTGTGAACCATCACCCATATGGACATAATGTATAGTAAAGTGATAGAGTATAGTTGCGTATTGAAAGATAAGACAGGGGTGTAGTGATATTACTGGGTTTGGTAGTGCAGGGTCGACAGGTGGGTAGATTAGGAAGGACGGGTTAGAATACCCAGGATACTGGGGGGAGAGATGGGAGAGGGACCAGGTGAACACGGGATTTGTGGGTATGAGGTTGAAAGTGCAGGGGTGGGAATGCTGTTATGGCAATATGACAAGGGAGTGTCGCTGGTTTAGGGTGTTGGTTGGGGGGGCATTCAGGATGGGGCACATCTGGGGCAGGCTTCTGGGGAGTGTGTGAGTGTTCATCCTGTCATAATGTGTTGTGTCTGTGGGTGGAGACCCACATGGTGAGTGGGAAAGAGATGGACCCCCACGTTTGGAGGACCGATTCACCCAGAAACAGACAGGTGGGTGTCTCTTATGAGCAAGGGTGGATCCTAATAGGGGAGGGCAATCAGCATGTCAAGAACTCTTGTTGCATGTAACTATGAATCTTGTCCTCCAATGAGTCAAGACAGGGGGTTGTCATGTGCCCCAGGGGGATGGGGAGGGAGGAACAGAACAGATCAAACAGGGAGTATTTTTTCATTACCTTACAATGACGGACACAGGACATGGTAAATATCATCAAAAATTATTAAATTGTACCATCTCAAATGTAAACTATACTGTAAACCATTGACAATGTTTAGTAGCTATGTTTCACTCTGTGTAATAGTTATAACTATGCTACCATCCATATACAAAAAGGTTTTAATATGGGGTGAGGAAGGGGGAGGAGGTTGGGTATATGAGAGTCTCTAGTATTCTGTGTGTGACTTTGCTGTGACCTAAAACTTCTTTGAAAATCAAATGAAAATTTGGGAGACACTGGGGAGTGAGAGGGGGAAGGTGCCATGGTACAGACTGGACACCTGATAATGCAGTGATAAAAGGAAAAATGTTAAAAAAAATTTTTTTTTAATTTTTTTGTTTTTTCCCATTTTTTGACTAACTCCAGGCAATATCCAAGTATGACTTTGAAAGAATGTGGAGTTATTCTTTTACCAATTTACAAGTTTGGGGTATTATTTTCCTAACATTATTCATAATAATAAAAGAAATGGACCAAACCTGCTGATTAGGTAAATGTTCTCTCACACAAGGAAATCTACTATCAGCAAAACAAACTTAAATGTGACAGACCACAATATATTATCAGTTAATGAATATGTCATTATGAAAATATATCACCATTACATAATTATTAGTATAATAGCTATAATTTATTGAACATTGACTTTGTGCCATACATATAGCCTTGATATAGTCATGGCCATTTTATCAGTGATGAACATGGCAGTCATGGGGTTAACTTGCCCAATGCCATATAGTCCATGGTGGAGCTATTAATCCACTTTCCATCCACTATATACATATAGCTCTATGGCATTTCAATACTCCAAAGAGCTCAGACAACGCATCTACTTTTACATTCAGTTGGAAAAACTACTGGCATACGGCTTGTCTCTTTCAGTCTCTCAGTGGCCTCTTTCTGTGCATCTGTTCTCCACTGATTCCAGCCTCTCAGGGCTTCTCTATGTTCCTTGCTTTTCTCTGTGTGTCTCTGCTCTTAGTCTTCCATTTATAAAGGGCTCCAGTAAGAGGATTAGGACCCACCCTGGGTCCCACAATCTAATTAAAGGACTTTAGCTGAAGCAATGTAATCAAAAGGTCCTTTAACGGAATCTAACCAAAAGAGCCCACATAAATAGGTTTGCATGCACAGGGATGGTTTAGCTTAAAAACATAATTTTCTGGGGTCCATAAAAGACTCAAGCCAGCATATGTCTGTTCATGGCTCTTAAATTATCTTCTGAGTTTCAACTTCCCTGGTCTCTCACCTATGCAGGACTTTTAGTACAAATCAAAGATAATTTTCTAAAAAGAATTAAAGGATATACATATTTTATTTCAAGATATTACATAGGATAAAGAGTAGATAAGAATAGAGAGAAATGTCTAAGAGAAGACGTGATGGAAAACAGAAATTTGCCCAGAGAGATAAAGGAACCTTAGAGCCTGGACTATAAGTTTCTTATCTGATCAAACTAATAAATAATCTATTAATGGAATGTGTGATTGGTATAATTCATCATTATTTTAGCAAACGTGGTGATGCTGCTTCCTGTAACACATCTATCACCAAAAAGAATATAATTGGTATCAGTGGGAATATTTTTGGCTGCAAGTAACAGAACACTCCAAGTCAGCTAGCTTAAACATTAAGGAAAATTTATCTCAAAAAGCAAGGAATCCTGCAACAGAGTGGCTCTGTGACAATTTCCATATTTCCTCTCTGCTATCTTTTTTTAAATTTTTAAGCAGTTTTACTGAGATATTTTCACATACCATACAATCCATCCAAAGTGTTCAATCAATGATTTTTAGTTATAATCACAGAGTTGTTCATTCATGACTGCAATCAATTTTGGAACATTTTCATTATTTCAAAATGAAAAAACCTCATAATCTTTGGCAGTCACCTCTCAATCCTTCTATCCTTCCCCAGACCTACATAACCACTTCTCCAGCGGGGAAGGTCGTCCTCTTCGACCAAGCGCGCAGCCTCGGGAGGGACGCACATGGAGCGGTGAGGGAGGAAGGGGACACCCGCCCAGCCAGCCAGATCAGCCGAATCAACCCTGGCGATCAATGGGGTGACAGATGTCACAGCCAGATCATCCCCACATCCACCACTGTCTTTATATCAATGTTACAAGTTCTTCCATTACTACAATAGTAATAAGTCTATTTTGGTCCATAGTTGCATTCCCCCTTTATATTTGTTCATTCCTCAGTCTTGAGAATTGGGAGATGATGTTGCCCACTCTGGTTCAGATCAGGAAGGGGCTTGGATCTTATGTGACAGATGGAAGAAACTGTTTTGCTTGCAGTTGTAGATACACTTTGTTTTTTTAGGGACAGGAGCTGTCCATGATCACCATTTTGTTAGTTGTCCCGGGCAAGTCTGATGGACTGGAGTGTAGGTATTGGATGCAACTCTGCTGAGATTCAGAGCTGCACTGGCATATGAACAGACCAAAGATTTAAGTCTCTGGGACATATATTTAATGGATATAATGCTATTTATAGGTTCAAATAAAAGGGGCAGAAGAATCATGCGTATGGAAATTGTAAGTGAGTCTAATTCTGTTATATTGGGGAAACAGATAATTGTATATTCCAGGATAAGGTCCACTGACAGGATGCTGATTTCATGAGGCTATGTGCCTTGCCTATAGTGTCTAGATGTTTCTAGAGCCCTTGGAAGCACCCTTGTTTGAGGTATTGTTTACTGTGGCAATGAGTGAGATATGACTGAAACGTGTATCAGTGTAACCTCTGAACTTTGAAATCTCTTAGCCACAAAAAACTCTTGTATTTAATGTTTCCCCCTTTTGGTCAAGGTCTTTTTCCAAATTCATCACTGGTTAGTGCTTGGTAATAATCCCACAGTGCCAGGGAGGCTCATCCCCAAGAGTCATGCTCCATGCTGGGGGGAAGGTAGTGAGTTTATTTGATGAGTTAGGCTTAGAGAGTGGCCACATTTGAAAGTAGGAAGGAAGTTTCCCTGTGGTAACTCTTAGGCATTAGTTGTCATTAGGCTAAGTTTCACTTTTACAAGAATAAAGCTTCATAAGTACAAGTATTGATATCGAAGGCTTGACATATTGGTCTGTTTTCTTTTATTAGGCACTCTAATAAAAGAGATTTTTACCACTCTACTTGAGAAAGTAGTGGATGGGAATTTAATATTTTGTTAGTTATTGTGTGGGTGTCCACCCACAGAGAAAACACCCTATGACAACATGAACACATTCATTTTCCACAGTAGCATGCCCCAGGTGCATCCCTCCCCACACATCCCCCTACCAGCGATCCCCTGCACCAGTGACATTCCCCTACCATAGCCTCCACAAGAAGACTCCCACCATTGTATTCTCAACCACAGTCCTTGGCTTCTCCAGAGTTCACCAAGCCATACATTCACCTGTTCCTTTATCCAGCCTTCCCTCAAGTTCCATGGATTACCCATTCCATACCCCCAATCCTACTCACACTCACACAGCACCACTCATATCACTGTATCACCCTCATCCCCATCTACTCCCAAACTGCCATCATCCACCTTATCATAGGTTCTACCCAGATTGAGCATTGGTTTACCATTCTCTACTCCCTTTCTATGTCCTAGTAACCTGCCTTTTAGACTCTACCATTGTGAGTCTGCTTAATATAGTTAGTTCATATCAGCAAGATCATGCAATATTTGTCCTTTAGTGACTGGCTTACTGCACTCAACATAGTATCTTTGAGGTTCAACCATGTTGTTGCTTGTGTCAATTCGTCATTCCTTCTTACAGCTGAGTAATATTTCATCATAAGTATATACACATTTTGTTCATTCATCTGTTTTAATGGATACTTGGGTTGCTTCCAACTTTTGGCAGTTGTGAATAATGGCATGATGAACATTGTGCATGTATCTGTTTATGTCCCAGCTTTCAATTCTTATGGATATATTCCTAATAGCAGGATTGATGGGTCATATGGAAATTCTATACTTAGCTTCCTAAGGAACTGCCAAACCATCTTCCACAGTGGCTGTACCATTCTATGTGTTCCTATTCCTCCACATCCTCTCCAACACTTGTAGTTTTCTATTTTTTTTAATAGAAGCCAGTCTAGTATGTGTAAGATAATATCTCATTGTAATTTTGAATTCCCTAATAGCTAGTGATTTTGAACATCTTTTCATGTGCTTTTTAGCCATTTTTATTTCCTCTTTGGAAAAGTGTCTATTCAAATCTCTTGCCCATTTTTTAAATGGGTTGTTTGTCTTTTTATTTTTGAGATGTAAGATTTCATTATATATCCTACATATTAGACCCTTATTAGATAAGTGGTTCCCAAATAATTTCTCCCATTGAGTAGGCTACCTTTTCACTTTCTTGAAAAACTACTTTGAAGCACAAAAGTTTTAAACTTTTATGAAGTTCCATTTATCCATTTTTTCTTTCATTGTTCATGCTTTGGGTGTAAAGTTTTTGAAACCACTTCCCATTACTAGATCTCGTAGATGCTTTCCTAAATTATCTTCTATAAGCTTTATGGTCTTGCCTCTTATATTTAGGTCTTTGATCTACCTCAAGTTAATTTTGTACAGAGCATGAGATGGCGATCCTCTTTCATTCTTCTGGATATGGATATCCAGTTCTCCAAGTATATTCTTTTTCCCAGTTGAGCGGGCTTGGTGCCTCACTGCCATCTTCATCTTCAGCCTGTTCACTTTGCCTTTGGGTAGTTCCTATCATGGTTGTAAGATGGCTGCCAAAGTTCCTGGCATCTCAAGAAGGCACCGTAACACCTAGTGATAGACATTCCCATGTGATTCATTATAAAAAGCAAGAGGACTCCAGAAAACTTCTCTTATGTCTAATTGGGCAGAACTGGATCAGGACCCCATTCCAATACATTTATCAGCAAAATAAGAAATCTCCCTGATTAGAGGATTAGTGTTCACTAATGAGGTTTTAACACTAAGTTATGTGAGAGGTCAATGAGCAAATAGAGTTCTGCTGGGCATCAAGAAAGGGTGAATACCTGTTAAATAGATTCCTATAACCTTGACTAGTGTTTCTCAGATTTTAACGTTAGAATCCCCTGGGGTCTTGTTAAAATACAGAAGGTCTAGGCCTTGGTCTGAGATTCTTCATTTCCAAGTTCTTCAGTGGTTCTGATGCTGCAGGTTCACAAACAACACTTTGGATATCGAGGATCTAGACTCCAGACAACTAGATTAAACACAGTCTAGTATGATGGAATCCAACCCAGATCAGAATTTCCAGCTGTGTGACCTTCTCTAAGCCTCAGATAAATGAAAGGAGGAAGAAAAGAAGGAAGAAAGAAAAGAAGGAAGGGAGGGAGGGAGGGAGGAAAGTATCTCTGAAGTATCAGGATTTCTGTTCACTTTTCTAATTTTTCAAGGTCACTCTGCAGTGACAAATTAGAGAACTGGGCAGAAATAAACACAGAATGGGGTTTAATAAGGACACTTGGGAAGACAAAAATAAAACTGTACCAATAAAAGCCTGGGAATGGTGACAAATGAACATGTATGACAGAATAAAATGCCTCAAGGTCTCAATGATAGCAAGCTATATTGAAATACTGCCATGATGTTATAATTATAAAACTTACCCTACCTTTGGGATTCCTAACCATGCGTATATTATGTTCTGGGCTAAAGAGTTCTGAAAGATAAAGATTTTAGTCCCTGCATCATACCCAGAAGGGAACTGTGGCAGACTTAGAAACAGGTTATGAGGAAAGAGCAAAGAAGAACCCCCATTCTGGGAAAGAAAAGACTACCAGGCACACTGAGCCCATGCTCAGGGTAGGGCCTGTCCTTACTCCAGGGGGAAACTGGATGTTTCCCAGCTTGAGAGATCAGAGAGCAAAAGTGAGGTGGATTCAGTGGCAGAAGAGAAGGCGGGCTGGGTGAAAAACCTGAAATTAGTAATGCAAGCTTCTTTCCATGAAGGCAGGGGCTGTGAGAGACTTTAGAATGCATTTTCTGCTGTGTTGTTAATGCTTTACATTTGGGCCTTCATGCAGGGTGTAGAAAACCTCTAAACATTCCTTAGAGACACACAGAACAGAAAGGTCATGGCATTTTGAACCTTTGCTGCTGCCTTCTTTGCAATTACCCATATGACCTTTGGAGAGGCATCACAGAGTCACCTGGGATTGATTCACAAGGAAAGTGAGCTATGGACCTCTACAGACACTGTTCTCAGGGAGCCCCAGGCTGGGAAGTTAGGGCTTCAGCCTTATTTCAAAGCATACAGATTTTGGGGCCAAAGTACAACTCATTGTCACATTATTACACATCAATTAATAGTGCATAAAGTCACTAAAATACAGCATAGCAGTAGTTTTCAAATTTGGTAACTTGAAGAAGCTAGTGTGAAATTCATCAGAAAAAGTATAATACAAGTTCTTACAGCAATTCTCAAGTCTACATAACAATTCTAGTGGGACTTATTCTGTTGAATTCCTTAAGACCAGGGAGGTTTAGGAATAGTTCAATCTACAAGCAATAATGAATAATGATGATGTTCATAAGGAATAATGAAAATGATGATAAAAGAGAACATCTACTGAGCATTTAATATGTGCCACTCCTATGCTAAGAACTTTATGGGTATATAATCATTTAATCTCATTTAAATGCAATAGGAATAGCTCATTTAATCTCATTTAATCCAGTGCAAAAATCCTGAACAATGCTGGCCTATTTAGGATAATAACTTTTTCTTGATTTTTAAAACTAGAAAACAAATAGAATTCTCTAGCCTTGAGGGCAATGATTTTACATTTTCAACTTTATATGGCATCCCATAGTGCCTGGCACAGATGAGACACCCAGATATTTGTTGGCTGGATAAGGCAAGGAGGAAATCAACATTCCAAAGTCCAGAAACTGGAATTATTTTTGTGAAATTGGAATGGTTTGATCAAATATTTCAGCGTTACTACACCATTAAACATTGTTACTATATTTTCTAAATTGTTTATAATGATTTTACTTTTACAATCAAAACGTGATAAGAATCCACCTCCCCCAACAAAGCTGCCTTACAAAAATAATAGTGCACATTCATAAAGATGATTGGATAGCCTAACTTCAGCCTTTCTGGTCTTCTTTTCAATTCTTGGAATACCCATGCTTTTTCACCCCTAAGGACCTTGTCCCAAGCTGCCTAGAATATGCCTCACCTGGCTTTGCCCCACCCCCTTAGGCCTCCTGATACCATCATATCTCAGCGCCAGTGTAACTTCCTCCAGGGAAACAATCAGATTAGGTCAGAGCCCCTATTAAAAACTCAGAACATCCTGAACTTTTCATTTGCATTTGTTTCAATTATCAAAATTTGCAATTCAGCATTTTTATTTCCGGGATTTTAAAAAATTATTGTTTGTCTTTCTTAGGAGAAAATTGGTTTAATGAAGATAGGGATAATGTTGGTTTTGCTCAGCACAGAGGAGGTCACTTAGCACTGAGTAAGTGTTTAATACTGGAAGGAAGGGAGGGAGGGAGGCAGGAATTAAACCTACTCATTCCTGCTGTAGTTACAATTTCAGAGAAGTAGAGAAGTCTGGGGAAGAATTAGAAAAGTTGGGTCCGTCACTTAAGAGGACGTGAGTTAACTATGGCATTGATAACACATCACCTACATTAGTTGAGCATGACTGGGGTAGAGAAATAGAAGTGAGGTGAAAATTAGAGCTCACAACAACATTATCATTCTCGAGTAGGGGCTGGGAAAAAGATGAAAATCACTTCAGCAGAAGAATGGAGCCTGGCATGCAAATGGTTTTATGCCCCAAGGCTGGTTCTGCGTGTCCACAAATGTGAAGAGCAATGCAGGCCCAGCGCAGCAGGGTATTTGAGCTACTGGAGACCAATTGCAAAGGGCTCAAAACACAGCCTCAGTGAGGCCAGGCTCTTTCATCAAAGGAATGTGACTTTTATTTGCAAGTGGACTCTCACCCTACTGCAAATAGAGCCTCAGGCCTGTATTCCATTCTTACCTCTGTTGCCAGACAGATACAATGTAACTTTTTCTTGCTTCCACTGGTCCGCTCAGTTCCTCAGATGATAAACACCTTTCCTCCTGTGTCCTTATTCTCACTAATCATCAGGCACACTCCTTTGCTAAGACCTTATAACTACCTTAGTAGAAGGGTAAGGATCACAGAGTTATTGTTACAATAATAGCCACTGTTTATTTCATGGTTTTGCACAAACCAACCACTGTGGAAAGTGCTTGGCATATATTATCTTCAACTTCACAACCTGGCCAGGTAGGTATCAGTATTCTCATTTCAACGATAAAATAAAACAAAGCTCAGAGTAATCAAATAAATTGCCCTTAGTTGTAGGTAGTAGGTGGCAAAGGAAGAAGTGGAATACATATTTTGTCAGACTCTAAAATCTTTATTCTCCCCCTATCCACCATACCCTATGTTATCCTTAGGAAACAGAGCACCCAATTGAAAGCGCCAACAATCATATCCAGACACCCCAAGTGGCAGAGAAGAGTCAATCTTTTAGCTACCTATACTGCCCCTTCTACCTCTGTGCCTTTAGGAGGAATTTCCTTTTCCTTACCTTAAGATTTTTATGCACAGTAAGCAGTTCCAAAAAGCCAAAATCACACCTTCTTTGCCGGCTTTCAATTTTCTTTGCAATTCACTGTAGAGACAGTATTAGTTCAGTTGGAAAGTTCAATGTTTAGAATCTCATACAAGAGTCAATTGCTTTTAAGACATTTCAAGGTTGAGGAAAGAACATGAACAAATGTAAAATCTTCATACCTGTGACAGTTTGAAGCTGGGTGGACCCCAGAAGATCATGTCCTTAGAGATAATCCACTCCTGTGGGTGTGAACCTACTGCAGGTGGGACATTTGGTTAAAGCACTTCAGTTAAGGACATTTGATTAGATTACTTCAATAAGGCACGACCCAGGGTAGGTCTTAATCCTCTTACTGGAGTCCTTTATAAATGGAAGGTTACAGAGAGACAGAACAGAGAGAAAAGGCCCAGAAACTCAGGGAAGAATCCACAGAAGCTGAGAGAGAAAGCCACAAGAGCAAGAAGCTGAAATCAATGGAACCTGGGAGAGAGAAAACCATAGGAGCAGAGAGAAGGCCAAAGAAAGCCAGAAGCTGAAAGCAGCAAGACCCAAAGGGGAAGGAAGAAGCCAGAGATGCTGTCTTGTCATGTTACAGGGGTCAAGGGGTCCCCACAGCCTGTCTTCAGGGAGAAAAGTATCCCCTGATAAAGCCTTGATGTGGACATTTTCATGGCCTCAGAACTGTAAGATTATAGGTTAATGAATTCCCACTGTAAAAGCCTGCCCATTTCAGCTATATTGCCTTGGTAGCTTTTAACAAACTAAAACACCATCCAAGTACCAAGGCAAATCCACACTAGGAGTAGTAGTAATACGGGGAGTCAAAGGGAAGCGGCATTGGATAGAAAGGTTGATTAGCGACTATAAATACTGTTCCATGGAAAATACACTTCATTTGGAAGAACATGATATAGATTGTTTTACTCCTCACATTGGAAAAGATAATTGAACTCTCTATAATCTGGGAAAGATCAATTCACACTTTTCAACTTGTATACTGTGTTCAGGAATTACATGTTTGTTCTATGCTTTTAGGACCCTGAGTTTCCATTATTCATGTAGCTAATGCAATCAATATGCATATACAGTGCTGAAGAGAAACAAAAGAGCAGCTTCTGAACTGTGATCTTGTTGGTTGACATGTTTCTGTCGACTCTAAATGCTTCACAAATTGATTATTATAAATAGAAAAACATAAGTCCTGAGAAACTGTTTACTTTTAAGTGACCTACAACAGAGAAACATATGTTGCCGGTCAGGTGCCGGTCAGGACCTGGGTCCGTGAAAATGGTGCCGCGGATGAGAAAGAAAGAATAAGACAAGAAGAGAAGAGAGACTGGGATCAGGGGACTCTCCATCCGATATGGATAGAAGAGCTATGGATAGAGACCTATAAATTAAAATAATTTTTCTTTATATGTATCTTTTGACTGATTTCCAAGGAAATAGTCTCTTAAAAACATAATTTCAAAATATGATTTGACTAGATAAGTCCCATATTCTTTATTATATATTCCAGAAGAGGGGGAAGGGAGGGCTTTGGGAAACTTTCCAATATTTTGTAGAAAAAAATCTTTTAATGAATAAAAAAAATCATGAAATGCTAATTGGGACAGCACTAAAGCCTCAACATAGAAGTTTATTTTGAACACGCAGTTTTATAGGTCCATACATAATTTTCAAATTTCCTTTTTTTAGCACTTAATTATTTTCCTAATTAACTAATTAGACATTTTAGCAGCCTTAAGGACTAGAAAGGTTAAACACATAACTGTTCAATGGTTACTGTTACTGAAAAAATGGTGTTAATAAGGGTTGAGTTCTTCAAGCATGTTTTTCATTTTCCCCTAAGAATGCAATTCTGTTAGGCAGTGCTTTATTATAAATGTTAGGGGTGGGCAGAGTGGGAACAGATCCAGTTCTCTGCTATGAAATCTAGAATTTCATAAATGGAATAGTAGCATTTCCACCTAACTTTACCTCTATTAACAGTAGCCTGTTTATTAACCGCAGTAGGTCAGATGGTGCCTTGGGGAAAAGGAAGTTGTATTCTGGAACTATTCCTGGATGGACTTACCCATGCTGGGCTCTTGCTGGACTTGGGATGGAGGGTGGGCTTGCCTGTGCCACAGAAGAAGGGGAGTGGGTGAAGGCAGAGAGAGCATCTTGCTCTGCAGAGATTTGGAGTTTACCCACACTCATTCATTCTTCAACCAAAGCAATCATTCTTTCAAGAAATAGTTATTGAGCCCATACTATGTGCCAGGAAAAGTGCTAGGCCCTTTATATGTATCATTCATTTGTTTAACATCCAATAAATATTTCTTGAGCTCTTACTATGTTTCAGTGCTGTTTTAGAAACTGGTAAACAGGGTAGACTGGTAACCCACAGAACTTCTCTGCGTTACTGGTGGAGGTGGTGATTCAGGGTCTGACTTTGTGAGACCTGAAGTTCATGCAATTTGGGGAACCTTATTTAAGAAAAAGAAGGCACCATCACAAAAACAGGGCCTATGCAAGTGTGAGGCCCTGAAGCCTAAGCTTTAACTTCATGGGAAGTATGCCTCTGGGGCTCTACCCACTGACAACATCCTATTTTACTCTAGATCAGTCTCTCCTAACTGCTAGGCAGCCAGCCATTGGAAATTAACTTCTTTTTGGACTTAAAAGCATTTAAAGTTTCTCAGAGTCTTTTAATAAATGCAAATTCTCCTAAATGAAATCACAGCTTAAGGTGTTATTATCCCATAGGGGGTCTAGTTGGTGCCAAATAAATATTGAATGAATGAATTAATTAAAAGTGTAAATGAAAGCCTTGTTAGTGAGGCAGGGAGTGGAGAAGCCAAGGGTGAGGGAGTTTCTGGGGCACCAAGTGAAAACAAGAGGTATTGAGAAGGCCGGTGAACTGGAAGGATGAATTGTCATCCTCACAAAACCCTCTAGCATCTGCTTCCCCAAGATCACAAACTTGTATCAAGGTCCTCAGTAATGACGGTGACAGCTGCTGCAGCAAATCCCGAGTGATAGGAAGGAGGTCCCAGAGCTTGTGATAAACAAAACACTAAACTCCACTGGGGATGGTTTGCAGAGCAGATAATCTTTCTGCTGATTACCCACTGAACTATAATCTTACTCCAAAGAATTCCCTTTATAGCCTAACAGTATTTATCAGTAGTCAGCCATTTCACCATAAAAATGTACTTATTTTTTCTGCTTTTCAGTTAGAAACAATCCGTGTACTTCTGCCATATATGGGGGAGAGGATGAAGGGGGAAGTGTGAGGGAGGGGGGCTGGCAGCCAAGAAATAGGTAGAAGGAAAGCTAGGAGAGGATGAGAAGGGGCAAATCCAGAGGGAAAGCCTTGCTCAAGTTCGAAGAGAAAGCTCGCCTGGCTATGCATGAGTAGCCAGATCTTCCTTGTGGGGAGGGATCATGGGACATGCTCTCTGGGAGGGCTGCAATGCTGACGTCTTTTAACTAACCAGAACTCTGTGTGTGTCCTGTGCAGAATTGTGAAGGCAGTGATTTATAATTCAACAAAAGTCATTTAAAGATATATATATAAGCTTCTGTATGAATCACACTTTCAATCACTCAAGAGGATTTGGGAATGAACGTTATTGAAAATTTTGCCATCTATTGAAGTGGCTGATGGAAATCTGGTGGCTCTGGAGTTTTAAGGGAGCTAATTCAGACAGCACTCCCCTTTTGAGGAGATTAAAAAAAAAATACAGAAAAAGAAAAATCAATTCTTTTTTATTTGTTCCCCAAAGTCTGGAGGGAAGACATTTTTCTAGGGAGTTCATGGCTGTAGATTTCAGCAGGTACTTGGCCATGATCCTAAGGGAAATATGGTCCTTCATTTACTTTGTTCATTGGTTCATTCATTTGCTTATTCTTAACACTTAGGTATCCTAGATTCTCATGGTCTGATCTGTATACTTATTGAAAGAAGACAGTCCAAACCGCCAGGAAGGAAGGAAGAAAAGAAGGAAGAAAAGAAGGAGAAAGGGGAATTCTATTTCTTTTAATAAACTTTTTATTTTGGAGGAATTTAAATTCTTTACTGCTTCTAATATAATCACTAAGGTGCTAAATCTCAAGAAATAACTTGTTATCCCTTTCCTTTCTGCTGCAATGCTCTCAACCCTGGCACTGCTCTTGGACCCCTCCTCAAACAGAACAAAGGAAACCAAACAAACCTAAAATTCTCACCTTTCACTGTCTCCTCAAATCCAGCTTCTCCCTGGTCCTTCCTCTCTCTGTTCTTGAAGATACATCATTCTGATCTCCTTCACTAAATTCCCCACAGTCACCTTCCACTTGCTGGAATCTGTTCTTTTTTCCTATCTAGTCTCCAAGTCTGTAGGGGAAAACTCTAGAAATCTATTGGGGTGAGGGGGTGGAGAGAGTGTCAGGAAAGCAGCCTCTGCCTTGGGGGTTAGGTCAGAGGCTGGGCCCCTCTTAAAGGAAAGCCTGATACCATTCCGTGTTCATTCCATATATTCAACAAAAGGTCTTGAGCTCCTATTTTGTGCCAGGTACCATGCCAGACTCTGGGAACACAAAAGGCACTGTTCCTGCCTTCCAGAAATTGAGCAATCTGGTGCTGCAGAGAAGGTAAGAGTGAAATGCAGTACCCTGTGAAAAGCTCCTTCCAGATTTGAGCACAGACTTCTGGAGGACTCTAGCTGGAGCTGGTAGGGAGGGCTCAGGGTACGGCACGGGGAAGGCTTCTGGGATGATGTTACCTCTGAACCAAGATTTCTAGGAGTTAGCCAGGTTGGGGATAGGGTGCAGAGGGGAGAGGGATGGGAGGAAAGTTTAATATGCAGATGTGTAAGGGACACGGAAAGACAGATTTCCACTGTGGCCTCTGCAGGTCCTTGTCCCTATAGCTGTACCTTTCCACCCCTTCTTTCACATGATTTTAGCCCCTAACTGTTTTTTCCCAATTTTCCTGAGAAAATGCAAAAGCTTGTTCAAACAATAACTGCTGTTTGCTGGTAAACAGGGTAGACTGGTAAGCCACAGAGCTTCTCTCTTCCTGGTAAACCCTTTAAACTTTCTGTCTTCCTCCCTGGTTTGAAACTGTATGTGCCCCAGAAAAGCATGATCTTAAAGTTAAACCATTCCTGTGGGTTGTGGCCCCATTGTAAGTAGGACCTTTTGACAAGGCTACTTCAGTTAAGGTGTGCCCACCTCATTCAGGAGAATCTTAACCCTCTTCCTGGAGCCCTTTATAGCCAGAAAGAATAGAGAGAAAGAAAGAAAACCACAGAAACAAGAAGCTGAATGCAACAAAAGCCAGAAGACAAGGAAGAGACCAGCAGATACCACCATGTGCTTTGCCATATAGCAGAAGAGTCCAAGGATCACCAGCAGCCAGTATTCAAGAAGAATGCATCTCCTTCAGGACACCGTGATTTGGACATTTTTCTCAGCCTCAAAACTGTAAGCTATTAAATTCCCATTGTTATGGCAACCCATTTCATGGTCTCTGCTTTCAGCAGCCTAGAAAAATAAAACACTCCCCCAGTTAGAATGCTACTGTGCAACCTTCGCCTTCCCTGGCATTCTAGAACAGAGGCTCGTGCTCTTGGTGCGCTGGTTGATTTTCTTCCATGGAAAACAGCAAAGATACAGAGGGAGAGCATCATAGCAGTTTTCAGTGGCTGAATCAAAAAGTGGGGGTGGGGAGAAGAATGGGGAAAGATAGGGTTATTGAGGTAACCACGAGACAGATTATGGCAGGCCTTGAAAGCCATCTTCAGGATTCCGGACTTTGACAGGAGAATAATGGGGCAACCACTGAAGGCTTTTAAGCAAGGGAGTAGCATAGAACTCCCATGGCATTCAGATATTTTATGGTCCAGAGAATGTATGGGAGAGGAAGGAAAATGGGAAACAAGATGAATATTTAGGAAGTAACTGCAGGCCTCCAGGTGGGGAAAGAAGGTATCTTCCCACTGCCTTTGCCCAGCCGGTTATTGAGGATTTCACTGGGAATTCTGGTGTGGGCCTGACTGCACCTACTTAGCAGGGATCCTATCCTCCTTTTAACTACATAATTCTTTAACTGCCTGAGATTTTTTGTATGGGAACACTGTATCATTAGCACAATGTCTGGCACATGAATGATAGTTAATAAAAGTTTATTGCTTTGAATGAAAATATTTTGGAAGCAGCCAAATCCCCAGGCTTGCTGTCCTCAAAACCGGAAGAAAACTTTAATATTTTCACTTCCTCTTGGTGTGATAAAAATATTATGACCAAACAAAACTTTCCAAATGAACATTTAGTGTTATATTTGTTATCATTTTTAATTCTGGCTTATGGATTTTTTTTTAAGTTTATTAAGAGACATTCTTTAAAAATATTACCCACATTCTCCAATTCTGCCACCATCTGGGCAAACGATGTAAATATTTACAAGCAAAGTCTTAAGTTAAAGATTGTGGTTCTGTAGTATTTTGAAACCTGATAGCATTGCCATTCAAATTGCCTGTGGTTTCCTTCCATTGTGTTCCCTAACAAAACCTTTGGACATGCTGGTAACATATTCAGGGAATGTTAGCAGGTGCTAACATTTTTATTAGCTGATTTATTAAGCTATTGAGGGTCATTCTTTGAAAAATGGGGTGAGAAATCCAGACACAACAGAAGTTAGAGATATCAGAAATCAACCTTTGAGACAATGGTAGCTAGTAACTTTTTGTTGTTGTTGTTAACATACCAACCTAATTCAAAACAGACTAGTGTCCCTGTGAGTGCTTATGGCAGTTTATTTTCTTTTCAGCGAGGGAAGGTTCAAGAAAAGTGCGGAGGAAAGTAAGGGGGAAAAAAAGAAAGAAATAGAGAAAGGAGTACAGTTGGCAGACTTATTTACAGGAAATACAAATTTAACTGGAACATTCTTGCAATTTGCCCCTTTTTAGATCTGCTATTAAGAAGGAACTTTATTTCAGTATTGCAGCTAAAGTTACATAGAAAAAAATGAGTCACATGATAAAAGCCTCCTATAAAGATCTTAATAGAAGAAGATTGAATTGCCAAGAAAAGGCGGCTTATTGGTTAGGTGGAGAGGTAAGTGTGACTGAACTGGAGGGGCACAGGGAAGACTCTCCAAATGTTCCTCATTTGATAGCAAGAACTTGAATGAATTTTCCTTTTCAGGGTCCCATTTTGAAGGACATATAGTCCTGGAAAGATGAATGGTAGTAAGGCACTCCCGATTTAGTGCAATCTGACAACTCTGAGATGACTGTTGTCTTTGAGACAAGTGGAATAAAGCAGAATTAGAAAAATGGGCCAGGGAAACAAAAAGAGGAGAGCTTGCAGGATGAGCAGATAGCCATGCCTTGGCACTTCTTCCTTGCAATTCTGTTGCCAAGAAAGTTAAAATCAAACTGCACTTACTTGATAATTTTCCCCAGGTGTTACCATGTTGCTGAAAAAACATCACAGTCTGTTAACTCATGTAACGATTTTCATTTGCCATATATGGAGTATAAAATGTTTTAATAACTAGTAGGAACCAACCCTACTGACTTTTAAGAACCCCACTAGATCATGAATCATCAAATACCTGGTATTTGGTGTCCATACTCTGGCTCTTCTTAAAAATATTATTTTATTTTTAACTTTCTTTTATTAGAAGAGCCACCTTCCATTAATACTGACAATGTTAAAAGGTGCAATCAAAGGAAATAGGAAGGTACTGACAGAAACCTTGCCTGCCAGAATGGTCCACACTTGCCTTCATTGTGCTAAGTATGGGCTCAAAGACAAAGATGCCTGCTCATTTTTTAGAAGCCAACTCAATTGCTTATAAGTCTCTACCATTTAAAAAGTCATGATGGGCAATACATGCTGCTCAGTAATACAAAAGCAATTGTTGAGGATTGTTCTGGATTTCAACGTCTAATTAAAACTAAATGGCTAGATTTGCATACAATAAACAATAGAAGTGACTTGCATCCCCAATCCCACAGGCCTAATCAGCTTCACAATACAATATCATTAAAACCTGCATGCTAATTATAGCTAATTGTTCCATGCAAATAGAAGCTATTTCATTCAGAAGATAAACTTTCTTCCAAAAGCTTAAGTCCTGCTGTTCATCTAAAAATACTCAAGATGCTTAAGTCACCATATATATATATATATATACACACACACACATATATAAGAAAACACACACAATTTTTGTTTTGTTTAGGGAATATTTTGTTTTTCCCTTAAACTATAGAAAATCTAGGTTTCTCTATTGAGAGGATTCAGTCCCTCATACAAGCAAACCAATTAGACTTAACCTGCTTATTAATTGTACTTGTTGGCAAAAGGTAAAACTGCCCAATTAGAAATGATTAAAACAAGTAAATATTCATGTTATTGGGGGTTAAACAAATATTATTAAATAGCATGAAATCCTGTAGTGACCCTTTTGCAGTTGTTCCCTAATTTATCCTAATGGGCCACATAAACAATGAAATATTGGACAAGTTTGATGTGTATAGCAAACTGGCCTTTTCTAAGACCAATACAGAATACTGTAAATCCAACAATCAATTGTCAATCGTCAAATGAAAAAAAATTGCTAAAATGAATGCTGTGTATAAATGGAAAACTAGAGCAACACCTCATTTATTTTGTATTTAGAGCTCTCTTAAACTGGGCCTGGAAATCTCCAATCAAGGCAACACATATAGCAAGGCCAAGGGTTTATGATGTCATCATGTTTTACTGCCTCCTTGGAACTAATGCTAAAAAGATGGAATAACTCCATTTAAGGAATACTTGTAAGAACTACCACTCCCTTGCTCCCAATCTCTGTCTTCCCCTGTTGGGCCCTTAAGCTAATCTTAGCCTTGCAGCAATGGCTAACTAACCCAAAACAGAGTAGCTGTCATCAGAGCTAACTGCAAAATCTAGGTACCCACACACTAGAACTTTCCAGTTTTTAGCAAACTCAATATGGTAGTAGGATGATCTTAGCAGACTTTAGCTTATTATAAGAGCAAAACTCTGTACTTCTGGGTGGGATTTAGACACCACTTTCTTTACGTGCAATATATGACCAAGCATGTTAAAGCATGTAGTACTAAAGAGCATGTACAAGATGCCATCCCTCTCCACCTGTCAATGTTGTAATCCAACCCCTTGAACTCCTCCCCCCCACAAGCCAATAAAATCCTGCTACTTCTGCAGTTCAGAGAGGCTGATTTGAGACCTTGTCTGTCTCCAGACCTCCTCCAGCTTAATAAACTCTTTCGCTTGTATGACCAAAACTTGGTGAGGATTCCAATTCTCTGCACTGGGCAAAATGAAACCAGGGACTTCGTAAGAATCCTCCTCCCCCTAGTGTGGAGTTTACTAACCATTCAGAAAGCTCAGCTAGTACAAGAGATTTTAAATGAATAATCATTTCTGGATGTGACTTGTTTTGTAAAAGGGAAATTAATATGAAAAGGGAAAAATGGATCTAAGTGAATTATTTCTTTTTAACAGCAGAAATAGTTTAGATAGAAAAAAAAATGTGTTTCAGGGACTATTTCATTCCATCCTATCCTGTGCCTGCAGCCTAAGGAGGAAAACTATAGACATTGCTTCTTTTAGATATATCCTATTTAGTCAGTAAGACATAAATTTTCCTCCTTTGCAAATTTCATTCCATGTCTGGGGTAAAAGATGAAAGAAATGGAGGGGAAGAAAATACAAATGGAGGGAAAAACTAACAACAATTGGGCAAAGAAAGGAATTACAGAGGTATGGTTAAAAATTAGAGGCTCTCTTTAGTTTTAATTCCCAGGTAGACTCAGGTATCTCTTTCCACTGTCTTCTTCATTTCCTTCCAAAAGAGTTGAAATTCCCTGGTATATGGATTTATGGCTTTAAGAATAACTAACTTATAATTCCTCATTAATACACAAATGATTTGATTTCCTGATTGTTTTAAAAACTACCACAAGGAATGCCACAAAGTATCAAGGAAATGTCTCATAAATGGATCCCCAATCATAGTGATTCATTTGTCACAAAAGTAAATATAAACTTCCTGGAAGGTGGTGTCAAAATATGTAAGCAGGGCTCAACTCTCTCACAAAAACAATGGAGGAAGGGCAAAAAGCTGTCTGAGGGACCTGCTTTGGGACTCTGCAGACTAGGAGAGAGCTGTGCACCCCCAGGTAGGGCAAGAGGCAGAAAGACAAAGAAACCGGAATGAAAACTGTGAGTTACTAGCTCCCATTCCCCACCCTCAAGGCAAAGAGCCTGTATACTCATGGATCACTGCAGCCAACATAGAGGGGAACAGATGTCTTCCTCCCTAGGAAGCAGTAGCATGAGGTGGAGGGTGGTAAGTGGAGGAGTGTCTCAACCTCCACTTGCCAGTGATTCTGGTCTGGCCAGAGCTAAGATTCAAAGTGAGCGCTTTTGACCAGATTCACTGAAGAGAAACCACTCTCCACCAAGAAGGACAACATATCCCAAAGAATAAATCTGAATAAACCTACTCAGAGACACCTACTATTCAGAATGACAATTGCCAACGTAAAGAGAGGATTCTGAAAGCAACAAGAAAAAACCAAAGCATCACATACAATGGAACCTCAATAAGACTAAGTGCTAATATCTCATCAGAAACCATGGAGGCAAGACGAAAGTGCTATGATGTCTTTAAGGTAGTGAAGGAGAAAAACTGCTAGCCAAGAACTCTTTATCTAAAAAAACTGTCCTTAGAAATTGACGGTGAATTTAAAGTCTTCACAGACAAACAAAAACTGAATGTATGTGTAACCAAAAGACCATATTTACAAGAGACACTAAAGGGACCCACCTCAGACATAAGGACACAACCATGTTGAAAGTGAAAGGTTGGATAAAGCTATTCCACACAAATAGTAACCAAAAATATCTGGAGTAGTGATACTAATATCAGACAAAATAGATTTTAAATGCAAAACTGTTATAAGAGATGAAGAGGTCATTATATATTAATAAAAGAGGCAATTCACCAAGAAGAAATAACTATAATAAATATTTATGCACCTAACCTGGGTGTCCCAAGATACATGAGGCACACACTGGCAAAACTGTAGGGAGAAATAGACATCTCTACAATAATAGCTGGAGACTTCAATATACCACTCTCAGTATTGGATAGAACATCTGGACACAGGATAAATAAGGAACCAGAGAGCTTGAATAATATGATAAATGAACTAGACCTAACAGATATTTATAGAGCATTACACCCCAAAACAGCAGGGTATACATTCTTTCCAAGCGCTTATAAATCGACCATATGTTGGGTCACAAGACAGATCTCAATAAATGGAAAAAGATTGAAATTACACAAAACGCTTTTTCTGGTCATAATGGAATGAAGCTGGAAATCAATGGAAAAAAGGAAAATTCACAAATGTATGGAGATTAAATAATACACTCTTAAATAATCAGTGGGTTAAAAAAGAAATTGCAAGAGAAATCAGTAAATATCTTGAGATGAATGAAAATAAGAAGACAACATATCAAAACCTATGGGATACAGCAAAGGCTGTGCAGAGAGGGCAATTTATAGTCCCAATGCTTACATTAAAAAAGAAGAAAGAGCTAAAATTGAAGACCTAACTGCATACCTAGAGGAATTAGAAAAAGAAAAGCAAACTAATCCCAAAACAAGCTGAAGAAAAGAAACAATAAAGATCAAAACAGAAATAAATGAAATTGAGAACAAGAAAACAATAGAATCAACAAACTAAAAGTTGGTTCTTTGAGAAGATCAACAAAATTGACAAACCTTTAGCTAGACTGACAAAGAAAAAAAGAGAGAAGATGAAAATAAAATCAGAAATGAGAGGCAGGCATTACCACTAACCCCACAGAAATAAGCAAGATCATATGAGGATAATAGTATGTTGTTAATCATGGTTTTAATTATTTTTTAAAAAATGGTATGTGTCACAGAAACAACCTCTCTGCCTAGAAACCAAGAGGTGGGTGCTTTAGCTCACGGTCATCTAATTTGCCTCTCCTCCACTAAAAAAGCAGCTCAATGGCTACAGAAAAAGAGTGGCCATTGAGGGCTGCCAGAGGTGGTGCATAACAGTAAATTATTATGAATTAAACTAACCAAATATTGCAAATTTGCTACAAAAATAGTATCAGGTTATGTCGCTATCACTTTGTTTTAAAACTTGCAAAGGCTTTCTTTAGTATCTCTTTAGGCAAGTCAAATCAGCCTGCATTCACCTTCATGTGAGAAGGCCAACAGTGGATTTTGCAATGCTTCCCCAAGGCTGTGTGCAAAACCCAACCATCTGTCCTGGCCTGGTGGCAAAGAATCTGGCTGCATGGAAAAACCTGTGGCTGTAACCCTAGTAATGATATTATGTTAACTACTAATCCTTTTTTCAGAATTAAAAGAAGCATCAGAGACAATGGTATCTTATCTTCAGAGCCTGAGATGGGCAAACAATTGGGGCAAGCTACAAAGTACTGGCTGTTTATCAAATTCTTAAATGTTGTTTAGTTAAGTAAAACAAAAACTGTACCCTTTACTGTAATTGATAAAGTACAATGCTTTCTAACAGAGTTATAATATCGTTGGGGTACTGAAAACCCTTCATCTCTCATTTAGCTCAGATATTAAAACCATTATATGTGTTAATCAGAAAAGGTTGTGGCATGGAAATGAGACAACCCCCCCCCCCCCGCCCCAAGGAGGCTGCTTTTTAGGGGAAAAAAAAAAAGAAGAGGGCAATAACACAAGTTTAAGTGGTAAGGTGGGTGGTGAACCTTAACTTACACTGTAAATTGGATGTAGCCAGTACCAATATTGGGTGGTGTTTATAGCAGAGGCAACATTCTAAACAAATACCCCTTGAGTTTTAGTCTCAATTGCAAGAAGAAGCCAAAGTACAAGACAGGAACAATGAACTGTTGTGGGCTGCCCTCTGTGGGGAAGAGAGATCTGTGGAAGAACATCTGAGATGCCTTCCAGCAGCAACAGGTAACTGTCTATCAAGTCCCTGTCCCCTCCTCTAACATCTCTCTTGGGATTGTTGAAGCAGATGACCTTGCGAAGATCCAGAGCCATACCACTGAGAACCAAAAGGCAGCAGAGTGATTCCCGGAAAAGGCGAATACTGTGGATACCAGACCTTGTGGTACCCAAGCCCAGCAGTTCCAACTGCCTGTCACTTGCCAGCAGCTCATGAACACCACCCACGAGTGCCCTTCGTGCTCACTCCAGTGACTGCAACATCGGTCCCCTCTTGTTCTCAGAAGGGGCAAGGTATGCTTTCAGTGCTGCAGACACTGCAACGTACTCTTGTAACTGGGTCCTTACAACAATGGACTAAGTTTAAATTTGGCACTGTGGGCTGTAGCCACAGCTCCAGTTAAGATGCTAACAGTAGAACCAATGCAGGCATTGAGATTGCAAATTAAAATACCAGCTGCCCCGCAGCCCAAAAGGAGGAAATAATAATAATTTGTTGTTGCCTATGCTTCAAACTATACAAACTGGGAAAAAATAAAATCATTTTAACCATAGACCTATGCAGTCCTACTGGTTGAGAACCCATGAAAAATAAAAATCACTCAAAGACACTGTTAAATATATAATCTTATTAATCCTTCTCCTCAGACTACTGGAGGTGATAACCTCACAGCCCACCCTAAATTTCCTATCCTTACCACAATTATAACTCTCACTCTCCTCATATCAGCAGGTCCTTACATCTTCCACACAATAACTCAGTTTATCCAAACAGTCTTTCAAGAAGTCACCCATGATCATGTACATGATGTTCTCCTGCTGCAAAAATACAGTGCCAGCCTCTGAGCCAGAAGCCACAATATATCAATGCCAAAAGGGGAACAGTAACTGAATCCCACAACACCCAAAACAGCAGAAAACAGCCAGATCATCGATTCCTACCTTCCCTCTCTCCCTCTCCACAGCAGCCATATCAAAAAGAGTTGGGAATGTTAGCATCATTTAGCAAAACAACCCCCTGAAACCCCGGTCAGCGCCAGCAGGTCTCCCCTGCCCCGATAACAGATGACCCCAAACCCCCACTCCTGTCCCTAATCCAACAGGATGTACTAATTTCTAAACTAACCATGAGACTATCACAAGATCATGGGAGGTACCTGTGCAATCATAAATGAAACTTATTGTTTTTATATGAACAAAACTGGGCAGGTAGAAGAAAATCTTAAAATTTTAAAAGGAAACATAGAGATCATTCAGAGGGCCCGAGACAACAGCTATGGGAATCAATCCTGGTTATCCTCATTTCTCTCTTACTTTTCCTTACCCTTAAAATCCATCCTTTTGTCTATTATAACACCACTACTGTCATTGTTGCTGCTGCTTCTTTTCGGTCCTCGTCTCTTACAGCTTCCCATCTGACTCACATACCGAATCACACAAGCAACAGCTCAGGAATATGTGAACGGCATCTTCTTGCTACATGGACGCCAATACCAACCTCTTCAGGACCAGAAATCGGAACCCACTGGACAGAACAGAAGGGAACCCTTTGCCGTCCCATAACAGCAGGAAGTAGCCAGATTGAGTCGATGTCCCAAATCCCCTCACCCTTCTGTTCTGCCCAGTATTTCCATTACTTAGGTCCTTCATCATATAATCAAAGAGTTAGGAATGTTAGAGGTTCCCCCTTATGAGGTTTGCAATGATTAACAGGACTTAAGACCATGAATCAATACCCCTGTGACATAAATTGAAGAAAGGCAGCCTCCAGCCATAACCCACCTCACCAACTGAGCAAGCCATCGCATAAGGAGGCAACCCATCCCCTCCCAAGAATGAATAAAGGAGCCATATAGCAGTGGAGCAGATAAGGACCTTCACCTTCTGCTGGCCCAGGCACCACCAAACCCTCCCACATTCTAAGAATACCCTACCGCCTAGCCCATTTACCCTCTAGCCATTTGGCCCCTGGCTGTACTCAGTTTCCCTGCCTATTAATGTACTGTATAAAGTTGTATCCAACACCTTCCACAGCTGGGCTGAAGTCTCTCTTCAGACCCCCTCTGCTGGGAGAGCTTCTCAATAAACTTTCTGCCTGCAATCATCAGTCTCAGCATCCCAGTGAGTGCTGTTTTTCTCTAACACTGTCTTTCCTTCTGACTGACATCTAGCTCCTCACATGCTCTTTGAGTTGGTTTTATCACCTTACTATTCCCTCGTGAATTGAGTTGAGCAAAATTTTTGACGTGTTAATTTTATATTTCTATGAGGATCTTACACATTGAAAAATACACTTTGGCAGTTTGAACTCTCAACTTTTTTTTAAAGACACAAATGACTATTACTTAACACACCTTAAACACTAATTAATTAACTGTTTTTTTCCTTTCAATTATGCTGCAAAATTTTCAGAATCAGAGTCTATCTCATTCATTTCTATATCTGTGTGCCCGGTGCTTAATAGATGTGCAATAAACCCTGTTTGTCTGTTGTTAAATCAATTTCATGACTCTACACTCACAAATCGATGGAACACAGTCACCTACATTTGCTTCCAGAGGCTTCTATTTGTCTTTCCTTAGCTTGGCTTCTGTGTGGCTGAATAGGCTTTATTAGAATTCATTTTCCTTAACATGAAATAGATCATAGCCTGTCTTACCTGGTAATTCAAATGTACATACAACCTAAGAAAGATTCTGATATGCAGACAGGTTTTCATTTTGTCATATATATTTAATAGAAGGTATTTATTAATATCTATACTCTAGTCAAGAGAGGGAAAATTAGCTCAGGAAAGAAGCCACTTTGTGATCCACACTATCATTTCTACACATTCTACTTGCATAAAAGCTGTTAATTTAACAATAAAATCTAAACTTGTTTTTTAATGTATAAAGCAGCTGAATTTTTTTTCTGAAAATAGGGTTTTTCTCTGGGCCAGATGCCAACAATTTATAGTACTGAATATGTAATTAGAAAAAATATAAAACAAAACAAAAAAACAAAAAACACAACTCTAGAAAATTAACTACATGAACGAAAATAGGCTTCAAATATTGTTAGTGAATTTCTGCCATTTCAGAATAAATCAAGTCTACAATATCCAAGTTACTTAACTGAAAATTCCATGGTTAACAAGACTTCAAAAACCTTGTTTGATCAATCTCTCATATCCGCTTACCATACATAATTCTTAGGAAGGATTTTTCTTCTGGTCAGAACATCTACTTTATTTTTCAATGATTAAATTTCTTTAAACAGCTAAAAGTTTTACATATAGTCAAATTCATTTTCTTTTTAATCTGGTAGCTACTACATAATTGGGGACTTTAACCTTTTTTTATTATTTCCCAACTACTAGACTACAGATGTAAAACAATACATATTTTATTTTAGATAATAATTATATACTTTAGACTTGCTCAATAACTTTACTTTCCACGTATTCCACACCAAATTCCTACACACTCAGGCTATTTATTTCAATAATACAACTTAAGGACTGTAGAAGAATAAGTTAATGTCTTTTCAAAGTATATGGACAGAATCCCCAGGCACGGGTAGCCAAATTTCATGGTTAAAGAAAAAAAAATGTTCAAAATAGCATCATTTTATACATTTTCAAACAGAGAAGGATGCTAAGAGTTGTGAAAAACTCAATAAAAATTGGGCAAATAAATTATTAATAAATGAAAAAAATCAAGAAGAGCTACTTTGTGGAACCATTTTTAAAACTTTTTCACTTTTTATGGATTTACAAATCCATCATTCACAACACAATAACAGACACCTTGGTGATACTCAGTCGGTTAACAATTTTGGCTACATGCCATTAGGAAGCCACCAGGAATTAAGCAAAAAATAAAAAATAAAGGGTCTCTGCATTATCAAAATGGATGTTACAATGCCCAAACACAACAACTCATGTGTATGAGCCAGTTACTTAGACTTCCGCTTGGCTTATATTGACACTCTGTTTACGTAAAGTTCTAGTTATCTTGTTTCCATTCCAGAACATATTTGAAGCTCTACATCATGGAGCCAAGTGGGGAACCAAACCAACCTATTTATCTGTCCTTGTGCTATACAATTCTGGGATCAAATATACTTGCCTATTTCTATGCCAAACAATATTGGAACCAGGCAAAATAACTTAGCATCTTACTCCAGGAAATACGTGTTCCCGAAGAATGCAACTGTGAATCAATTAAAATAGCTTGCTCACCAAGGCCTGCTTCAAATCTATCACTTCACTGTGTCCATGTCCACAGCTACTATGACATAAACTCTGACCAATCCCAAACACTTCCCTGCCCTTCAATACCGACTTTAAATTCATCCAGTCTATGCCTTACTCTATAAATAGTCTCTCCTAATTTCCTCATTTGAAACACTACCAAGACTAGAGGAGTGATGATCTCCCATTCTACAGAAGGTTTAATAAACTCAGTTTCACTTAATTGACATACTCTCCTGGTGGTATTTAGCAAGACAGTCCAAACAGGTATGCTGATAGTAACAAGGAGAAAAAGCAGTCATGAGGCAGGAAACATCTAAAGCTTTACAAATGCAACACTGGAAGTTTAAAATGCATAAAACAGCAAAAGGTTAATATCTGAAATTGCTGAAACTGGCTGGATTTAGCCTAGATCTGCTACTGTGATGGTCATTCTAAACCAGGGGTTCTGAACCTCTTTTGTTCCACGGACCCCTTTATCAGCCAGGTGAAAGCCATGGACCCCTTCTCAAAATGTAGTGGCCGACAGTTTTATGACACTCAACATCGGCATGTCTTTAAATTAAATTTTAGGATTATTCAAAATTATGTTTTATAACTTTCCCATAATTTCAATACCTGATAACCTAACACGGTTCAACATCTGTTCAAACGGTCATTTTCCGCAAACATTTAGAAGTTCAAGTTTTCCCACGGTGACATAAAACTATTTCTGCCATCCTTAGCAACCTTTTTGCAGACAATTACGCACTGCACTCAGAACACACTACATCAAAATAAAAATCATACTAAGTCTACACTATACTGTGTATTATTTAATTAATATATCATACCTGCACCAACACGTCCCCATAAGACTAATGTTTTTAAATGCATAAAATAAAATTACAAAGGAAATCAGTTACATATATTGAAATATAGTTACTAAAATAAAAAAACATAATTCTATACATACGTGCTTCTTTCTTAACACATTAAATAATAACCCAATACATCAAAAATATAGGAAAACTAAAGTTAAAAAATTTATTTTTTAAAGACATGTCAATGTGCAAACTGTTGTTATCTTGAATAAGAACATTAAACTGTGGTGTAGTACTTGACAAGGCAACACTGATATCATGTTGGGTAACTAATCGAGTTGATTTTTTTCAATTCAAGTTCACGAGCCCCCTGAAATCTTTCCACTGGACGCCCAGTTAAGAACCCCTGTTTATGGTTACTCCAGACTTAGCCTCCGTTGTGTATGCTTACTATTGTGATGGTAATTCTCGACTGCCCTTACCCTTGTTTATAGATTAGGCTCACCCTGTGTATCCCTATTCTAGGTTTGTGGTTCAGCAAGTTAATTCACTGCTCTGACTCTCCATTTCTTTATCTATCAACAACAAAAGGAAAAACATGGTAATTATTCCAATCACAGAGCTGCTGTGATGATTGCAGTCATATAACATGTGGAGCACATGTGCCTGGCACAAGAGGAGGATTTGAAAATGTTTGTTGGATGAATGAAGGAGCTAATTAAAGCATATACTGCCAGGTACCATTATAAGCATTTCACATGTATTAATTCACGTAACTCTTACAATTGTGTTGTGAGGTGGGAGCCGTTAATTTCCCTGCCTACAAATAAGGAAACTGAGGTTCAGAATATTAAATAACTTGCTGAAGTGACACAGCTAACAAGTGGAGAAGCTGAGTCAAATCCAGGCAGTTTAGCTCTACAGAGCTACTCTTTACCCCTATGGCGCTAAGCAACAAATGATAACAAAAGTCAAGGCAATGGAAGTGAACAGATCACTTTGCATTTGAACATCCACTAAGAGTGATTAATGCTTCTAGCTGACACGACTCGATTTTCCTCTACGGTGAGGAGTCCAGGAGATAGCCTGTTAATGGGATCTGCTCTATTTACAAATTATTTGAACTGAAGGAAAAACTTAATCTTGATAAATTACCTCTTAACCTGATGAAATCCCACTCCTTTGCCTCACAAGGCACCAGAGATAAACCCCATGAACAGGTTAAAACTGTGCATTGAAGGTTTCATTAAGGCCCTTATTTCCAAGGGGGTTGCATTGTAGAATAAGAGTTCCCCCATGATGAAACTAGCCAAATGAGAGGATGTTTGAAAAGAAAACACTGTTAAAATCCTCTAAATCACATCAAGGGAAATACTTCTGTGGGTGATACATGATGGGGGACAGAGTGAGATCTATAAAATGTGAAGATAAGGTTACCTTTGAGAATAAAATTACATAAAATGAACCTAAAATAAATGAGATCACCCTTGATAAAAAAAAATAAAATAAAATAAAAATCCACACTAGGCATAGTCTTTGCCTGGGTGGCTGAGGAATTTGAGATAATACTCAAATTGGAATTATGGTGAATAATGTCTGACTGGAGCCTAACCAATTCTCTTTGGACTCAGTGGGAATAAAGACTGTGACCTTCTTCGTGAAAAAGCGAGTGTAGGAAATGAGATTTGATCAGTTTTCTACAGTTAGTTATCTCCAGTTCTGTCCCAGGGAAGAGATGGCCTCACCCAGTGTCAAGAGCATTCAGCCCTGAGAGGGAGTCCACTGCTCAAGTGCAGGGGAAGCCTCCAGAGCCTTCACCATGTAACGTTATCTTCATTGTTTACAAATCGTAGGAAGCAATTCCTTGCATTGTAGTTAAACTTACCGTAATTTAATCATAATTTAGCTTTACACAAAGCATCAACAAAGGGGACATAATACATTATCATACAAATCTGAGAGTCTGGGGTCTACTGCGTAGTAAAATCTCTTATCAAAAATCAACAAATCCATTTTCTGGACTATAGATCAGGAGCAGGAACCTTTTTCTGTAAAGGGCCAGAGAGTAAATGTTTTAGGTTTGTGGGTCATATGGTCTTTACTGCAACCTCTCAACTTTGCCATTGTAGTATGAAAGTAGCCACACATAAGACACAAATGCATGGGCATGACTGTTTTACAACAAAACTTTATTCGCAGCCAGTCAGATTTAGCCTGCAGGCTGTATTTTGCCAGCTCCTGCTATAGACTGTGAGGATATTATGAGTTAGTGTGGTAGGCAGAATAATGGTCTCCCAAAGATGCCCACGTCCTGACGCCCAGAACCTATGAATATGTCAGTTTACACAGCAAAAGGGACTTTGCTGATGTGATGAAGTTAAGGATCTTGAGATGTGGAAATTATCTGTATTATCTGGGTCGGCCAAGTGTAGTAACAAGAAAAGAGAGAGGCCGGAGAGGCAGAGTGAGTGAAGGTGGTCTGATGTCAGAAGCAAAGGTCAGAGTGATGTGGCTATGAGATGAGCAATGCAGGCAGCCTTTAGAAGTTGGAAAAGGCAAGGTACAGATTCCCCCCTACAAACTCCAGAAAGAACTCAGCTCTGCTAACTTGATTCTAGAAGATCCATTTCAGACTTCTAAACTTTAGAACTGTTAGATAATAAATTTTTGCTCTTTTAAGCCACTATGTTTATGGTGATTTGTTATAGCAGCCTTAGGAAACTAATATAGTCAGGGCAACATGAGTCTGTCTGAGCTCTCCAAAGTGGAATGTGTGAGGGTTTGTACTGTATCTGCATGGTTAACCTGGAACTATGTTTCTGGAATCCTGTAGGTTTCCAAGGTAGACTTAACAGGCAGAAGTGAAACATTATGCTCTGAGAGTTGTAATGTTTAGAGATGGTTATGAACTGACACAGAGGTGCCTGCAAGTTCCAGGTTGCTCTCACTATCCTCCACTCTGCATCCAGCTCCTCTTCCCAATTCCTGAGCCTGGTGACCCACCATTGCCCCCAGGTCAACCCCAGATGCTCAGTGATGGTCCCACAGAGGTGGTAGGTATACAGAAGCCCAGCTTCCGATTGGCTGCCCACAAACCTTCTCTTCATGGTCTGATTTTGGTTTGTTTTGCTCAACAGAGTAAGTGGTTTGTGACTCCTCTGAGATTCCAACTTCTCCCTTGAACGTTCATTTTTCCAGCTCCTCCTACAGGGTTTAAATTCTAATTCCTATAAGAAATCCCTTATATCAAAATTTATAATGACTCTACTTCCATGATTGAACCCTGGCTTATACAGAATGCTTTAACAAAAGCAAAATTTTGGACCTACAAAGCCAAGGATGGAATGTGCTGACCACATCAAAGTGATATCATGGTGTAGACAGGCTCTGGAGGGCAGCAGCCTCTCTAGATGTCATTCTACTCTGTGACTCTGTGGTCACAATGGTGTGTCCACAAGGTTATACACAAGAGACATGGGAGAGGGTAACTGGAATCTGGACTGAATCCTAGCTCTGCTAGTGATCTTGGGCAAGTCGTTTAATTCTTCTGGTGATGTTTTCATGTTCAAAAACTGGAGTGAGTGTAGACTTATTCACAAACATTTGGTGCCATTTCCCTGTGGGAGGATTATACTTCCCTGTCTTTGGGTATGGCCTAGGTGATGTGCAGAAGCTTTTAAGAACCACATCTTCTCTTTCTCTCTGCCTCTGTGATGTGCAACATTCTGTGAGAGGCAATTCTGTCAGCTGGGTCCCAGAGTCAAGGTGATGTTTAGCAGAGCCATAGCTGCCCCACAATGGACATGATGCCAGAGTGAGAACCAAACATTTGTGGTTGTAAGCCTCAGGAATTAGGGGGAGCAGTTGAGCTCCCTCCTCCCACACGGGAGGTTCCAGGTTTGGTTCCCGGTACTTCCTGAAAATTAACACCACCACCACCAAAAACAAAGAACAAGCAAAACAAACAAACAAACAAACAAAAAAACAACTCATGGAAGCCAGTGTGGCTCAGTGGTTGAGCGCCAGCTTCCCACACAGGAGGTCTCAGGTTCCACCTCAACCCCTAGCCCCCAGTATCTAAAAAATAAATAAATAAATAAATAAATAAATAAATAAATAAATAAGGGGTCACTTGTTATTTCAGCAAGACCTAGACTGTGCTAACTGATACAGGATCGAACTAGATGCTCCTTCTTAGTGATATCAAACAGTCTCTTTTGCAACAAACTTTGAGATAAGCCTTTTAAATTAGTAATATTTATATAATTTCATTTTTTAAATGTCCATGGATACACATAAAACAGAAGTCCTGTATATATGCTCAAATATAATTCACAGAACAATGCATAATAAAGTAATCATTACATTAGCCCTTTGTTTACATGGTGCCTAAAATCTACATAACACCAAACATCTTCAATGTCTAAATCTTGAAACAAATAGAATAAATTGACAGTTAGTTGGGGCTATGCAAACACCATTTTTGTACCCTCTTTACAAAAGTCTAGCTAATTATCTCTCCTTTCTACTATCTTCTTAATACAACAAGCTTTGAGCTGAGGAATTCATACTTGGGGCTTATCATCCTCAAACAGTAGCAACTCAGAAACATTTAATTAGCTGTGTGGTGTGTAACTGAATTTTTTAGGTTGTTATCTGGAAAATTCTCAATTAAAAAATCTAGAATAGTATCTTGATGCCTAAGAATCTCTCTCTCTCTCTCTTTTTCTTTCTTTCTCTTTCTTTTTATTTTTTTCTATCTCTTAAAGTTGAAGAAAATAGCAGGCTAACACGGAATTTTTTTTTTTTTTTCATTTAAGCATGTCACTGGAAAATAAAGATGGAAAGAAAGAAGGAAAAAAAAGGAATAAGGAAGAACATGAAAGAAATGTTAAAATATATATATATAACAAGGATATTATGTGCAAATCTGTCTTCCCCAAAATTTTAAAATGAATTAGTCTTCTCTGAAGTTGGTGTACAATTTCATTCTTCTCTAAAGTATTCCACTAAAGGTTATAAAGGATACAATTTGTTCTATGGGCTTTTTTGTTGTTGTCGCTTTTTCTCTCTCTCCTCATCTTAAAACGCTCAGCAGTGTCAAGCGGGCTGCAATTTCTTTGAGCAGTTGTTGTAAAACAATCCACTCCCTGTTTATTCAGTGAGAGTTTGCACTAGGGAATATTGAAGTCTGAGGTTTTCTAACTAAGGAATGAACAAAGACATGGCATTATCACCTAACTTTGTCACTTTCTGGCAGATAAAAACATGGCTGCTTTTCAATTGCCAGGAAAAGTGAAATATTCCATTTTGTCCATTTTGAAGTGAAATATTACAAGTGATTAAAGAAATGGAGCTTGTATGTTGTATTGAGTCCAATTTTAATTATCTGGCCTCTACCCCCTTTTGTTCAGAAACCTGAAATGGTTCCCAATTTATTTCCAACTCAGAATTAAAAAATTCTGATCTCTGCCCTATCTTTTCTAAATGCCCTCTGTTCTCCCAACATAGAAAACCTTTCCACCTCCTCTAGGAAAAACTGCTTCCCACCTCTTCTTTAGAAGAGCCATCAGTTTTCATATTTACAAATGAAGTCTTCCTAGATAAATCATTCTTTTATTCATCCCACAAGCATTCCACAAATATTTACTGGATGATTTCTATGTGTTTGGCAATATTCTTGACCATGGATGCAGTATTGAGAAAGACAGACTTGTCTCCACCATCACAGAGCTCCTAAACCAGGGAGGAAGAAGAAAATATTCAACGAATCATACAAAAATATGTAAAACTCTTCCCTGTGGAAAAGAAAGCAGAACTGAGATTCAAAGATGGGGGTGGGTAACCTAAGTAAAAAGGGGAGGGAAGATCCTTCTAGACAGAGAGGATGGCATATGCAAAGGCCCTATTGCAGGAGGAAACATGACCTAAATGGGTGACCAGAAAAGACCTTTGTGGTTGTAATACAAGAGTGTGGGTAATAATAACAAATAAGTAGGAGGGATTAGATCACACAAGGCCTTACATTCCATGTAAAGGATTTTAGACTTTATCCTAAAAGCATGAGGATTTTTCTGGGGTGAAAAATCAGATCTCTGTTTTGATATGTTCTCTCAGGCTGAAGCTTGGATATTGAATCAGAATGCATGAAGAAAAATATCCAGTTAGAAATTATAGGACAAAGAAGAAGCCTTATAAAATGGTCACAAAAAGAATAAAATACCAGGGAACTGGCTTAAGAAGAATTTTATAAAACTTATATGAACCATGAAACATTCTGAAGGGGACATAAAAGCAAATCTGAACAAGTGGAAAAGTCTAGCAACTTCTTTGGTACTATAGCTCAACATTTCTAAGATGACATTCGCCATTCATTAAATTAATGTAATCTGAACTAAAATTTTAAAAAATAAAGATGCCAACCCTATGCCAAACCCAAATTAAGCAGGCTGGTTATGACATACACATGGGAAAATAAACAAAGAAGAATATCCAGAAAAAATATTTAAAACAGAAGAATAGAGTGGGAGGAATAATCCTACCAAATACTAAAGTATGTTCCAAAGTTTCACTACTTAAGAATATGACACTGGCAAAAGAATGGACAGATGGCCAATGGAACAGAAGATAAAGTCTAGAAATAGACATAATGTATAAGGAAAATGAGTGTATGAAAATAGTATCTCACATCAGTGGAGGAAAGCTGAACAAAGAAATGTAAATCAAAGCTACACAGAAATACTGTTTCTGATGTATTGGATTGACAGCTATTAGAAAATTCTTACCATATACTGTGATGGTGAAGCTGTGGGGAAACAGACACTTTCTTGGGTTGCTCATGGAAGTAAAAAATGGTGCAACCCCTAAAGAGAGTTATATTGCAACATCTGTCAAATTTTAAAATGTCAATCCCCGTAGATAAATCTATATGTGTAAAAAATGACATATACAGCCACAGCAGTATGGTTTTTATTAGCAGAAGATCAAAATTATACAAGTGCCCACCAATAGAAATCTAGCTCAAAACAAAGGCACATCCATATACTGGAAAACTATGCAGCTATGAAGAATGAGGAAGCTCCTTATGTACTATGTAGAAAGATCTATAAGATGCATTGCTAAATGAAAAAGCAAGATATGAAATTGTATATATAGTATGCTTTATTTTGCGTATGAAAGGAGAAAAATAAGAATATATACTCACATAAGTTTGTAGTTGTGAAACACTGAAAGTATATGCCAAATCCAAAAAACAATTGATTATAGGGAGTAAATGAAAAACGGAATGGAGAAAAAGTTAGACTTCTCAATGTACACTTTTTATATAGTAAATATTTATATATACACACATATATATACACAGAATGATTGTACTATCCATTCAAAGTTTTAAAAAAATTTTAAACTATAAGCAAGAAAAAGTAGAATTTCATTCTTATATTCTTTTATTTGTCCTTACATTCACCTCCACCCTTTGATTCATCCACTCAGTTTCTGGAGAACCTATAATGCCATATTAGTCACTCATGCTAATTCAACATATATTAATTAAGATCCCAATAAAAATGGCAGCAAAGTCAAATAAACAAAATATCTGTGTCCACAGAGCTCATGACTTGTGTGGCAGAAAGACAAGCACAGCCCCAGTGGGGGTATGGCAGGGATAGTGCCACAAGATGACTGTGTACAGGAGGCTATGGGGACAAAGGTCAAATAAATCTCCCCTTGAACAGAAAGCATTGTCAGGGGAGTCTTCTTCCTGGCAGAGTGTTCATAAGCTGAGTTGTGAAGGACTAGTTGGGGAGGGCAGAATAAGAAAAGTAATCTCAGTGGAGGGAATACTAAGGTATAAAGGCTCGATGGTTTTCCCAGACCTTCTCTGGAGTGAGAAGAACATATGTGAGAATGGCAGCCAGGAGATGCAAAAAGTAGGCAAGGTCTTATGTGAAAGGCCTAAGGCAGAGTTTACAAAATATTTCAGTTCAAGACACCCTTAGTGTCTCAGCAATTTTTTCATGCTGCTCTTGGGCTAAAAGAAATCCCTAACTGTTTCATTTATGAAGGTCAAATTAATTCAAAAGTATTTATGTTCTAACAACTCAGTGGTCATTAAAAATAATATACATAAATTAAAAGGAAAACTAATATTTTTATTTCACTCTTAAATAACCACACTTATTTGCTAATGGGATAGTGCTCCAGTTGGCACGACGCCCCAAACCTTGGAACCAGATTGGACACGGCCACCCACGTTTCCTGCTCCATGGGCATTTTCACCTGGTGTATGTATGCTTTTGATCACAGCAACAGGCAAAAATCCCACTTGGAAATAATATGGCTTCATAGAAAGGAATGTTGTGTGATCTGAGTTTGAAAGTGTACACTACCTTAAAACTGGTAGTTTATACAGTGTCTAATCTATGAAGAGTATCTGTATTTCTCTCAAAAATGTAAATTACCCTGCCCGACCCCTGTGAATTCACTATGCGCCCTGGGGTGCCTTGGCACATAGTTTGGGAAATATAGGCTAAGGTATTAGGGCTTCCTCCTAAAAGCTATGGGGAGTTCTGGAGGGACCCTAATGGGAGGGAAGGGGTATGGTCTACGGTCAGGTGTGTGTGTATGTGTGTGTGCCTGTGTGTTCACGCACATTTTATAGATCATTCTGGCAAAATTTACAAAAGTTAAACGAACAAAAAAACAAACAAAAGAAATCTTAAAATTTCAAACAGACCATGTCAGAGTTCAGTTAAGAAGTGATGTGGAAGGGAGTAGAAAAGAACAGTATCCCTGAGGCTCTTGGCTGCTCCCTGCCCTTGGCCTACTCAGAGGTCAGTGCGGATAATTTACCGGCACTGAAAGCCTCCTGGGTCTCTGTATAAGGTCAATATCTGCAGAATTTACATAAGCATTCAAATAGAGCATTGCTTAAAAAAACAAATATCAAGTTCATCTGTTAGGAGTGAAGCACTCACAACAGGGACAGTACTCTGTGTCACGGGTTGTGGAGAAATGACGACGAAAATGAGTCAAGTGAAGAATGGGTTCTCCAGGGTTTTGCAATCTGGTGGGGCAGTTATTCCACAACTGCTATTAACGTGTAAAGTAGAAAGTAGCAGATCCCCAAAGTAAGTTGAATTTATCTGCAGCTCTCCTGTGCCTTCCATTTTTTTTAACTGAATTTTTCTTAGTGGAGTTTATAAGTCTTCTATAAAGCTCTTCACATCCAGCATGCTGACAATATAGTCTTTTGTTTGACTTTCCTCATGACCATACATAAAAATGACTTTTATGCAGACACTCCTTTTATCCAGGCCTATGTAATTCCTTGTGCAGTGGCATGGATTCCTGAATATGATTTAGAGTCTCTAAAACTTTCCAGTTTGATATGATTGCTATAACAATTCTCTGACATAGGCAGGGAAGGCATATATATAATAATTCACATAACATAAAATTCATCATTCTAAAGTATAAAATTCAGTGTTTTTTAGTATTCACAGAATTGTGCAACTGTTACCACTATCTAATTCTAGAACATTTTAATCACACCCAAAAAATTTTTTTATACATAGGCATTCTCTTCCTATTCCCTCTCCCCATAAACTCAGGCAACCAGTAACCTACTTTCTATTTCTATAGATTGGCCTTCTCAGGAAATTTCATAAATACAAAATCATATAATTTGTGACTTTTTGTGTCTGGCTTCTTTCACTTACCATAATGTTTTCAAGGTTCATCCATGTTGTAGCATGTATAAATGCTTCATTTCCTTTTAGGGCTGAATAATATTCCATTGTATGGAGAGACCACATTTTACTTATCCATTCATCAGTTGAAGGACATTTGAGTTGTTTCATTTTGTGGCTAGTATCAACAATGCTTCCATGGACATTCAAGTATGATGCTATGTATGGAAATATGTATTTATTTTTCCTGGGTATATATTTGGGGGTGGAATTGTTGGATCATACATTAAGTCTATGTTTAGCTTTTTGAGGATCTGCCAAACTGTTTTTCACAATGACTGTACCATTTTACATGCCCACTACAAAGTTAGAGGTTTCCTATTTCTCTACATCCTCGCCCACACTTATTTTCAATTATTTATTAAGGGTAGGTTTTATTAACCCAATTTTACAGAAAAAGAAAGATGGGCTTACAAAGCAATGAATTCAAAAGACCAGGACTTGGATATAATTTTAAAAATTTTAAGTCAGATATCTTTCTGTGATAACACAAAGCCATTCTGAAACCACATCAACATCAAGGTGTTATGAAAGCATGGAAAGCTGCCCTAAAGAAACTCAAGTGTCTGAGTGCAGGGGCAGTGTCTGGCAAGGGGGGATGGTCCACTGATGGGTTCTTGTTATTGATAACTAGCCTTACGAGTCTTTGTTCTTATAATTGAAACTTAACCTACTGTTATGGGGTGCCTAAGGGTTGCCACCTGAGAGCCTCCTTGTTGCTCAAATGTGGCCTCTCTCTAGCCAAACTTAGCATATGAATGCATTACCTTCCCCCCAGCGTGGGACATGACTCCTGGGGATGAGCCTCCCTGGCAACGAGGGATTAATACCAAGTGCCAACTGGCAATACAACTGGAAAAAGACTTTGAATAAAAGGGGGAAAAGGTAAAGACAAATGAGTTCATGTGACTAAGAGACTTCCAAGAGAGTTGGGAGGTCATCCCAGAGGCAACACTTATGCACACCTCAGTAGGATATCACAGAACACCAAAGTGGATATCACCACACACAGAGGGGCTCCTGAGAGCTCTGGAGACGCCCAGGTCCTATATAAGGGGGGATAGCTCCAGAGATTGATGCCTTATCAGTGGGCTCTACTTTGGAATCTGTGCTCCTGAGAGTGACAGAATTGGACTCAAGTAAGTCCTCCCAGCACATGGTCCATCAGTCCCTTCTATTCAAACCTATATGTGATGCTGGAGTTTGTAGGTATACTTCCAGAGACTGGAGCCTTTGGCCTGCCCATGTGCCAGCTGTGCCTGGACTCTCGGGTGGAGCTGCAACTCTAATCTACAGCTCATTGGACTCACCCAAGTCACCTGGTGAGGAGATGATGATGGACATCGGCCATTCCAGGGAATGGAGAGAGCCTGCAGCTGCAGGCAGGATAATCCCATCCATCGTATCCATGGGATATTAGGCCCCTCTCACTTGGAGGTGGAGTGGACATCACCATCCCAAACTCCTCTGGATTGGGGGAAGAGCTATGGACTAGAGTAGACTTACTGGTATTCTGTTGTAGACATATTGTGATTCAAGCAATGGAAGAAATTACAACAGTGAGGTGGAGCCAGTGGCTACTGGATGCTTTCAGAGCAGGGAAGTGAAAAGCAGTTGTAATACAGGGGCTTTTTCAGGACTGGGGAATTATCCTGAGTGACATTACAACGACAGATATAAGCCATTTTACATCAGCATATAACATGCAGAACAGTGTGGGAGAAAGTGTGGTCTACAATGTGAACTATGGTCCATGCTTAATGGCAAAGCCCCAGGATGTGTATATCCACTGTAGGTGATGTGCCACACTAATGAAGGATATATATGTGGGATGTTATGGGAGGTGTGGGAGGTGGTGAACATGGGAATCCCTGTAATTTTTGGGTACCATTTATCTAATCTAAGCCACTTTAAAAAAAAAAAAAAATATATATATATATATATATATATGTATATAAAAGAACTGTTTTCTAATTGGTTATAACATTTTTACAATTAATAGTTTCAAAACAAATAGTTTATACAAACTGTATAAATGAGCATAATTTTCTTTACTTGTATTTTTGTTATTGAACAAGTTTATCAAAATAAATTGTCTACTAAAGAAAAAAAAAAGAAACTCAGGTGTGATAACTTGAGGAAGTGATGTGGAGTTACAAAACACACAAACACACAAAGGCACACCATTCACATTCATGTGTGTGCATCCCATTAATTATGTTCCTGGTTTGCCAATGTACTGCACAGAATACCAATGCACTAATGAGAAGCTCCGAAAGAGGTTGTACTTAAATTATAGTAATAGCACTGGCACAGTGAGAAGATGATTCATTAGAGTTAAAGGCATATGTTGCTGTAGTTCTTCAGATTGATTTATGATGTGATTCTAGCCTGTGGTCAAAAGATCTGGGCTCATGCTATCTGATCTGGCCAGGTTAGTTTAGAAAGAGGCACAGTATTTTCTAAAGTTGAATATCCAATTCTTCAAACTGCTTCTTAATTCATTCAGAAGCAAAAAATATATAAATTTCCTCTATAGTATACTATAAGTCCTTAGAAAAATACACATTTGGAACTTGGGCATTCCTTTGACTATTATTTAAACCAAATTTGTCAAAACTGGAAATGCTATCATATAAGATTGTATAGAACAATAAAATCAAGAGTGCCTGGCCTCCAAATTAGTCCCTGACATTTTTTTCAAATGGAAATAATGTGCATACATATTGGGTGCTGTAACAGCAGTCCCCTCACTCGTCACTGGAAATGGATTCTCACCTGAAGAAAGAGAAGAGAGTTGCTTCAATATGTCAGAATCCTTACACCGAACAAAGACCTATAATCTGGGAGAAATCAACAATCAGGTTCACAAGAAAACAGGTAGGACTGAAATTTGAGAAACTTTCCCCCCTATATTTAAATAAAAACAGTATAATGTAGAAAATAAATGAAGCCATGAAATAGGCACAGAATCATCTATTTCATATTAACACTATCATAGTGAATAGTTAAAACACATCCTTTAATTATTTACAGCAAGGGTACAATGATGTTATATTTTAGTGATATTCTCACAGGTAGATGATATTTTGGAGCATTCTGCTGGTCTTGAATTTGAAATAATTCTGTAAGTAATGATTTACATATTTTTTAATGTTAGCAGTTAAACCACTAGGCTAATGGATAAATGTTTCAGTTTCCTTGTTATTAAAGCAAATACCATGCAACAGGTTGGCTTAAACAATGGGAATGTAGTAGCTCATGGTTTTGAGGTTAGTAGAAATCCAAAATCAAGGCATCATTAAGACAACGTTTGCTTCCCAAAGACTGGCATTCTGGGGCTGGTTGCCAGTGATCCTTGGACTTGGCTTTTCTGTTACATGGTGGCCTCTCTTGGCCTCTGCCTTCTCTTCTGGGTTCCACTAACTTTCGGATTCTTGATGCTCCCTCTGTGGCTTTTTCCCCTCTCTGTGACCTTCTCTATAAGTCCTTCAGTGATAGGATTAAGAACCATCCTGGGCTACACCTTAAGTAATTTCATCAAAAAGTCCAATTATAAGGGCTCAGACCCACAGGACTAGGCTAAGTTAAGCACATATTTTTCTGGGGTACATAGCTCCAAACCACCACAATAATATTGACAAATGTGTGCTTGGATTTTATCCTTTTCCTGATACAGTAGATTTTAGGCAATGCAGATAAAGAGATGTTTGCAGAAGAATTTGCCATTACTGCTACTGAAATGAAAGGGGGCTTCTAAAATTATTCATAATTTTTCAAGCACAGTATGCTGGGATTGAGTTATGTAAAATTACTAATACCAAAAGTAAAATCAGATCCTGATTTAGACCTTTTAGCAGAGAAAAGCTATTATTCATATATCTTTATGAAAGAATAGAACCCTTCTCCAGGAATATTGCTTTTTGATCAAATCCATAACGTCTAGAATGATGTATATGGAGTGGTAAGGGGGGGAGGAAGTGTCTGCCTATTTGGCGATATAAGCCAGAAAAATCTGGCATTAGTGGGGTATCAAACCACTTAATGCCTCAAGCCCTTCATACCTCAAGACTCCAGCTAGGCAGATGAAAACCCTCCCTCAGTATCCCTGCTTGAGAGGTACAAAAATCATCACTTCTGTATAAAATTTCAACATTCCGCTTTGGTGCTGCTGTTAAATGAGCAGTAATGTGGTTACCTTAATATTGTAATGCATCTTTAATCCAACATTTATAATGTGAATTAGATAAACCATGGATTGTTTACCAGTAGAAAGAGATATGACCTTCCCCAAAGAATAAATATTGTGTAACATTGAAGAAGAGCTTGCCTTCCTTCCCCTCTTAACCTTGACCCACATACACTCATGAAAATACATAGTTGGAGTAGGGACAACTGAACTTCATCAGATAAGCGAGTTTTTATAAAACCAGAAGCAGAAAGAATTGACAGAGCAGTTACTCTTCCCTGAAAGGTATAAGCAAGGTACCTTGGTGTATTTATGCAGCTTTAATGCAGAACCATTTCCTTGCACCTTGCAAAAGGAAGTTAAATTCAAATTTAGGCAACAATTTAGCGTATATTTTATAGCACTCTGCTTGGCCCTTTTGCATTAGACAGTGAGGTATGTGGATTCACACTCATTTTAAAACAACACAATTGATCTACAATCAGTTAAAGTAATTGACCCAAAGTATTAATTCGATGAGATTTGAGAAGTCATTTTTGACGCTCAGGACACTCTTCTTATTCTCTGCAGCTTGTGCCACCAGAGCCAGATTACTTAATGGGCAGAGAAGTGCAGACCTAGGCTGCTAACAAAGCAAGGGCATAAACAATGGCGTATGCCTGTGAAAAACAGTTTGCTATTTGATATTTCAATTTAAAAACTAAAAAAGAAAACGTTATTATTGTAGGAAGATAAGAATATTATTGGGCTTTCTTGCATTTCTTTTACTGGTCAGCACTACTTTAATTCTGAATAATTTTTATTCATATGTATGGAAGGGGTAAGTGGCTTTACTGTGTTTAGAATCTTTAAAGGCTTTATCTACAAATCTTTGTTTCTAAAATTGAGAGCATTTGAACATTTCTTAAATAATTTTATGAATTGCTTCTATGATTCCTTTAAAAGTGCATACACATTTACACACACATATATAATATTTAAATATATATACATGACTATAGCATAGCTGCAGCTCATGAGTGACTATGGTTCCCACATGAACGTTGGTTAATATTTTCATTTTACGTCAAAGACTAAGACAAAAACTAAATAACGAAGACATATGTCAGAACTTTGCTCATTGGTTAATTCATAATGAACTTCTTTGCTGAATAGAATAATAGAATGGTACTGGAAGAATATCTCCTTAATTTCTTATACTACTTAGTATAACAGTTACCGACACAACACTCTTTGAAGTTTAATCTGCTTTATTAACATTTCTCCATCACTTTCTTAAGTCTTGGACAATCAACAAAACAACAAATCAAGCCCTGATTTGTAGGATTTGCTGATTTCTGTTGTGTAAATGTTCTTACCATAGCTCATTTCAAACTACCTATATGACATCACTCAATGCAGAATTGGGCACAGAGAGATTGTTTCTACTATATATAGAAGCAATAGCTGTAAATAAACACAAGAAAATAGATGAGAGTAAATGGTAGAAAGTAATCAGGAAGTAATGAGCATTGAGTATTATTTTAGCTTTGTGTTTAATATGATTTATATAATTGTAAGTTTATATAATTTAATTTTTAATAAGGCTATGTTTCAACAATTGGCTCACAAAATTCCTGAAGATTTAACAACTGGTTCTCATGAGTTAGTACAAGCCAGCTCTAAGTACATTACTGCATGAATACATACATACATACATATATATATATATATATATATATATATATAAAGATATACATATATTGACCTATGTGTTTGCATGTATGTGTATATTTGTTTGGAAATATGGAAGTGAGGGAAATAAAAGTGCACATGATAGAAAAGGACTGGGTCAATTCCAAAAACAAATGAACACTCTGTGTTATAGTTCTGTTATTGGAACATGGATCAAAATATTTAGCCTACTACAGTTTTTGTTGCTTTTCTAAAAGAGGCAAAGTATTTTGCTTCAGTTCTTATTTTCCTAGAGTTTTTAGATTTAAAAAATCCTGTTCAAAAGAAAATGTATAACTATTGAATAAATTGGGCTTTGGCACAGGACACAGCTCTATTTAAGAATCCCAATTCATGCTGGTAACTTGGTGTGACAGACACTATACTACCCAGACTCCCTGAAAGATTGAAGGACTTATTCCCCCAGATGGGAAGATTGCCTGCAGATAGCTCCTAGCTGCCAGTCCTTTCTAGAACTTGCCCTTGACTTAGGAGAGCTGCTTTGTCAAAGGTCGCAGTCCTTCCTGGGTGCAGGCAGCCACCAATCACTGAATGACATGAAAGTGTAAAGGCCTAGACCCCTCACTCCAACTTGGGGCATTTCTGAAGGGCCACCCCAAACGAGAGTTCCCCATTGGGGAGCTCTGTTTAGCTTCATTTACACTTCACTGCCACTTGACTTCTCCTTCTGCCCAATTCTTCCTCCTCTTTTCCCTTCAACAAGGTTGATTGCAAAAGCACTCCCTCACTCATGTCTAGCATGCTAACCTCCATTTCAATGTATTTCCTGGGAATACAACCTGCAAAACTTTAAAAAAGCAACTGTATAATAATAAAATTGTAAACAAATACCTTTAATTTAAAAAGCAAAATATGTGCCCTATCAATTTCCCAGTTTTTACATTTTTACTAATGTAGTGCTTTTTATTGCTTGTCATCTCTTGGAGACCAGAATGTGCGCTAAGGGAATATGGTTTCGTATAATATTTTAAAGGTATTAATCTCCTAACAAACATTTAAAGAATATTAAACCAATTCTTCACATACTCTTCCAAACATAGAAGAGGTGACACTTCTCAATTCATTCTACACTACAACCAAAGACAGCACAAGTAAATAAATGATAGACTAATATACAGTCTGTAAAACTAAAGACTAATAACTTTTATTAATATAGATGCAAAAATCCTCAACAAAACACTGGCTACCATATAAGAAGGACTATATACCAAAACTTATTGGGATTTATCTCAGGAATCCAAGGTTGGTGTAATATCATAAACCCAATTAATATAATATACAACATCAGCAGAATAAAGAATAAAAATATTGGAATCGGTGCCAAGATGGCATTAGTGTAGGAGGACACATACTGCAAGCTCCCAGAGCAAGGTGGATTCTGGACGAGGTCCTGCCCGGGGGTCTGTGCTGTGCATGCGTGGAATGAGATGCTTGGGACATCTATTTGCGTGGATCAACGGCGTGGATGGAACGGTAGAGATATGTGAGATTTAAGCCTGCCGGTGGTGGTTGGCACAGACGGCTGAGCCCCGCGGTTAGGGAGAAAAAATAAATAAAACCATGGAGCCATGAACAGAGCAAGAAAGTTTTATTTTCTGGGGATCTGGCTGCCTGGAGCCCCTTGGACCTTGTGTGAACAGAACAGCCAGAGCGAATCGGCACCCAGTGGACGGGAGGGGTGATTCTGTTCGGGAGAGGGAGTTGATTTGCCTAGCTGCCCAGGGATAAGCCCCGGGCTGCTGCGAAGCCAGGAAGAGGGGACACTCTTCAAGAGAGGGAGGGTTCTGTTGGAGGACAGGAAAGGGAATTTTTTATTTTTATTTTTTGACATCGATCTGGCTGCCTGCACCACCCCATAGCTTTGGGGAGCAGATAAGCCGACCTGAAGCAGCATCAGGCTGAGAGCAGACGAGAATCTGCAGAGTCAAACTGATTTACATAGCAACCCGGTGATGGTGCTCGGCTCCAGAAGGGGCAGAATCGGCCGTCTTTAGCACTCTGCACTGACTAACATCAGACTACAGCTACCCTGGGGAGTCCAGGAAGTGGGACGTGCATGATTAATTTCCATGAGCCCAGCTAGGGTCCCTTCTGTAAGGGGGTTGGTCTAGAGGAGGAATTATTTTGGGTCCTGTATTTCGGCCAAAAAAAAAAAAAAAAGTGAGAAGGTCACTTCAATAAATGAAAAATAAATTCTTTTTAATTTAGTTTAATAGCTAAAAGCTGTTTCAGGACCTGCATATAGAAGCCTGCGGGGAAATTGATTGATAAACACAAGCAGGCAGAGAGGATCCACGTGGACCCTAGGGGAATCATTGACCCTCCTTAGCTCTGTTTGACTGCTTGCCTGTGTGGATCTTTGGTTTTTCTCTGTTTATTTCTGGTCTCTTGCTTTTTTTTCCTCTTTTCTCCACCCTTTCTTTTTTCTTTCATTTTTTTAAAATTAGGTGCTCCTAGCTGGTCGCTTCTTTGCTGTGCTTCTTCTTCAGGAATTTCCCACTCGCTGTCTATATTGATTCTGTATTCCAAACTATTGCTTATCCTTCCCTCATCTTTCTGCCTTCTGCTTTCTGTTGTGGCTCTTAGATACAACATTTTTTCATAGGCCCAAAACTTAAGGGTGTTAATTTCTATTCCATCTATTTTGTTTTCTTTTCTTTTTTTTTTTATTAGAATTAACTTTTTCCTTTCAGCCCCTTCTTTACTATTTCTCTCCCTCCTCATAATTCTAGCCTTCTAGATCACTATATATATATTCCTCCATTGGTCTTCCCAGTCCATTATAGGAACTCCACTTTTTTTCCTATTACTCTACACGGCCTACACAAGTTAAATATTCATCTCTTAAGTCTCATTTGGCCCCTCTTCTAACTTTTATCAATATTACTATTATCCTTCTGCCTTCCTTACATATTTTGATTCCTCTGGCCCTAATCTTTTCCCTTCAAGGGAACATAGAAAGAAGCAAGGAAATAAAATAAGAAGAAAAACTGCCAAAGAGAAAACTTAATTCACATGCAGAACCAACAGCTAAATAAAAATCTAGAGCATAGAGAAAAGCTAATCAACTGAACAAACCCATCAAGATAATATGATGACCAGAGGGCAACAAAAAAATACAAACGACTCTGAGAAAATGGAAAACATGGACCAGTCCAATGCACAAAATAAAAACCAGGAAGCAATGCAGAACATCAAACAACTAATCAAAGCTATCCAAACAAATATCATTGACCAACTTAAAGAACTGAAGGAAGAGATTAAGGATACAAAGAAGACACTGGGAGAACATACTGAAGAAATAGCAAACATGCCTAAAAAGGTAATGGATATGATGGTGAACTATGGCACAAGACAAGAAATGAAAAAGACGCTGGACTCACATAACAGCAGATTTGAACAGGCAGAGGAAAGAATTAGTGATGTGGAAGACAATACAGCTGAAATCAAAGAGAGGGTAGAACAGATAGAAAGATAGAAAAAATCAAGCATGGACTCAGGGAATTAACCGATAATACAAAACACACAAACATACACATTATGGACATCCCAGAAGGAGAAGAGAAGGGAAAGTGAACAGAAGGAGTGTTGAAGGAAATAATGGCTGAAAACTTCCCAACCCTATTGAGAGAGATGGATGTGCAGATCCAGAAAGCACAGTGCACCCCAAATAGTATAAATCCCAACAGGCCAACTCCAAGACATATACTTGTCAAAATGTCCAATACTCAAGACAAAGAGAAAATGCTCAAGGCAGCAAGAGAAAAGAGAACCATCACATACAATGGAAGCACAATAAGATTAAATGCTGACTTCTCAGCTGAAACCATGGAGGCAAGAAGACAGTGGTATGACATAGTCAAAATACTAAAAGAAAAAAACTTCCAGCCACGAATTCTCTATCCAGCAAAACTGGCATTCAAAAATGATGGAGAGTTGAAAATATTCACAGATAAACAGAAATTAAGAGAGTATGTCAATAAGAAACCAGCACTTCAAGAAATACTAAAGGAATCTCTACAAGTTGAAAGGAAAAAACAAGGGAGAGAGAGTTGGAGGAGAGTTTAAAAACAACTGAAAGATAAAAAAAGAAACAACATATGACATACATTAACCCAAAGAAAAAATGGCTGAAGTAAGAAATTTGTTACGAGTAATAACACTGAATGTTAATGGATTAAATTCACCAATCAAAAGACACAGATTGGCAGAATGGATAAGAAAATATGATCCATCTATATGCTGTCTACAAGAATCCCACCTTCGACCTGGGGATTCAAGGAGGCTGAAAGTGAATGGCTGGAAAACCATTTTACAAGCTAACAATAGCCAAAAAAGGGCAGGAGTAGCTATTCTAATATCAGACAAAATAGACTTTAAGTGCAAATCTATTGTAAGAGACAAAGATGGGCACTACATATTAGTAAAAGGAGTAATCTCTCAAGAGGAGAGAACAATCATCAACATTTACGCACCTAATTGGGGTGTCTCAAAATACGTGTGGCAAACTCTGGAAAAACTAAGAGGAGAAATAAATGCCTCTACACTTATAACAGGGGACTTCAACATACCATTATCATATTTAGACAGAACATCTGGACAGAGAATCAATAAAGAAACTAAGGCACTCAACAATACATTAGAAGACCTGGACTTAATAGACATATACAGAACACTACACCCAAATAAAGCAGGATTTACATTCTTCTCAAGTGCACATGGAACATACTCCAAAACAGACCACATGCTAGGCCACAGAACAACTCTCAATGAATTCAGAAAGATTGAGATTATACAAAGTAATTTCTCTGACCACAATGGAATGAAGTTGGAAATCAATAAGGGCCAGAGAAACAGGTTAGGCAGAAGGATATGGAAGTTAAACAACACACTCTTAGACAAACAGTGGGTCAAAGAGGAAATCTCAAAAGAAATCAGTAACTACCTTGAAACTAATGAAAATGACAACACAACATATCAAAACCTATGGGATGCAGTGAAAGCAGTCCTGAGAGGGACGTTCGTAGCCATAAATTCATATATTAAAAAAGAAGAAAGAGCTACAATTGAAGACCTAACTGCACACTTGGAGGAATTGGAAAAACAACAACAAACTAAACCTAAAGGAAGTAGAAAGAAGGAAATAACAAACATTAGAGCAGAACTAAATGAAATAGAGAATAAGAAAGCACTGGAAACAATAAACAAAAACCAAAAGCTGGTTCTTCAAGAATATCAATAAAATTGACAAACCCTTAGACAGACTAACAAAGAAAAAGAGAGAACAGATGCAAATACATAAAATAAGGAATGAGCAAGGGGATATCACTACTGACCTCACAGAAATAAAGAGTATCATAAGAGGATACTTTGAAAAATTATATGCCAACAAGAATGATAATTTAGAGGGAATGGAAAAGTTTCTAGAAACCCACAAACAGCCTACATTGTTGAAAGAAGAAATAGATGAACTCAATAGTCTAATTACAAGTAAAGAGATAGACTCAGTCATCAAAAACCTCCCAACTAAGAAGAGTCCAGGACCAGATGGCTTCACAGCTGAATTCTACCAAACATTCTGGAAAGAGCTAACACCCATTCTACTTAAGCTCTTCCAAAAAATAGAAGTAGAAGGAATATTGCCTAACTCATTCTATGATGCCAACATTACCCTAAATACCAAAACCAAATAAAGATACCACAAGAAAGGAAAATTACAGACCAATTTCTCTAATGAACCTAGATGCCAAAATCCTCAACAAAATACTTGCTAATCGCATTCAACAACATATCAAAAGGATTATACACCATTACCAAGTGGGTTTCATCCCAGGTACATAAGGATGGTGCAATATAAGAAAATCAATCAATGTAATATACCACATAAACAGATTGAAAGAAAAAAATCACATGATCATCTCTATAGATGCAGAAAAAGCATTCGACAAAATACAGCACTCTTTCCTCATAAAAACACTACAAAAGATAGGAATAGACGGAAACTTTCTGAATATGATAAAGGGTATATATGAAAAACCCAAAGCAAACATCATTATCAAGGGTGATATCCTAAAAACTTCCCTCTGAGATCGGGAACAAGACAAGGATGCCCACTATCACCACTCCTATTTAACATTGTCTTAGAAGTACTTGCGCGAGCACTGAGACAAGAAAAGGACATAAAAGGCATCCAGATTGGAAAAGAAGAAGTAAAAATTTCATTATTTGCAGATGACATGATCCTATACATAGAAAGCCCTGAGAAATCTACAACAAGGCTTCTAGAACTTATAAAGGAGTTCAGTAATGTTGCAGGCTATAAGATCAACGCTCAAAAATCAGTAGCATTTCTATACACCAATAACGAGCAAACTGAGGAGGAAATCAGGAAAAAAATACCATTTACAATAGTAACTAAAAGAATCAAATACCTAGGAATAAATTTAACTAAAGATGTAAAGGACTTATATACAGAAAACTACACAACACTGTTACAGGAAATCAAAGAAGACTTAAATAAATAGAAAAATATTCCCTGTTCATGGACAGGAAGACTAAACATCATCAAGATGTCTATCCTACCCAAACTAATCTACAGATATAATGCAATCCCAATAAAAGTCAACAGTGTATTTTTTAAGGAACTGGAAAAACTAACCAGAAAACATATTTGGAGAAGCAAGAGGCCCCGAATTGCCAAAGACATATTGAAAAAGAAAAATGAAGTTGGAGGTATCACACTACTTGACTTTAAAACATACTACAAAGCTACAGTGATCAAAACTGTGTGGCATTGGCACAAGGATAGACCTACTGACCAATGGAACATAATTGAGAGTTCTGATATAGATCCTCGCATATACAGTCATCTGATATTTGAAAAGGCCACGAAGCCGACTCAGTTGGGAGAGAATGGCCTCTTTAACAAGTGGTGCTTGCAGAACTGGATATCCATATCCAAAAGAATGAGAGAAGAATACCATCTCACACCTTATACAAAAATCAACTCAAGATGGATCAAAGATCTAAATATAAGAGACCAAACCATAAAGACCTTGGAAGATAATGTAGGGAAGCATCTACAGGACCTTGTAATAGGAAATTGTTTCATGAGCTTCACAGCCAAAGCACGAGCAGCAAGAGAAAAAATAGATAAATGGGATCTCATCAAAATTAAAAACTTCTGCACCTCAAAGGATGTTATTAAGAAAATAAAAAGGCAGCCTACCCAATGGGAGAAAATATTTGGCAACCATTTATCTGATAGGAGCCTAATATCCTGCATATATAAAGAAATCCTACACCTTGAAAATAAAAGGACAAACAACCCTTTTAAAAAATGGGCAAGTGACCTGAAAAGACACTTCTCCAAGGAAGAAATACAAATGGCTAAAAAGCACATGAAAAAATGCTCTACTTGACTAGCTATTAGGGAAATGCAAATCAGAACTACAATGAGATACCATCTTACACCCATTAGAATGGTGGCTATTAAAAAAACAGCAGACTATAAGTGTTGGAGAGGATGTGGAGGAATGGGAACCCTCATCCACTGCTGGTGGGATTGTGGAATGGTCCAGCCACTGTGGAGGAAGTTTGGTGGTTCCTCAGAAAACTAACAATAGATCTTCCGTACAATCCAGCAAATCCACTGCTGGGAATATACCCAGAAAAACTGAAAGCAAAGACACAAACAGATATATGCACACCAATGTTCATAGCAGCATTGTTCACCATTGCCAAAAATTGGAATCAGCCCCGGTGCCCATCAACAGACGAATGGATAAGCAAAATGTGGTACATATAGACAATGGAATATTACTCAGCTGTAAAAAGGAATAAAGTGCTAACACATGGAATAACGTGGATGAATCTTGAAGACCTTATGTTCAGTGAAGCAAGCCAGGCACTGAAGGATGAACAGTATATGACCTCACTGATTTGAACTGAGGAAAGTGAGCAGTCTCTGAGAACCATTGTCTGAAAGATAGCTTAACAAGGGAGAGTAAGAGAAGAGCAGGCTTTGAGCCATCACCCATATGGAAATAATCTAGGGTAAAAGGATAGAGTATAGTTGCATATTGAAGGATAGGACAGATGGGTAGTGATATTACTGGGTTTGGTGGTGCAGCATTGATAGGTGGGTAGATTAGGAAAGGCAGGTTCAAATACCCAGGGCATGTAACTATGAATCTTGACATTCCATGACTCAAGACAGGGTAGTGTCATATGCCCCAGGGGGGTGGGGAGGAAGGAACAGTTAAGATCTAATGGGGTATTTAGTGGTAATGGGAAAGGTTTTTCATTACCTTACAGTAATGGACACAGGACATGGTAAATATCATCAAAACTTATTAAACTGTATCGTCTAAATTGTAAACTATACTGTAAATCGTTGACAATGTTTAGTTGCTATATTTTGCTATCTGTATAACAGTTATAACAATGTTAACATCAAAAAAAGGGGGGGTGTTTAATATGGGGTGGGGAAGGGGGGGTAGTTTGGTATCTGGGAGTCTCTGGTACTCCATGTGTGACTTTGCTGTGACCTAAAACTTTTGTGAAAATTAAATGAAAATTTGGGAGACAATGGGGATTGAGAGGGGGAAGGTGTCATGGCACACCGGACATCCGATAACACAGTGATAAAAGGAAAAAAAGAATATATATATATATATATATTTTTTTTAAAGGCATTTCTTTTGTTTTTTTTCCCCATTTTTTTGAATGTCCCAATCCACTAATTATATTTTGTTTTGTTTTGTTTTTTGTTTGATTTTTTTTTCCTGAGTTTCCTTATGTTTTTCTCTTGCATGTAAACTTATCATTGTTGTTTCTTTTTCCTATTAAGTGTATTTGATTATTTTATGGACTACATGTTCATGGAAGTTTTGGATCACAGAAGGGTTACAATGGGTACTGCAGGGGATTATTGGTGGGGGGTGTCTGGGAGGGGGGATTCATGGGAGTTAGTTCATCTGAATATATATGAAAGATATACAAAATTGTTCAAAAGATCAAAAGATGGGGCATTGTCACGGTGGGTGGATAATCACACAATAAATGAGGGAATCTGAATTCCTAGCCTGGAGAGCTCTGTCACATTCTCCAAGGGAGCAGTAACAGTCCTCTGAGTGCAGGGACAGTGTCTGCCAAAAGAGGATGACCCGCTGATGAGTTCTTTTTAGTGATGACTACCCTTATGAGTCTTTGCTCTTGTAACTGAAATTTGGCTTTCTGTTATGGGGTGCCTAAGGGTTGCCACCTGAGAGCCTTCTTGTTGCTCAAATGTGGCCTCTCTCTAAGCCAAACTTAGCATATGAATGCATTACCTTCTCCCCAACGTGGTACATGACTCCCGGGGATAAGCCTCCCTGGCAACGAGGGATTAATACCAAGTGCCAACTGGCAACACAACTGGAAAAAGACCTTGAATAAAAGGGGGAAAAGGTGAAGACAAATGAGTTCCTGTGGCTAAGAGACTTCGAAGAGAGTCGGGAGGTCATCCCAGAGGTAACGCTTATGCACACCTCAGTAGGAGCTCATAGAACATCAAAGTGCATATCGCCCCACACAGAGGGGCTCCTGAGAGCTCTGGAGACACCCAGGTCCTATATAAGGGAGGATAGCCCCAGAGACTGACGCCTTATCAGTGGGCTCTATTTTGGAATCTGTGCTCCTGAGAGTGACAGAATTGGACTCAAATAAGTCCGCCCTGCACATGGTTCATCAGTCCCTTCTATTCAAACCTATATGTGATGCTGGAGTTTGTAGGTATACTTGCAGAGACTGGAGCCTCTGGCCTACCTATGTGCCAGGTGTGCGTGGAATCTCAGTGGAGCTGCAACTCCTACCCTACAGCTCAATGGACTCATCCAAGTCACCTGGCGAGGAGACAACAATGGGCAACGGCCAGCCCAGGGAATGGAGAGGGCCTGCATCTGCAGGCAGGATCATCCCACCCACCATATCCACGGGATATAAGCCCTCTCTCACTTGGAGGTGGAGTGGACATCACCATCCCAGTCCCCTCAAGATTGGGGGAAGAACTATGGACTAGAGTGGACTTGATGGTATTCTGTTGTACACATATGGTGATTCTAGCAATGGAAGAAATTATAACAGTCATGTGGAGCCAGTGGCCACTGGACATTTTTGGGGCAGGGAGGGGATGTGCAGTTGAAATACAGGGGCTTTTTCGGGATTTGGAGGTTGAACTGAGTGCCGTTGTGGCAACGGATATAGGCCATTTTAAATCAGCACACACCATTCAGAACTGTGTGGGAGAGAGTGTGGTCTACGATGTGAACTGTGGTCTATGGTTGGTGGCAAGGCCCCAGGATGTGTAAGTCCATTGAGGGTGATGGGCTACACTTGTGGGAGATGTTTGTGTGGGATGTGGTGGGAGGTGTGGGAGGTGGGGAACATGGGAATCCCGGTAGGTTCCGTGTAATATTTTTGGTAATCTAAGTACCTCTTAATATATATATATATAAACATTTTTGTAAGCAAATGCACATATATGCATATATATTTATATATCATTTTACAAATGTTTGTATGTATTGTGAGAATTTTGATTTTTACCCACAATAAAAAATAAATTAAAAAAAAAAGAATAAAAATCTTAATAACATTTCAATAGATGCAGAAAATGCATTTGACAAAATCTAATACTCTTTCATGATAAAGTCCCTCAACAAACTAGGAATAGAAAGCAACATACTTAATCTGATAAGAAACGTTTATAAAAAACCTACAACCGAAAAGTTTTCCCCTTAGATAAGGAACAATACAAAGATTTCTTTTCCTATCACTCTATTCAACATTGTATTGGAGGTTCTAAGCAGGGTTATCCGTCAAGAAAATGAAATAAAAGACATCAAGATTGGAAAGGAAAAAGTAAAACGACTCCTGTTTGCAGATGATATGATCTTTTATATAGAAAATCCTAACAGATCCATTAAAAACCTATTAGATAATGAATAAATTCAGTAAGGCTTCAGGATACAAGATCTATATATAAAAATCAATTGAATTTTATACATTTCCGTCAAACAGTCCAGAAATGAAATAAGAAGACAATTTCATTTATAATAGTGACAGAAAATAAAATACTTTGGTATAAAATTAATAAAAGGAGTGTAAAATTTACACTCTGAGAATGACAAAACGTTGAAAGAAATTAAAGAATATTGTAATAAATGGGGGGAAAAAATCCCATGTTCATGGATCAGAAGACATAATGTTAAGATGGGAATACTCTCCAAATTGATTACCAGATTCAAAACAATCCCTGTCAGAACCCAGCTGGCTTCTTTGAAGAAATTGACAAGCTGATTCTAAAATTCATATGCGTGTAAAGAGACCCAGAATAGCCAAAACAATCTTGAAAAAAAGTCTTATAAGGAAACATAGATGTAAATCTCCATGACCTTGAGTTAGGCAATGGTTTCTTAGATAAGACACCAAAAGCACAAGTTATACTTTTTTTAAAATGGGCAATGGGATTTCATCAAAATTAAAAACATTTGTGCTTCAAAATACCATCAAGAAAGTGAAAAGCCAATGGATAGAATTGGAGAAAATATTTCTAAGTCATGTATCTGATAATGGTTTAGTATCAGAATATATTTTAAAAACTGTTATATATTACTCAGAAATCAAAAGACAAATAATACAAGTATAATGGGAGAAGAATGTCAACACACATCTACAATAAGCACAATAAGCTCAACACCATTAGTTACCCAGAGAATGCAAATCAAAATCACAATAGATACATAGTTCTTAGGGTGGCTATATTCAAAAGGATCAATGATAACAAGTGTTGGTGAGGATGTGGAGAAATCGGAACCGTCAGACAGTGTTCATGGGAATGTAAAACAGTGCAGTCACTTTGGGAAACATTAATATAAGTGAAAGAAGCCAGTCATAAAAGATGACATATTGTGATTCCATGTACATGAAATGGCCACAATAGGCAAATCTATAGAGACAGACAGTAGATTAGTGGTTGCCTAGGGCTTAGGGTGTGGAGATAATAAAAATGTTCTAACATTGATGATGGTGTTGGTTGCAAAACTCTGTAATACACTAAAAATTATTGAGGGTACACATTAAAAGTATCCATGAAGTCTATGATATTCAAAATATCTCAATAAAACTGTTATTAAAATAATAATATTTTTAAAATTATTAAAATTAAATTATTTTCATTCAGTAAAGTATCAGAGATCTTACAGGGGTATGAGCGCAGAGTTTACTATTAAATATTGCAGTCAAATAGTCTTTGTCATAGAAAAATCTGGAGAATTATATTTCTGTACAGAGCAAATCAGAGAGTATTTAGAGGTTATTGAAATCTAATTGTGAGTGTGTGGGGGAGGGTTTAACCTTTTCTTTTAACTAATTTTAGAATCATAGAAAAGTTGCAAAAGTAATACAGAGAATGCCAATATATAGTCTTCATTCAACATTCCCTAATGTTAATTTCTTACATAAAAATAGTACAATTATCAAAGCCAGGAAATTAATATTAGTATAAAACAATTAATTTACTTATAAACTTTATTCAAATTTCACCGATTTTTCCACTAAAGCCTTTTTTCTGTTTTAGGAGCTACTCCAGTACCTAGAATTGCATTTAATTTTTATTTCTCCTTAGTCTTCTCTTATCTGTAACAATTCCTCAGCCTTTCCTTTCTTCCATGAGCTTGTCAATTTTGAAGACTAATAAATTTATTTTGTTGAATGTCCCCCATTTGGGATTTATCTGAAGGTTTCTGATTATTGGACTGACATTATGCATTTTTGGCAAGAATGCCAAATGGTGCAGGGCTCTGAGCAGTGCTTTGTGCCCTTCTTAGGCCATCATATCAAGAGCTTCACGATGTTGATATGTCTTATTATTGGCGATGTTAATCTTGATCCCTTAGTTAACGTGGAACCTGTTGGGTTTCTCCACTGTGAAGGTATTACCTCCCCAAGAAGGTAATACATGTCTTGGGGAGAAACTAACTTAGGTTTTACTGATTTAAAAAAATTACAAAACAGAATATAGCTTAGCTTCTTGAATGAAGTATAGACTAAATGGAGAAATGGTTATATTTTAAGCAATGGAACGTGTCACTTTTCCTCAGTCTGCTGCTGACCACATTCTCATGTGAGCTGCCAACTCCCCATGTTAGTCAAGCATCTCAAGCCATTTAAAGCATTTAACATGGAGTCTAGCTATTCCTTTTTCAAGGCATTCCCTCAATATCTAATTTTTGTGTAGAAAAATATCAAATGCTTGAGAAGTTGTCCCTAGATTTTCATTGTTTTCAAGACTTGATGGAGCAATTTGCTTCATTTGTTCTTCCAGATAGCTTTCTGATTGATTTTTATCAGATTGCCCCATAACATTTGATCTTCAGAAATAGCTGTTGTGCTTTATTTACATGCCTAATCACATAATCACCCATCTTTCTGGATGTGTATTACCTAAGGGTTATGTTCACACTGTTTCATAAACATGCCATATGCTGGATATATACTCAACTCTATTACCTTCTTAGCTTTTTCAAGACTCAGAAATCACAGAAATATAGTAAAATAAAAAACAGTGATGAGATAATTCCCAGTTATAGCCTTAAAAATTTTTGTGAAATTATCTAATAATAATAATGAAAATACTACTAGGAGAATGTAACCTCCACAAAGGCAGACATAGCCCAAGTACTTGGAACAGTGGCTAAAACATACTGGATGCTCAATATATATTAGTTGGATAAATTACCATTAATGAGCCTTTCTATGTGTCATGTAGTCTCCTAAGTACTTTCTAAATATCATTTCATCTTAGCCTCATGAAATTCCTAGGAAGTACATACTATCATTTATCATTTTTCTTTTTCTTTTGAAATTCTTAAGTGTTTTTATTTTGGGAAATTTTCAACATACATCAAAAATAGAGAGTACAGTATAATGAACCCCCATGTATCCACCCATCAGTCAGTTACAATAGTCATCTACTTATATAAGTTATCCCATTTTACCCAGAAAATGTAATGTGTATTTATTGTGTTATTTAGGAATATTCAATTGTTCTACAGAAGAAAAGAAAAACAAATAGGAAGTATGAAACTCATGTTATTATTGATAATAACTAAGCAAGTAGCTTTTGAGATATAGGTTGGGTTCATAAAATGTGTTAAATATAGTATTAGGATAATAATCTCTAAGATATGATAGTGATTAAAAAAAAAAAAAAGGATGGAACAAACAACAGTGCTATCTCTAAATAGAAAGGGATGAAAAGACCAAGTCATAGACATGGATTTTGCCACTTCCAGGGTGACACCAATGTCATTCCTAAATTAACCACCAATAGATGATACCCATTATGGTCTCATTTGACTCCACATTTGTGCTGACTTAGAAATACAGATAAAATCCATAGATGTTCATCAACTAATTGATGAGCTACTAGCTAGGCATACTTGCCCCTGTGTCCTTCTGAAAACCAAGTGTGTGTTGATGGATCTAGGTACTCTCCGTCTGGCAAGGTCCCTTGCTCAAATCTCAACTCTGTCCCTCAAAAATACATCATCAGTGGGAAGGCTGAGATGGCAGAAAGTGAGATAGGACATCCAAACACAGTGTAACTCAGGATTCAGGTAGTGCAGCCCTTTCACCCTTTTGTCCCCTAGACTAAGTGTGTTAACCTATCCCTCTCTTTCCCCAGGCTTCTTTCCCCTTGAGGCAATAATCTATTGACTATCGAATAATCTATAGCCATAATTTAACTGCAACATTATACTACTTCCATGAGACAGACACCCAGTTAAGCTAATATTTCACTTTTTATACATTTTAGAATTGTGTATATGTGTGTGTGTGGATGTGTAGATATGGTGGAAAGGACAGGCAAAGGATGTGGCTTGATACCAATCTCTTTTTCCATAGAAGATAAAAACAAAAACAAAATCCTCCCAACTTCCTTGAATTATACATAAACATGTACAGAGAACTTCTTTTGATACTGACAGATTTATTTTTATTTTTAAACTTTGAGTGTTTTTTTTTGTTTTTGTTTTTGTTTTTGGATTTGCTTCTTTGGTCTCTTAGTTCAATAGCCTAGGAATAGCCTAGGAATAGCTTGGATTCTATACATTGGAATTGCTATTCTAAAAAAATAAATCTGAACATTTGCAAGAGAAAATGTGTAGTTTAAAGTCATGACCTTCACTCTAGACTATTAACCCTCGAGATATATGCCAAAATTGCCAAGTTGTTCAAACCTAATGGCAGTCTCGGGACTACATGGTCCAGGTTTTGAATTGACTATTTCCTCATGATACAGTAATCAAATAACTGCTGCTCAGGACAGGGACAAATAAAACACTCAAGATGAAAGCTTTTATTACAAATCTCTTTACTGCTTCAATACAAATTTCACTCTACTATATTTCTTTGACAGTATGCTGGGGCCATTATTTCCTCTGGAAGATATTGCTGTAGAAACCAATAGTGAGTTTCATGAGAATATGCTCTAGTCTGAAAAAAAAAACACCTGAATATAATTAAGTTAACAAATCCAGCCAAATTGAGATGTTTTATACTTTTATTTTAAATGTAGGTTCCTTGGTCTTTGCAAGGAGATTTAGATCGGTGGTATATATAAGTGACTAAAAATAGTTCTTTCAAACTGTAAATGAGATGAAGCAAGCCATTTCAAGCACTCTTGCAGAAAAAAAAATGGTCATAATGATATTGGAAGATAATTTAATAAAATATAAGATAATCAACTTCCTAAATATTAAAAAAAAAAAACATAGCTTCAAAGACTATTTATTTTGGAATAAATTCAAAATTACCCTCCTAATCAAATTGTTCACCCATAGTGTGTGTCTTCTAATTCATGAAGTTTCACAAGCATTCAACCCTGGCTAGCCAATTCTTCTGCAATTTGCATGATGAGTCAAAGTTTAACACTAAGAGAACTTTGAGAAAAATATTCAACCCAAGTAGCACAATGTTGCAATGCTATTTCTCCTTTAAGCATTGCATTCTACTTTCATAACTCCATGCAATCTATAAGACATAACACTTGACATGTTAACTATCCTCCTTATGACATCTATATCACACCATACTCATATCAAACAAGCAGAGACTTTGGAAGCCTGAGTTCAAGAAAAAGTATCTTTGGGCAACCTATGTTTAGCATATTGACTATAGCTTTGCCCTATCAGAAACTCAGCTTAACTTTAACCAGCAGTTCTCAATGCTATCAGACCAGAACTCCCTTTGTTTAAGAAATATTGGGTAAAGCCCTCTTGTCTGTGCTGAAATGACATCCAGAAATAGTACAAGCCACCCAAATACATGAGACAGAAGCTGTCAGTGCCCCCACTCAGATCTGCTCAGGACTCACCATTCCAGTACATGTCCACCCACAGCATCCTCCAGTAAGCACCCTAGATGCGTCTCTCTGTCTGAGGAATGCCTCTCGGCTTGTCCAAGGGACAATCAAAAATGCTGGGGAGTTAATGTTCCCGGAGCAGTCCTCAACCAACAATGGATAGGAGTGAAAGATAAACACCCCAGCTTTCTTCAGTCCATAAGTAGGACAACTACAAGGCAATATCTGTATGTTCTCCTAGAGTTCTCCAGCCATACTGAGCCTCAGTTACCCAGTAGTGACCCGTTGATAACACAACACATCTTCTATTGGATGCCTTCCCTGCCCTGTCTAACTTTCCTACTCCTCTGCCAGTGCCCCTTAGGATTGCCTCTGGTAAAAGGAAGGGCTTGTACTCAGATCCTTCTCTAAGGATCTGCTTCCAGGGAACCTAAATTCAGACAACAAATCATTTAAAAATACATATATAATGCCCTGATTGTAATATAAAAGAGATAAAAAGGAAATTGATTTATAATGAAATTCTATTTTCAGCATATAAATATTTAGGCATGCCAACGTTAGAAGATCTAATGAAGTAGTCAGACATTTGCTTCTCTAAATAGAATCAACATAAACTAAACATCTACAAATGCAGATTCCCTAACAGGGGTGATGTATTGGTAACTCAACTATCACAGGTGACACTGCCATCAACGTTCTGAGTAAAGCTTCTCTCCATTTGCATAGTAGTTCAATAAACATTGAGAACAAACAATATTTTGTTTTTATATAAAACAGAGTTTTTATATAAAATAGGTTTCGCACTTACATGACTGTCCAGCAAGACATTAAAACATTGTGTGGGACATGGGATACTTTTTCAATGTTCGCTTGACCAGTCTGCATGATGCAGCTTCCCTGGCCCTGCCCACAAATGCCAGTAGCACCCCACAACTAATCTAAGCACCTCTTAAAATATATGTATATATATATATATATATATATAACATTTTTGTAAGCAAATACACATATATGCATATATATTTATATATCATTTTACAAATGTTTGTATGTATTGTGAGAATTTTGATTTTTACCCATAATAAAAAAATTAAAAAAAAAAAAAAAAAAAAAACACCCTCATAAATTGCTCCTTGGAATGCAGCACTATCCCCATAGAGAACCACTGGTTTAGATAAGAAAAGGTGCATAATGACACAGGAGAGGAAAAAGGAAGGGTATAGTGGTTAAATCCATTGGATTTAGAAGACTTCAGTGTAATTTCCACCTCCACTTTTTGCTAGAGGTACAAAAATTACCTCAAATTTGCCTTGGGCAATCTACTTACTCAGGATTGTTTTGGAGATTGAATGAGTAAAACACTGTGCCTGACATGAAGTAAGTGTTCGAAAACATTAGCTACCCATTATTATAGTCCATGGCTAAATGACTGATCTCATCTCTCTAACTCAAGTCATCTCCTTGATGTGGCCACCAGAAGACACAATTACACAGTTTAGGTAGACAGGTGTGTGTCTGTTTCCCAGGCATAATCTTTGAATTTATACTTCCCTCCTGTTCATCCCAGCTGCCTGTCCTCCTTCACTTGTCACTCTCAGTAATGACCTGATAAGTGAGCTGCTTACAGACCGATTTTGTACCCTCCATGAGGAGATTTTATAAAGAGTAGAAAAGAAAGGCCAAGGAGAAGTCTTTGTCTTTTTTTTTTTTTTTTTTTTTTTTTGGCTAAATCAAAGAAACATAGACAGATGGCTGGAGAATTTGAATAGCAAATGAGATGATATATAGGAATGAACTTTTTCAAACTGTAAAGTGATGTACCAATGTAAAAAAAATGCTTTTGTTCTTGTTATTTATTAATAGTATCATTAGTAACATGGCTTCTAGAACCCCAACTAGGAAAGACTTGGCATCACCGTTTATAAATGAGATGGCTGAGAACCAAGAATAGAAGTGGCTTAAAAAGAAAAAGAAGGAAAAAAAAAAAAAAAGAAAAAAAAAGATCAAACCACAGGCCCTGGAAAAGAGGGCACTTTGAGATGGAGAGCTGGTTGGGAAATGGTGACATCAAGTTAGGCAGAAGAACAGAGGTAACAAATTAAAGGGTCAGCTTTATAAGGCTGCTAGAGTCTTCCTGAAGAAGGAACTCGCCTGACTGATGTGGCCTATAATGGAAACTCAGATAATGAAATAAAACCAGCATTTAAGAATTTCAGGCTGAGAACTCATTGCCATGGCAACCCTCTCAGAAGGGAACTTGTAGAAGAAAATAAGATTCACTTGACTACACCTTAAAATGAAAACCTACACTACAGTGAAACAATTAAATGCAGAATTCCAAACTCACTCATTGCCACAATGCCTAGGGGTAGCACTGAAGTTGCAGGTCTGTCATCTCATCCATTAAAGCTACTACTTCCAAGATGTGTGATTCATGGGAGGAACATCATCTAGCTTTGAGGGTTCTCTATTGGCATTGGGAGATTCTTAGCAGTTAAGATTTATAATTTTACTTTATTCAATAAATCATCTGCTATGACAATGATATGGAAATCACAGAAGGGGACACCATTTACACAAACACCCATCTTTCAATCTGCCCACAGTCACACAGAACTACCAAATTCACATATAAATTATTACTTATGTTTCATGGGAAAAATATTTTTAACTCAGTAGAATCTGGTTTATATTCACATTATGATCATTATTTAATTAAAAACATCTATTTTCTGATTACAAGTTCCCACTCAAAGAATGTCAAAAAGGATGCACTACAGTCCGTCATTTAGAAAGAGTTTTCTTGAATACCTAATATCATTGATAAATACGAATCTATGACTTTTACTTGGCTGGGAGAAAAATAAAAATACTGTGATCCTTTTTGAATAGTATAGTTTAGGTTCCTTAAAGTGAACCTGGCACTGGAAGAATTTTCTAGTGAGGAATTAAAGATCATATTGTGGAAGAGAAAGAGACAGAGGTCAAGAACAACTTATAAGACTCCTTATAAAATATTTCTATGATCACTTAAACAAAGGAATAAAGAAGGCAATGATATAGGAGACAGGATCAATATTATCCTCTGTTTTGCAGAATAGTAATAATGGATTCAGTATTATTAATTTTCATTTTTACCAGCTCTTGTACAATAGGAATTTTCCCTCCGTGCCTTTTGCCCTACTCTTACCCCTGAAGTTTCACCAAGATTTTCACCAATATATACATAGTCCATTTGTATGTGTCAGGTAATACATGTTCAAAAGGACATTGTGTATGAGTGTAGTCCTCTAACCAACTGTACAGCATCCTTTTAGTTTTCTCAGGACATACCATTGTCCCCGAAATCCAAATAATCAGATGCTTCAGTTCACCAGCCTGCTTACTCAGTTCTCAGGTCACATGTGGTTCTAAGACCTAGGTCTACCTTTATCTCTCTCAAAGTTTAACGGAGAAAATCTGTACCCTCCTAGACTTTTCTTTTAAACTTTTCTTTTTCTTACTCCCATTTCCAGTCCATTCTATTTCTATTTATGTATGCCCCACAAGATGCCTTGCATTTTGCCCATATTGGGATCAATATTCTCAAGGTTGACAAGAAAGTATACAAAAGTAAATTTGCATATATTTGAATTTTGCTGAAGGGGGACTCATGGTTAGAGGAAAACAACAGGATTATATTTTTGGTAAATTGGAAAGAATTAGGTACTTGCACAAACTAGGTCTAGGAAGCATGAAAGATTGGTCAGATTTTTCTTTTGAGACTCTTTATGGTAAGATTGGAAGGAAAATATGAGTGAAATCTTATGTTTAAACATTCCCCGGTATTAATGAGGCTGCACTAATTATTCATAGAAGAGAAACGCCACTGTAAAACAAGCCATTATAACCATTAATTAATTCATTTTTATTCTTTTATAACCTAAAGCAAACATGAGCATATATTGAAAATAGCCACAAGAAAACGGAATAGAGGAGAGAAACTTAAGGAATTTTTCTCTCCTAGATTAATAAATGAAATATGATTTGCTCATAGTGAAATACTTTATCCACAACACAGCCAACACGCAAATCACTAACTTATATCTAGACAATTATGTGCGACTATCACGGTTTCCCCTTTCCTGTTTAAAAAGAGTTTCCCATTTGCAAAACTGGAAAGTGGAATATATTTGCACTCTACTCTGTTTTCTGTTTCTCCCAACCTCCCTTCAGACCTCCTCCTCAATTCTCCCAGGTAGAGGTACTCAGTACTTTTATCATTCTCTAATATATTTTGCCAAAGGGAAAACTAATTTGATAAATTCCTTCCCATTAAGATATTAGGAAATTAATTATCTAGTGATCTCATGAATATTTGCATTTTAAAGGAAAGTTGCAGAGAAAGAACAATGCCTGAACCTCATAAATTAGTCATTAATTATGAAATTTCAGGCATCAGTGGGAAGATATTTAAGGGCGATGAGAGAACTACAGAGTACTGTAGTTAAGGAGATTGAGACAAATTCTATATTTAAAGATGACCATGCTATCTTCAGGATTTAGAAGATACCTAAAATGCAGCACAAGCAGTATTCCAATATAGTAATATATCTCCACTGCGGTATTTCCCATATTGCCTAATAGCTATTTCCTTACATATCTTTTTCCCCAGATTATCTCCTTACTCAGTTTTGTAGCTTTGCTGCCAAACAATGTGCAGTAGGAAGAGTCATAATAATATGAGAGTATTTTTTTGGAAAGTTAAAAATTAGATTACAAATTTAATACAGTTGAAACAATTAATGCAGTTAATGTAACTCAATTTAATTTAATTCAGTGCATCTACTGAGCCACAAAACTCTGAGCTAGGCTCTGGGCCAAATATTGTCAATAGAGAAATTAGCTGGTAATACTAACAAAGATAATATCAATGATAAGGAAAAATGGTTGTAAAAGTTATCAATAATGCTAATATTTTCATGGCTTAAAGAAACATGGCATTCTAACTGGACACATACAATTTATCTGGGGGTTAAAAACCATCAAGGAATGAGAGGGTAAATCTCTAGATGTATGGTTTTCAAATAGATATCAAAGCATGAATTATCTCAATCTCCTAATTCATCAAAGCATAAAATGTGAAAACATGAAGTAATGTTTATGAAGTAATACTGAAGTAATACTGCTAAATACTCTTATTGAGAATTACATTTCTGCAATTAGCTTACATGCTTTATCTCAGCTGATCCCTGCAATAGACTCATGAGCTAGAAAGGTTTGAGATCATGGTATTCACTTACTGATTCTTTGTATGTGGAAACTGACATGACTTGTCCATGGTCATACAGTGATACTGGGAAAGCAAACACTAAAGCAGTCTGGTAGGAGGATTTATGAGAAATTTTCTTTGACATGTATATAAATGAGCCCAAGTTAAATTTACTTTCCATCTCAATCACCAGGCCTTTTACATCAACTTTTTCTACCCTCTATTGTGATAAGTCAATAAAGCACAGGCCTGTAATATAAAGTGTATATCTAATCATAATCAAGTTTTGAAGAATTTTCCATTTACCCAAAAATCAAAACATGATTAAATAAAAAATCAAAAACATGATATTCTATATAAAGTTGAAAGCCCAGTTCTCTCCCTCAAATAAAAAGAAAAGAAAAAAGAAGAAAGGAAAAAAGAAAGAAGGAATAAAAGAAAGAAAAATGATTCTTTCATTTCATGAATAAGAGTCAAGTCATTCAGTGGCGACTCCAGTCAGACATACAAGAACATGGTGATCAACTGAGCTGGGTGTTTTGTTTCACATTTTGCAGATAGTTTCCATCTCCATTTTCATTTACTAATCCTGGAATGAATTCAGGTTAGAACCACGGGCTAATTTGATTCAAGTAATATGTAATTGATCCTTCACAAGCACCATCAAAGATGTTAAAGTAGACCCAATTTCAATCCCAAAATGGCTGGAGTATTCCTTGGCCCATCTGCAGACCATTGATCGGTTAATTTAAACCTAATTCCTCCACTCCCTACCTAATGGTAACAACTCTCATGACAACAGACATGATTGTTTTAAGATGATCTTAATGAGGAATGTTTATTTTTCCTCCTGACAGTATAGCTGTTTTTTTTTTTTTTTTTTTTTTTTTTGCTGTTTCTACTGGGCTAGCTTCTTACTTTGTTGGCTTTTAAAAATAAATCACCACAGTTGCCAGTGAACTTATTAGCAAATTCTCTTCAGATCTCAAGATCCATATTAGCCAAGTTGGAAACTGAAACTCTGAAACATATCCATTTTCCCCCCAGGAGCCTCAGACTCTAGCTTTTTAAATCAATGGCCATATTGACAAAATTTTAATTATCCCTGAATGTGCGCACCTGTTTTGATTTTCCTTATTTTCCTGTACAGAAAAAAATTAACCAATTGGTTTAGTAGTTTATTTTACTCCTTTCTTTTTGAACTTCAACTTTCTCCTCTCAGACAGAATAGGATTTTACATATTGATCCATTTGCAAACATAATATTTTTAAAAATCAAAGAGTGAAATAAAATATCCAGTTCTGTTAATAATTATGCAAAGATTTAAAGGGCTGTATAAACAGCTTTCAAAAAATTTTCTTATTTCAAGCAAACTCACCAATGTAGCATTGAAAATGGCACTTCATAATTATAACCATGCATGAAATGAACAGCAACCATCCAGGGTTATCTAAATATGTCTGACATTCAATATTCCTCCATGCAAATAATAAAACCACCACTTTTGTGAACTATCAAGCAATGTTGAGAACATTCAGCATGTTAAGAAGTCAAGCATTTAACCATTCTTCCTGACCCACAGTTTCAGCAAGGTTATAATCTGTTTGAAATGAACCAAGGGATTCTGTACAAATTAACTTACTCTTGGGTATTTACACTCTTATTTTTCTCACAGTTTTATTTTCCTGGTATAATTGAGATGTAACAAAGGTAGGGCATGTCACAAAAGAGAAGCAGGTGAATAAATACTTCCAAATCTAGCTAGGAGCATTCCTTTCATCTCAGCCAATTGGTGAGGAAATAGATTAGAACCATATTTCCTGAACTCTCTCGTTTAAACTGATAAAACTTAGAAGGGATAGGACACACCCAGCTACAGAGCAATTTTTTAGGAAGAGCAAAATAAATTTTAAAGAATAACAACTTTCAAGTTAAAACAAACGTTTACAGCATGAATTTCACCAAATGAGCCATTTATGAAATATATACATATATTTATATATACACATGTACACTCATATATATGTAAAGATTAAACTGAATTCTAAATATGAATAAACATACTACCAATAAATAATTAAATGCATGATATTATAAACTCAAAACCCTTGCTATGTTCCTTCATTAAATCTGTTGGCTACCCCACACTACTTTTACTTTCTTCAAAAGATAAATGCAAAATGAAGAGAAGAAAGTAGATGAGGCGACTCCAGTTCTGAGATTCTATACCTGTGAGTCTTGAACCATCACAAACCATTAAGCAAATATTTGGGGAACACAAAGAGTAAGACTGATAACCAACAGACTATGTAACTTGCTAAGATCCTTAAACTTCATTTCCAGAATTTTGGAAATGTGACTTTACCTGCTTTTGGACAAGAGTGATTTCCAAAGCATAAGGACTGAAAAAGAATAAGCAATGAGGAAGAAGAAAGTACTTACAACTGATCGGATGTTATTTTCCTTCACCAGCTTCAGAGATGATTTATAGCAATTTGCAAGGTCTTCCTTGTGGGAACCATTAATATGGCCTCTGGCTATTGGCCCTACAGTATGGATGACATCTGCAAATGCAAAAGGAAGGAAAAGCAGGATCAGCAAGGCTGTTTTCATTTTTCACATAATTGGTGCTTTATTTATTTTAGATACTTGTGTTGGACCCTGGAGAAGTGCAAGCTAAGTAATATTAATGATGCAAATAGTTCTCTGGTAAAAGATTTTAGATAGCATGGCCTCCTAGAGTAGTCAATTTCTCAGGAAGGTGATAATTGTGAAAGGAAATCCCCCAACAGTAAACTGTTCCATCATTATTGGTCATATCCAAGTGAGATGGATTATTATATGAGATGTGCATAATTGGCACCCTGGAAAAAGACAAATCCTTGGTGGGAAATAAACTGAAAAATAACTGCCTGCAAAATGAGCATTTTGAATTGACTCTGGAAAGAAGAGCCAATGCCAGACATCACTTTATTTGTAAATAAGACAATAGTTCCAGGCATTGTACACAAAAAAGAACAGCAAGTTTCTGAATATATGCCAAGAGAATTTATAATGATCAATAATGACTCCCAAGAGGAATAATTTGGAAACATGCCTGCCATTTTTAAAACGCAACCTACCAATCTTCACACACCTAAAGTATGCCAAAGATAACAGTCCTAATACTTACCTAGCATCTATTTTACAGTAGATTAAATTTTTCAAAAATCAGTCTGTACTTTTTTGGCATATCAAAACTACCATCAAGTATTCTTTTCAAATATACACACATGCATAAACTCTTACATTTAGGAACATAATGAAATAGGGCTATCCTAACTTTAACATCAAGAAAGATGAGAAAAAAGAACCCAATTTTTAATCCAAATTACTTGAAAATGTCTTATACTTCCTGCTTCCCAATCTCATCTTTGAATCTGGATTATTAGCCAGTTTCATTGATGTAAGTCACAACTAATGAACCTTGATCTAAGAGACAGAGTTAGGCTAATATTATTGGAATATTACAATGAAGCAAAATTACTTGATTACTTGTTTTGGATGAAGAGGTACCACTTAATTTCAGCAATAAAAATATTAAAAAAAATAAGAGTACACTAAAAAAATAATGAACAATGGCATATTTTAAAAATTGCATATGAAATTTGAATAGCAACAAATAAATCACTAAGGGAAAATTTTTGCTGATTGTTTGCTAACACTACTATTGACACTGCTATTGATGGTTGAGAAAAACAATGAAATGTTGGTTTGGGGGATTGACTCATGTCCGCCATAAATGGCATGTTCAGGTTCCAACCCCTGACCTGTAGGTATGAACTCATTTGTAAATAGAACCTTTGGAGATCTTATGAGCTAAGGTGTGCCCAAACTGAAGGAGGGTGAGTCTTAATCCAATCCAAAAGAAGGCTTTATAAGCAAGGGCAATTGGACACAGAAGATGAAAGCCATGGAAGCAGCCAGAAGCCAGAAATCAACGGAACCCAGAAGAGAAAGGAGAAGATGCCGTCATGTGTATTGCCCTGTGATGGAAAAGCCTAGAGACCCCAAAGATTGCTGGCCAGTCAGGAGATACCGACCCTGCGAGGAAGTCAGTCTCCCAGCCTCTGAAACTGTGAGCCAAGAAATTCCTGTTCCATTGTATAGTATTTGTTTTAGCAGCTGGAAAACTAAGATAGTTGCTTTCAACTATTATTTTTAAAACAGTTTTTAAACTCTTGTCAAATAATATTAAAGATAATATGATCTCTTCCTGTCAAAATAGGCAGAAAACCTTTACCAGTGAGTTCACGCAGATGCTATTTTACCTGTAAACCTGCTTTTAAAATAAGAATTGTTACAGGATAGGAGGAGAAGATATAAGGAGGTTAGGTTTGATTTAGGAAAAAAAAAAAAAAGCACACAGTGACATAGTATTTTTTTTTATCTTTATTTTTAATTTTTTAAAAGTTTATTTATCTCTCCCCATCCCCTTGTTGTTTGCACTTGCTGTGTCTGTTCATCTTCTTTGTTTCTTTAGGAGGCACTGGGAGCCGAACCTGGGACTTCCAATGTGGGAGGGAGGCGCCTAATTGCTTAAGCCACCTCCGTTCCCTGCTTTGTTGTGTCTCTTGTTATGTTTCTCCTCTTCCATCTCTTGTTGCACCATCTTGTTGCATCAGCTCACTGTGCCTGCCTGCTGCGCTGGCTCGCCATCCCGCTTGTCCTCTTTAGGAGGCACTGGGAATCTCTGCTCCCTGCTTTGCTGTGTCTCTCATTATGTTTTTCTTCTTGTGTCTCTTGTTGCATCAGCTTGCTGCACCTACCTATCATGCCAGCTCACTGTCTTCTTTAGGAGGCAACTGGAACCAAACCATGGACCTCCCATGTGGTAGGTGGGAGCCCAATCACTTGAACCACATCTGATTCCCAACATAGGTTTTTGTAATAAGAGTAACAAGAGATGTGTATATTCAAGTAATACATGTCCTGTACCCCAAGTAATGAATTTTTAATGACTGTTTTAACAATTGTTTCAATTTTTAAATGTTTGAGAGAATATGTGAAGTGAGAGTGTGCTTAGTTTTACTTCCTGTGATTTCTCCATCCCTCGCCCCCACCAGGGTAGCTATTTGTTGTTTTGTACCCAGCTATGATATTCTAAATCCCATAATAAATTCAGGTAGGAAAAAACCTGAGGAGGACCAGTATTGGATTTTATAGGGCTGCATTTCCCAAAGTGGATTTGATATGGATTTAAATGTCAATTAAATTTGGGGATCACTTTGACTTTGAAATTAAGTTACTTTAGGGCAGGACTTCTCTGGGCATTTCTTATGCTAAGATGAAATGTGATCTCTGGGAGGGGGAACAGAATGCTCTGTTTCCTAAACATATTTGACCATTGAAATCTTTGTTTTGCAGAATATCTCATAGGATCAAGTTTCCACGTACTAATATTTGGGAAATGTTCCAGGACAATTTTGCCACCCTCATTCCCACTGTTGAAGGTAAAATCTGTGTATGTGTAATTCCTCCTTCCTCATCACCTCCATACATCAAACACTTAACCCATAAAGAAGGAACAGGATATGCCCATGATTTCCCTATCAGAAGCTTTTATCTGGGGTCACAAAAGATTTGTCAATTTGAGCAAAGTAAAGAGAAGGTTTAGAGGCATTAATGGAAAGAAGAGAGGAGGGAGCACATAATGACAGGAAATAGTAACATAATAAAAAGCAAACTTTTCTTTTGCTTTCCCTTAGCCATCATTGTTCACCTAACTTAAATAGAATTTATGAAAAAATTTCCTTGCATTTCTTCAGTTCTCCATTTCATTCAAAGAAAGTCTTGTGGACATACAGCCAATAAAAGAGTCTCTTCAACATCAACATATTGATCACAGTATTTTATGCTCTATATTAAATTTACAGCATCTAAGATCAAGTGTTTTTATCAACCAACATGATAACCTCCCAGATCCACAAAGCTGGAAGTAAATCAATGTGAGACTCTAAAGGAAATTTCCCTCATTATTTTAATTGCTCATAGTACTCATGAATAACTATTCCACTGAGTTCCTCTTTTATCTGTTATAAAATTCAATCAGCCTGCCTTCTAATTCCAACTCCAGCGCTGGCTTACTGAACACTCCAGATGGAGCCATCCTTTCGCTTGTCCTGGCCTCGGTTTCCTTACCTGCAACAAACCAGCTGCTCAGATGGTGTCTGCAGTCTTTTCTGTGTTGTGCAGCATCACTAATATTTCTCCTTGTAATGGAAGGAGACAGGTGGAGTACAGCTATCCAGGCAATTGAAGGAGGCCTGAAACATGGTCCAGTGGCTCACAAGCTTTTTGAGTACAAGGATGCTTTTTTAAGTGGAATACTGGGACAGAATTCTTTCACTACAGTCGTTTCAAAATTTATTGCTTGATGTCATGTTAGAGACAAATAGCTATTTATAACTTCAGTGATGCTTTGTATTAATTCACATTTTATTAAACACAATAGCATCTTCATAGTATATATATATGGATGAGATGTATTAAATCCATAGACGATTCTTTATCTTGCATGTGGATTTGTGGATTACTTGGAATAAATAAGATTATTAAATAGAAATGTTTTATACAAAGCCTGGAGCATGGGGAGGCTTAAGAAATGGTAGCTAGCTAGCAGCACCAGCAGCATCATGCACCTTAGAAGCAGAAGGTCTTTAGTACACAAGTAGGAATGGCAGACAATGGTCATCTTTGCTCCGATGTGGGAAGATGTGACTAAGAGTCAGAAGTCCCAGATCTGTCACTAACCAGCTGTGTGACCTTGGGTAAGTCATTCACCTCTCTGGGCTTCAGTCTTCATAACTAAAAGGAAGGATTTGAACAAGATTGTCTCCAAGATTCTTTGCAGCTCTCAAATGCAATTCATTCCTTACATGCCTATAGAATTGAACTATAGATTCTAAGTAGTCTAATTCATTCTTGTCCAGCTAAATGAGCATCAGTCACACTTAGAGGTTCTAAGGCACACTTAAACAATGAAATATAAATTGTCACTATAACTAGAGTGAGTGATTTAACCTATGAATCAAATTATAAATGTAGAATCTTTTTAGTCCAGTAGTTCTTTCTCTATGAAAATAACCTATAGATACAATGCTTGCTCATATGCAAAATGGATTTACACAGGCCATTCATTCAACATATTATAGGCAAAGATCGGAAAAACTTAAATGTACATCAATTATGGTACATTTAAGCAATGGATATACATTCATGCTTCTGTCAAAAGGCCAAGGAAGGTCTTTACGAAAGACATCTAAGAAACTAAATGGAAAAAATAAGATGTAGAAAAGCATGTTTAGCATGCTACTATGAGTGTATAAAACACACATATGGGAAAGAATACATGTTTGTTTTAGCTAATGCGTGCATAAAACATCTCTGATAGGATAAACAAGAAACTAATAATAGTGGCTACCTACAAGGGAAGTTATGGAAACTACGAAGATGGGAAGGATATTTTTCACTGCTTACATTTTATATTATTTTTTGATGTTTGAATTATGTGAACATATCACCTATTCCAAAATTAAATAAAGCATTAAAGTAAACAGTATATAGCTTATTTAATTCATGTTCCTGGATCCCATCTACCACAGCCCTATAACATATATTGCTAATGTGCTTAACAAAGATGAACTTATATCAGTGCAAATATGAAAATACTCTTGAAAATAAGATATAATTCCAAGGAATTTAACAGAATGACTCAAATAAATATATCTTTCCTTTATTTTGTTGCTGTCAATAATATCTCTATGTAAAACAATTATTTTCAGTTAAATTTAGGATTTAAATGGTGAGCAATAACACATTTTTCTTCTACATGGCTAATACCATTAAAGATTTACTATAATTTTAATACGCAAACTGATTCCTACCTACTTTACAGTGGAACTGTAGATGAAAAGGACACTACAGGTCATTTAATCCATTCCTCCTTGTTGAAGGTACCCAGAGAGGTAAAATAATATGTCCAAAGTCACATACTAATGTGGGGAGCACAATGGCAATCTGATTTTGAATAGACTTTTCTCAAAGTGACTACTTGTTGAAGGAAATGGCATACATTTGCATATATAAATTTTGGTGGTTTATCATGAATCCCACTATTTTAACGTCATACTTGTATATGTGTAGATTATGGTGCGCTATTGTTGGGCAACAGATTATCCCAAAACATGGTGGCTTAACATAGCAATAAAGGTTTTACTCTATCTTATAGTTTCTGTAGGTCAAAAATTCTGAAAGCCATCTGGGCAGTCCGGCTTCTGATCTCTTATAAATTTGCACTCCGCTAGTGGCTGAGTTGGAAAGGTGAGAAGCTGCAGCAACTAAGGGCTGGATGGGCACCTCTGTCTCTTCACGTATTCTCAGAGCCTCTTCATGTGGGCCAGTTTGGGCTTCCTACCAGCATGGTGGCCTCAGAGCAGTCAGATTGCTTACATGATGATTCAGGGATCCACGGGCAAGTGGACCAGTAAGGAAGCTGTGTTGCCTCTTATAACCTACTCCTGGGAGTCGCGCAGAGTCGCACAGCCTAGCTTTCACTGTGCCCTATTGGTTGCAACTGTCACAAAAGCTCACCCCATTTCAAGTCGAAGTACACAGACTCTAACACTCAAGGGGAAAAGTAGCAAAGAATGTGTGGATATATTTTAAAACTGCCACAGTGTAGGACTCCCAAGACACCTGGGGCTTCGTTTTGGTTAGGACATGTATCAAACACAGTCTTCTGGCAGATAAACTAGACACCTTAGGAGAGGCTCAATTATTAAATCTATTCCAGTACTGAGTTCTCAGACCTATTCATTTAAGTCAACTGCTGATTTAATAAAGATCAGAACTAGACAAAGATTGGGATATGATAGTAACATATTTATTAATTGTAAACACAATTTAATTTGGAAATAAAAGTATAATTGTAGAGCCAAGATAGACTTGCCTAGGCCAGCACCAGGCCAGCACTAGTTTTGCCGCTTCTTTTGTCTTCTGATAATCTGGTAGGAACTTGTGGGCAATGGAAAGTGCAGGAATGACTATTATAGAATCAGCATCATTTCTCGCTAGGAGCAGTAAAAGCGATTATATTTCCCTAAAGTGTCCAGCTCCACATTCAAGTGAAAAAAAGCAGAATTCATGTCCTTGAAGCCCTTTCTTATACCACTCAGGAAAGCAGAGAAAACAGCAATGCAATTTGTGCATTTAATCAACATTTCAAATGCAACCCCTCGAAGAGGTATGGAAAATGAGGTGGCAGGCCCTTTGGTGCTTCATCAGTCTAAAGCGTAGCAAGGCAAATGGAACCTGTTTTTGCTCGTCTATTTCTGAAATCAATCAGTCTATAAATCATCCTTTTTGTTTTGAAGTTGTAACCACCACCTTGTACTCCCCTCCCCATCATAGCCTGGAATATTTGTCTAAACTGTATGGAATAGAAAAGGTTGGTAGGATAGGCTTTTTTTGAAGGGGGTGTGGGCGAGAGCCCACTTTCATTTCCAAAAGTGTAAATTGAAGAATGTGTGATTGGAATGCCAAATAAATATTGAAAGCATTAGAATTATTTAGAAAGATTAAATCAGACTTATCCTTGGCAAAACAAATGCAGCAAAAACATCCTGCGAAAAATATTACCATAATGAATTTTAAAACAAATGAGAAAGCGCACATAGGTTGCTCTCATCGTTTGTCATTTGAGAAGCGACTGTGCTACATTCAAACTGTTAATGAACAGTCAGACCAAGTGTAGAATCAATTACACATCGCTTTCATTCACTCCACTCCCATATTCATAAAGCATAATCGGTCCATCTAACAGACTGCATAATGATGCCAATGCCCTGTCACTCATGTTCGAATTGCATGAATTTTAAGGAGAAAACCAATGCATGGAATTCAATTGATTTTCTTTTTTAGAGATACAACCAGACAACCAAGCACTAAAGGTACTATTAGTAAATCAGATTGGCCAATTTATGTGATATGCACCACCAATCTTTGACCTGAAAGAGAATACTTGAAGTTCAGTTAGTGGAATATTGAATTACCACAACCTGATAGCGTTACAAAGTAAATGCTACCTCTTCTTCCACATATCAGTCAATGTTTTCGACACACATTTTCTAAGCATGTTTTTATTATATTTCAAGAAACAATCAATTGTCCACAAGATGTTCCTTGTCAATCAATCTGCAGCAGATATCAGTTAGAACGGGCTTCAACTATCACCCTGCGGCATGTTTCTCAGTTTGAATTATTCCCACACTCATTTCTTCAGTTGCATGATAGATTTCTTTCCAAATCCAGAAAGACTACAGTTATCCAATTCTTTCCAGGAGTTTGGGATAAAGCATTTACAACCTTATTTTCTAATCCAGGTTTCTCTGAGTCTGTGAGCTGCCCTTTGTTTTTTGTTGTTTGTTTTTCCATTATATTGGTTTCAAAGGGATTTTGATTTACCTTTCTCAACTTCTTGGTGCTATGGTTCCCTAAATAAGATGCCTATGTTTAAGATTGCACACATAGTTGCTAAACAGCATTTGCATTTTGCAGCTGATAAAGGCAAGCAGGGCACTTTCCAAGCCTGAAAGAACATATCCAACTCAGTTTGAGGTTTGAGCCCACTTTTACATGAGAATGTGACAATGTTACCTTGTCTTGGACACGGCAGGCTGACAATACGTTACATGCTTCACTGACTTCAAAAGTGATAATTTTTAAGCCTAAATCTTAATATATTGAGTAATAAAGCTGATAATTTTTAAGCCTAAATCTTAATATATTGAGTAATTTCTACCAAAATAAATCCTTTGTGTTAAAAAAAAAAAAAAATGGAAGGGGCAAAGCTCATCTCCAATTTTTGATCAGCTTTTGCTTTCCTGCCAAAGATCTACTTAAATCTGACCTAGTTGATGAGACTGTATCCTGTTTCAGATTGAACCCTCTATACATAAGGGTCCGTTTTCAATAATCTAGATTGAAATCCTTGTAAAAGGGATACTCTGCAATCAGCCATTTATAGAATCATTGAGATTTCACAGGGTATTGGGGACATCTGCATTATAATAGTGTTATTTCCAACAGAGAGGGGTCTCAGAGGGACTGTGAGAAACTGAACTATCTGTGAAAACACCAACATTTAGCATCATTTTAGAATGAACTGAAAGCACACATATTGTAGAAGGAAGTGAGTCAAATATATGGCATTTCTAGTGCTTCAATAGCAAGAGTGAGAGGAGGTGGAGGTCCAAATAGACAATATGACTTTTTCAAGGAAGATGATAATAAGGTCTTTGTTCTGGTTCAAGAAATGGCAGCAACTTGCAGATTTCTCAGCAAGATGTAAAAGAAGCAGTTTATTAAGATGTGAGGGGAAAGCAGACTTTCAAAACCCTGTGCAATGGGTAAAAGTGAGTGAATGTCACTCCCCACCATGGGTCATTCTACAAAGGCAGATTCTAGGACTGAAGTGTGCAGATGGGTCAATGTCAGGAGGCACAGGCTGATGCTGGCTGCTTGGGCTTCTCGTCAGCCTTCTTTACAGCTCCCTTGTACAAGCCTGGACAAGAAGCCTCTTCTCCAATAATAATGACACCCAGTCATTAATTCTGTTTCATCAATAAATATTTACTTAGAGTCCTCTATGTGCCAGGTACATAGGGAAATTGCTCCATTCACCTTGTGCCAAACAGGCTTGTGCTCTTTTGACTCCCAGCTCCCTAGTAAACTGGTGACTAAAGAACCCCTCTTCATCTCTGAAAACCCTTCTCATTCCTTGAGACAAAGAAAGAATTCAACTTCCTTGGAGATGTGAGCCATTAACCTCACTATTTGAACTAATATTGAACTCATTTCTCCTCTTTTGGTCTCCAATATATCAGTTATATAAATTGACCATTCATGAGACTTTTATTACTAATACTTCTGTACACATAACTGAAGATTCCTTCAGTCCTAGCTCCCCAATAATATAATATCCGCCTGAGGAGGTGGGACATTGCCTGCTATGAGAAGCAGTCAAATATGACTCTATATGCTCTGAGATTCTTTCTGATTTTAAGATATGATTCTGTGATCCCCATCTTTCTCTTTAGACAATGTGTTTCCATCACAGGGAACATGACAAATCTATGTCTCCAGCAAAGCCAAGAATTCTATGAGGGTAGCTGCTTAATGGATAATTAGTGAATTTGTGCATGACTAAATAAAAGTTCACCCAATATAATCAATCTCATCAGAGATGATGTAATGGATTAGAGAAAACAATATGATAGATTGGACAGTCTAGACTGGGCAAGCAATGGAATCTAGTTTCACTGGTTCAGGTTATTCAACATAAATCTTAATAGAACTGAGAAGCTGTTTCTTCACAAAGATTCACCAGAGTCTAATACAAGATTTACTAATAACTCTACTACAGATGATTTTTTGAAAAATTCCAGTACCCTCACACTCTTTAACAAAAGCTTTGAGAGTCTTTTCAAAGATTTCCCAAGTGGGGGGAAAAAATGTGTAGTGACTCCTTTGCCTTTTTTTTTTTTTTACAAGAAATAATTAAATAAATGCATTTTCTAAATGTGTTATTTTTCTCATCTGCACATGGCTCATTTTTTAATACATCTTCTTTGTTCTAGAGATTGGTTTCCACTTTGAAAGCACAAAATGGAAAATGACAGACTTTTTACCTATCCTCTCAAAGAATTAATGGGATTATTTTTCCCATGTCTTTAAAAGTGACATTTGGATATAATGAACCGACCTCTACATCTAAATAAACCAGGTTTGATTTCTCTCTGACTGGTCCATTTACAGGATAGCTCTGGACTGTACCTATTTCATCTATTTACACCTGTACTTTCATTTGTGTTCCATTCTAATGGTGTACACATCCACACCTGGCCCTACATCTAATTTTCTTAAAAACACTTGTATTTAGAAAAGACAAGTGAGAAGGACAGAATATTTTAGAATTAGATTAATATAGCTCCTAACAGAAAGAATATGGGGAAATTTCTTTAGTGATGAGTTCAACTTACACAAACTCAACAAAGTGAACAAGGGGTTGGGGGAATGAAGCAACAATATATTTAAATACTAATGGCAATTTCATTAAACTTTTCAACAATGGAAGTTTCGCACCAGCACGATCAGGTTGGCTTGTATTGTCTGTCTCCTCCATCCACCTCTCAGAGATGGTTGACTCATTGTGCACTAGAGGAGCTGTTCTCAAATTTTTTGGTCTCCTTTATGCTTGTAAAAATAATTGAGGCTCTCTCTGCCTAGAGGAGCCTGCACCAAATCTCGGTGTATATTTCTATTTTTCTCTCCCACTTCTCAGGAAGTTCTGTTCTTTCCCCCATTTCCCAAAATAAATTCTTTTTACTGGCCTAACTAAAAAAATTTATGTGTGTGTGTGTGCGTGTGTGTGTGTGTGTGTATAAATTTAGGGGAGCAGATGCAGCTCAAGTGCTTGAGCACCTGCTTCCCATGGACGAGGTCCTGGGTTCATTTCCTGGTACCTCCTAAAAAAATTTAAAAATATAAAAATAAATAAATAAAATTGAGGGTCCCAAAGAGTTTTTGTTTTTATGGGTTATATCCATCATATAAGAAAATAAAAACTCATATTAGAACAAGGACATCACCACAAGCCATGTAGCCTTCAGAAAACTGCCCTGTACACTCAAGAGAGAAAGCATGAGAAATGCAAGTAGCCTCTAAGTATTATTATGAACATGGTGTTGCCCTGACAAACCCCCTAAAAGAGAAGCGTCCAACCACACTCTGCAAACTGCTGCACTAGAGCCTCTCACTGTGCAGATCTAGCAATTAAATATAAATATTTCCTTTTCAAAAGCAAAGTGGATCCCATTAATTTACCTTATCTGGTCCTTGAGTTTGAAACAGTAATCTCTTTCAACTCTTTAGGGAAAACCTATTGTATTGAATTTGTTAAGAAATGGTATTTCTCTAATTTCACTCTATAGGTAGGTTAAGGGATTTTTAAGAGTAATTTTAACTAAATGCAATTTTTGTTTCTTCCTCAATCTTTAGAATCTAGACTAATTTCTTACCCCTTCTGTGAGATAGTGAGACCATTTCTACCCACCAATTTCTTGAGAATGAGAAGTGCTTCCCATCTAAACAGTTTGCAAGGATTCAAGGAAGAAAGTCTAAGATGACTACTATTAGATCAATTGATTTTAGTGGAGAAGAAAAGGGTAGGGGCAGCTTTTTAACAAGAATTCTGCAAGATATCACAGGATAAATCCAGCAGGGATCCTCTTGGGGTCACGAATTCCCAGGAGACACAAAACAAAACCAATCCACGTACGGTCAAGGTAACTCATTTTCCTGGACTAAGGCAGATTTTTCTTTCTTTTTTTTTTTTTTTTTTAACTTTCCCCCTTCCTGGCCTATTTTGGCCTGACATAGAATCATTGAGGGGAAGAGAATATAGCACTGAGCCTTTCAAACATGATTCATTGTGAGACCAAGATTCAAAGAGTTCAACATGTGCCTCTGCAAGATTATTTAGTGTAAACCATTCATATAAAACCACTCAAAGAAAACCAGGAGAACTTTTTATACTTAAACAAATGCCAAGGATGCAATGTTTGCCCAGAAGCTTTGAAAATTAAGCAATGGATATCAGAGTTAAAAGAAAGAAATACCTGGAAATAAATAAATAAAATTCTGGTGACTGATTCTTTAGTAATATACTATTATGTAGATCTATGAAAAAAAATTATTTTTTTCATTTTTATTCAGAAATGGGGTTGTTGAGATGATATGATAAAATTGCTGAAGAGGTAGTATAATGAGAGAAATGACTGGAGTAAAATAATGGGCAGATTTGGTATGGGTAGGAGAATAATTTGTTGTAGAACACTGTCTAGAGATATAGAAAAAGATGATCACTAGAATGTGTAATTATAATTAGTGTGATATTGGAAAAGAGCAAGAAAACAAGTGTTCATATATCTCAACAGCAAATTCCACTCACTAGGTGAACTTAGACAAATTACTTTTCCTCATTTGTAAAAACAGCATAATATCTACTTCTCCAGTTTGCTATGATGAATAAATTAAATATTTTATGTAAAAGCATAAAGAACAGTACCTGGCATTTTGAAGGTGATAAAATCTGACTTGATGGATTATCATTAGTACTTGTGCATAATTGTATTCACAACATTTAAATGAGATAACATATAAATGGGATGACAATAAATTCTTTTATATTTAATCAGTATTTCACCATTACATTCTCAAAATTCATAGCTGTACATATTAACTAATTGTCACAGTCTGCATTTTACTTGCTTCTTTCCTTGCCGTACTACTTGGATCTTCAATTCATTTCTTTTTTTGTCGTTGTTGCAGTATATCCTTGAGTAATGTTTTCAGAGATGGTTTGTGGCTGGAATTTCCTAAGTCTTTGCATGTTCATGTATTTTCAGTTTGTTCTTATTCTTTAATGCTAGCTTCCTAGCAAAAAGGATTCTAGGTTCAAAATTAAGCTTTCTCAGAATTTTGAAGATTTTGCTTCATTCATATCTACATGAAAAAGACAGTTTTATTTTTATTCCCTCATGGGAAAGCTGGATTTTTCCCTCTCTAGAGTTCTTAGAAAGTTCCTATCTATCCTTAGCATTCTGAACTTCCAATATGTATAGTTTCCTTCAGAACAGGATTTTGTTTTCCCTTTTAGTTATGAAATTAATACTATTCTTTCATTTTTCTGTTCTTCCTAGAAATTTTAATAGGTGAGTGTTATAATTACTCTTAACTTTAATTCAAATGTTTCATCAGCTGTACATTCTAGAGTATTTCTTTGACTCCTTCCTCTGGATCAGTAAATTAGTTTTCAGCTGTTTTATTTCCATTATGTATCCCTTCATTTGAAGCTTTGCTTCTTGTTTCAGTTTCCAAGAACTTTTATTCTGTGGTTGTTCTTTCTCCCAACCTCACTGGGACATCTTTTCTAACTTTTACACGTATCATTTGCATAATTATTTTCCTACCAACCATTTTATTGAATAAAAGTCCTTTTGTAGTCTAGACCCAGATTTGATAGCAGCTAGCTGTTTAGGATTTGGAAGAGGGCACTCCTGTTTCCTAACGATATTTATCCTGCCTGTGCCTACTCTGCAAAGGGGTTTGCACATGCCATTGCCCTCTGCACTTTTTCCATTCCACACACAGAAGGAAAATCTCCCTAAATTAGTTCCCAATGTTTCGAACGTATTTTATTTATACTCTGGGGCAACTTCATCTGGTGAAAGCTGTTCTTTATTTTCATGCAGATTCTATTATTTTAAGGGGAAAACGGTTTATCAATCAGAATCATCTCCCACTTATGATAACTCAGGCCCTTAAGTAGGTTTGTTAGTAGATGACTCCATCAAACCCACTTCTTTACAAGTGGATTGGGATTCACTTAATGTACATCACATTTTTTTTTGATACTTTTATAGCCTTATTCAAATTGGCTGGATAAAACACAATCCCCTAGCAGCTAAGGAGACTGTTGGTACATCCCTCCTCTATTGTCCCCAGCACATGTAAATGTTCACTGGAGACAGTCTGGTTCTGGTGAGCATGCTGTATGGCATCCAGTTCCTACCCTGGACCTCCACTATGGCACACAAACACAGAGAGGGGTGGTGCCTGTAGAATTTCTCCCCACATGAGCAACAGATTGAGACCTGCTGGCTTTGGGGAACCAATGCCCACTAGTAAAAGGGAGCTTGCTCTGTCTCTTCTCTGTGTGAGTAAAATGTCTTCTCCATCAGAGCCTGTGTGAGCTGTGCTTTTGCTGATGACCCCAACACCTGTATTGGAGTGGGCTGACATCTCTTTAGGTGTCTCTCTTTCTGACCAACCAAATGCGTTCTTCATGGAGCTAACAACTGAATTACAGAATTTGTTCAGCTATACACAGCTTTTTTTAATGTTAAAAGGAATGAATTTATTTTTCCCACATGATAGGAAAACATATGCTACCAAGTTGAAAATGCATGCAGACAAAAACACACAGAAAAAAAGGAAAAAGAAAAGGAATGTATTCAATATTTTCATGATTCATAAAGAACCTATCCACATCAGTCTAGCTATTTCAGAGGGCTTCTTTTAAAACTGATGACAACACTGTTCCAACTCAGACCTATTTTGGACTCATTTTTATAAATATTAAACACTTTAAATAAAAATGGATTACACATATACTGTAAAAGGATAGTTCAAATATGAAAAGTTGTTTTTAGATACCTAATTATTATACATTAATTAAAAATGCTATTTAAACTGATAAAACTTAAAAAAAGATACTTATTTTTACCCTAAACACTAGATTTATATGCCTAGTTACAAACTTAGCTGCCTAGAGATATTTTAAAGCAGAAAACACATCAAGTAACTGAGTTATTTTCCAAAGCAGCTTGACTGGGCAGCATTTTGAATACACAGCACACAGTTTCAATAATACATTTTGATAGAATGTTAACAGTTCCACTGATTATTTCTTTCTGAAGGATTTGTAGCTAGGATAATGTCAGTAGTTCTCTTTACCACAATAAATGAATTGCAAGTGTGTGTTTGGCACTATTGTTCAATAAAAAACCCCAAAAAGAACAAAATTAATCTTTCTAATGGATTTGTCATGGACAATCTTATTGATAGACTAATATAAATGTTTCCATAGTATTAAACCAAATAAGTTTTATTATTTCGTGCTTTTTAATGTCTTATTAAAATGGAGGAAAACAGTCATAAAGAACCCATGAATGCAACCAACTCATAGTATTCTGCAAAGAAATTTCAGCCCATCCTGTGGGCTTAACAACCCTTAGAATGTGCTAAGAGCTTTCACTTAGATTCTGAGAAGCTGGAAAATGCCAAACCCTAACAGTAGCTGGAAGCATATGGTGGTGTTTCTCTAAATGGCTCAGGTCACCACTGTCCTATACCTGGACAGAGAGGAATTAAGTCATTTTTGTCCTGCCCTGGGAACTTTGTCACAAAGATCCTTTGTGTGTATTTCTTTGGATGGGAAATAGGAGCTGGAGAAAGCATGGAGGGCCAGAGGAGAAAGAACAGAATTTTCGTGCTGTTAGGAAAAGAGACATGCCACTTGCAGATCTCTTATGATAGAAAGAGCATCTTCCTTCCCAGGACTTGGCTGGTTTTATTTGCAGCTTCTGATAAATCTTCCTTTCTGATACCATTCCACTGAAAATTCTGTGGGCCCATCAGAAGTCCAGCTCCTCTCACAAACCACTCACTTTTAGAAATCTTCCTCATTCTTTGTGACATGCTACTGCCAACTTGTATGAATGCCTTCACTCAGGAATAAGGCTTAGCATCCGAGGCCTCTACACTCTATTTTAGTAGCATACCTCAGTTTCTCCCATGTCAAAGCATTCGTCCTCCTTAATCTCTATGGACTTCATTTGCCATAAGCTTTCCTACGCCCAGCTTGAACTCTGTGTCAGAATTCTTGACTGGAAGAGAAGAGGCCTCTGAAGACAAGTCTCTGAGGAGAAGACCTCTTTATAGATTTTGCCAAGAGGCTTCCATACCAATATAGGAAAAAAAAAAAAAAGGCCCATCTTTCTAACTGAGCTAATCAATGTATGTGGTATGAGATCAGTTCCCCATGTTGAGTGATGAAATTTCAAGGAAGAAAATATAATAGTTCTCTTCAACAATCAGAGTGCCTTCTAGTCTAAGGATAATAACTTGAAGACCTCTTTTAAATACTTTGGTTGTATTCTGGAGAACCTACTTCTCCTTGAACCTCCCTGAACAAGAAACCAGACCAACCAGGCTTCCTTAATTCTAGGCTCCTCTCTCCTATACCAACAGGCCAGTCATCTGCCATGAGCTATACACAGCTTGCTTTTGGCTACAGATACCTTTGTTGCATGCTTTCACTTAATCCTGAACTCCTGCTAAATCCCTAACCATTTTCTCTTTTTGTACCCTCTCTAGAATTCTGGTCTAGTGGCTCTCAAACTTGATAGTTTATCAAAATCATCTGGAGGTCTTATTAAAACACAGGTTGGCGGGTCGCATGCCCAGAGTTTCTGATTCAGCACTTCCAGCGTGGGGACAAATAATTTGCATTTCAAATATGATCCCAGGTGATGCTGATGCCCCAGGAGTATGTTGAAAACTGACAGTCAGGACCAATAGTTGCAGCCTGCAGCTCTCCTACCAAGACTCCACCCACTGCCTAATACTTCAGTTTTGGCATGACATCCAAGATTCTGACCTTGATTTTTGTCCTGCTGACTCAAATCCAGCTGTGCCCCCAGCTATGATCTTTGGCTTATATATTGTGTTAATGACCTTGGTCTCTTGACTTCTGTGGCCTTTCCTGGCCTGTCATATCCTATTGTTACATGCACTGATGACAATCTATAGTTTTAAATGCTATCCATGCAGATAATCCAGAGCAAAACTGGTATTATACAATCCCTGCATTAGTTCTCATATAAATTAAAGCAAAGTACTACAAAGATAAGCACATTTTGGGTAAATATTGCAGTAGGAAGCATGCATTCTGGATTAAATGTCAACAGCATTAATATTAATTGAAGCATTGATTGAAATTATTTAAATTACAAGATCAGGAGGTGAACTAATTGTGAGAAGAAAGAGTTAAAGAAATCATGCTTCCAAGCTAAACCACTTGAAGAAGAAAAGCTAGGGGTGTAATTTGACTTTAAGTAGCCTTAAGGAATGCCAAAGAAGGGAATATGTAATGGTTAGAAAGAAGATATAGAAATGGCTCAACATCTTTAATCATCAGAGAAATACAAATCAAAACCACAGTGTGATATCACATTCACTATATAGGAAAGCTATAATCAAAAAGGCAATTAATAAATAACATGTATTAGTGAGGATGTGGAGCAACAGAGCCCTCATACTTTGCTGGTAGGAATGTAAAATGGTATGGCTATTTTGGAAAACAGTTTGACAGTTCCTCAAAACACAAAGTTACCATATGACCCAGCAATTGAACTCCTAAGTATACACCCTAGAGAAATGAAAACACATGCCTACACAAAAATTTGTGCACAAGTGTTCTTAGAAGCATTATTTATAATAGCCAAAAAGTGGAAATAACCCAAATGTCTGGCAGTGGATGAATGGATAACCAAATGTGGTATACCATACAGTGGAATATTACTCAGCCATTAAAACAAATGAAGCATGATATATACTACAGCATGGATGAGCCTTGAAAACTATTCTAAGTAAACAAAACCAGTCAAATAGGTTAGTGGTTTCCAAAGATGGAGCAGAGACAGAGAGAGGAGGGGAGAGATAGACAGGACTGCTAATGGGTATGAAATTTCTTTTTGGAGTGATGAAAATGTTCTGGTTAGCAGTGGTGATGGCTGTACAACTCTGTGAATATGCTAAAACCACTAAATTGCACCTTTTAAAAACTACAAAATTAAAAAAAAAAATGAAACGGTGAGGAATATGTCAGGAAATTCAGATAAGTGTGTTACCAGATGGCTCTGGTTTCTGGGCTTCTGGTTCTTGGCTCATGTTGCATGAAAGAATTTAAGGACACGCCAAATGGTAGGCAAGGGAGTAAAGACTATTAAGAAACAAGTAAATGAGAAAATTACACAGTCCATGCCAAGGCATGGACCGCAGGCGTGTTGTGGTGAGTTGTGCATGTGGGACCCTAGGTCAGGGCTTTTTAAAATCTGTTTGCTGTTCTAACTGGTCACCCCACTTGTCATTTCTCAGGGGGCCACTGGTGAGGCCTTTTGAGGATATCTGGGGCTTTCCCTTGACCCTGAATGGGATTCTCATTCCAAATCAGATTCTTGTTCCAAATGAGATTCTCATTCCAGGTTCTTGTTGTATCCCTCAGGAGGTTTCTTGGCAGAGTCTCATAGTCACATGGTCTGCCAGCCATGTTGTCTGTCGGATTTTCAGTTGTGACCCGTCTTCCCTTTTCCTATACTAACCTGGCTCACCTGGTTGTTAATATATATTTTGTGAATGGCTACCTGAATACATGAATTGGTTAATTAATTAATATTTGCTATGACAAGCATATATAAAACGTTAAAGGTAACACTCTAAAATAAGATTAGGAAAATGAAATTTTTTTCACCACCATGAAATATGTCCAGGGAGTGCTTATAGTGCAACTGGGAAGGCTCAGGTAGAGCTTTCCATTGGGTCCCATGGGAAGGACCCTCTGTGACTGCATCAACTACCAATATCCAAAGGAAGCACACAGTAAGGAGAACTACTTGCTATGCAGAACTACCCATGCAGCTAAGGATTGAGAGCTACATCCATTACTTATAAAGCCTGCCTGAATATTTCAGTGTAAGTTAGTCAACTGTCCAAGCACTCAAAATGCAAGTGAAGGTCATACATAATAAGCAGGGGGGAATAAACTACAGTGACCCCTGGAAGACACACAAGCACTCAATTCTCCATCAGGAGATCTGAAACTTTTAGATGTAGTTATGCTAGCTGATCACAGGGCTTTTATCAGGAATAGAATTACAAAGACTCAAGGAAAGCACAATGTTTTGTTTTACAAAAAAACTCTACTATTAAGAGTGAAAGGTGGCTCCATTAATCATCACACTGGGACACAGGTATAAATCAAGATGTTCCGTGTAAATTGGGGTATATGGTGACACCCCCCTCTTTTCACTATGAACAGTTTTAGTGCAAAGACTAAGCTTGTCTTATTCTTCTTAGCTGAAGAAGCCCCTGGGCATAGTGGTTAAAAATAAAATCAATTGTGTTTGAATCTTATCTCTGCCCTTAACTGGCAATGCGACCTTTGGCAGGACCCTTAAGCCATCTGTGCCTCAGTTTCCCATCTTTAAAGTAAACTAATAATAATATTTAACTCATAGTATTGTTGTGAGGATTAGATGAGTAAATATATGATAAAAAACTATAGTAAACACTCAATGAGGATTTGCCATTATTTTCTTTGTATATAATCAGTGTCTCTGAAAGTCCAGTCTTCTCCTTTTATAGGACAGGTTGCAACCAGATTTGGGGAAGACTAGGTGAGGGAACCATGTCAAGCCATTCACCCCAACAGTAGATGCAGGAGCCCTTTCAACAATTCTTAAGATACATCACAAAGACAGCTGTACCTGCGCAGTCATGAGACTGACTGCACCTGCATATGTATAAACATATATGAAACCTCAGACTTGTGCATATTGATGAAGGCAAACATATCTAGCACCAGCACACACAGATTCTGAGAATCTTACTGGAAGGGCATGGGAAGGAATATTTAACTCCTAAGAAGATGGTAATTTTTGCCTATAAGTCTATGATCTAAAGTTTTCTCAGTCTTGATTTATACCTGTGTCCCAGTGTGATGATTAATGGAGCCACCTTTCACTTTTAATAGTATTCTGCAAATTTTACATCTCTCCTAATTAGGGGAGATTCAATAAAGTCACATAATCAAAATACAAGGTCAGAAAGTGCTAATTGCCACAGCAAAGCAATAAACAAAAAAAGTTATGTTTGGGGAACATAAAGGAAGAATGGATACTACCCTGTTTCAGAGATAAAACTATTCATTATTTCCCAGTATGTATATGTTTGGGATTGAATTATGTACCTCAGAAAACATATTATTAATCTTAATCCATGCCTATGTGTGTGAACCAATTTGTAAATAGGACTATTGAAGATGTTATTAGTTAAGGTGTTCCCAAACTGAATGAGGGTGGGCCTTAACCAATACAGCCGATGCCCTTACAAGCAAAGGAAATTGGACATGGGAAAAGCCAAGTGGAGGAGCTAGCTGGAAGTCAATGGAAACTGGAACCAGGAGAAAAAGGAGTAGACACCACCACGTGCATTGCCATGTGACAGAAAAGCCAAGGACCAAGGGTTGCCCATAGTCAGCTCCAGAAAGTCATAGTCTTCAGGAAAAAGCATTGCCTTGATGACAACTCAATTTTGGACTTCACCTAGCCTCAAAACCATGAACCAACAAATTCTACTTGTTTAAGCCAACCCATTGTATGGTATTTGTTTTAGCAGCCAGGAAACTAAGATAGTATATAATGTAGATAAAGTATGAAATTTAAATAAGTGCTCCTTTCCTTACTCTAAATTTAATACTGGCTACAAAGGAACTGGTATAGACCACAGACACTGTGGATATTTGATAAGCACAGATGGATTATTTTCATCTTTCCCTAATTTTAGCACTAACCAAGAACTAGTGTTGTTGTTGTTTTTAATTCCATAAAAAACAACAAAGAAGACCTTGTTCTGGACAAAGATTGAGCAGATGCACTTTTCTCTATTCTTTCTACTAAATATAGATTTTTTAAAAACCTGAAAAGTACATATAAAACAAATAGAAGACTCTGGATGATTGAAAGAAGGTACTGACTAGGAACCTCAGGACCCAAGGAACAACACAGTGGTGAGTTCCACTGGTTTTTCATTTTGCCTTATAATATCCCGAACTGGGTGTTGGAGAAGACAGCCATGCAGAAATGCCAACAGGGAGAGTAAAAAAAAAGAAAGAAAGAAAGAAAAAGAAAGCCCCAAGAAAATCAATCAATATACCCCAAACCAAAAAAATCTCAACTTGAATTAGAAAAGACAATCAACAGACCTAACGTGGGGATGACATAGCTGTTAGAACTATTTGACAAAGTTATTAAAGCAAACACCCTGACAATGCTTCAGTAAACATTTATGAACATGCTTGAAACAAATGAATAAATAGAAAGTCCCAGCAAAGAAATAAAAGAGATAAAGAACCAAATGGGAATTTTAGAACTGAAAAATACAATAATGAAATAAAGAAATTCATACCAAGACATATTGTAATAAAGTTTTTGTAAACTAAAGACAAAGAAAAAATCTTGAAAGCAGTGTGACAGAATTGAAACCTTATATAGAGAGGGAAAAAATTCTCATGACAGGTAGATTTTGCATCAGAAATCACGGGGTCCAGAAGGAGGTGGCACAGCATTTTTCAAGTGCTTAAAGAAAAGAACTGTCAAACCCAGAATCCTATATCCAGAAACTTTACCCTTTAGAAATGAAGAGAGAGATAAAGACATTCACAAACAAAGGAAAACTAAGAGAATTTGTCACCAGCAGAACTACCCTAAAAGGATGGCTAAAATAAGTTCTTGAAAAAGAAAATAAATGATAAAAGGAGGAAATTTCAAGCACCAGGAAAGGAGAAAAAACAACAAAAAGAGCAAAAATATGGGTAAATGGATGAACAAATTGTTCTTCATATAATGAAATATTAATAACCAATGAAAAAGAGTGAGCTTTGGATATATTCAATGTTTATGGCTATTCTGAAAAAAGAAAAAAAAAAGAAAGAAAGAAAAGAAACCTGACAGAAATGAGTGCAAACTTTATGGTTCCATTTATATCAAGAACAGTCAAAACTAATATATAGTGTTCAAAATCAAAATTGTTGCCGTTGAGAGATGAGGATTCACTGGATTGGGCAAAAGGGAACTTTCTGTTGTAATGGAAATATTCTCCACATTGATTAGTGTGTATATATTGTCAAAACTCATCATATTGTTATACGTACAGTATTTTCATTTCATTCTATGCAAATTTTATCACAATTTTTAAAATAAAAGAATGATTATGATATTATATTAAGCAATAATACCATGTATATCACTGTTTCCAGCTATGATTTTCAAGGCAGAAAATAAGTAATGGCTATCTGTGATTGGTAGCATACTTTTCTATTCATGTGTAGGTTATATTCCAAGAACAAAGGTAGCAGAACACAGAAAATTTAGAGTGAATATTTGCTCTTTTAATTCTTTATATTTGGAAATGAACCTGTATACTTAAAAAAAAATATTTACATCTAAACCATATAATTCAAAGGGTCTTTTTAAAAGAAGCAAACATTTGCTTTGTAGAAAAATAAACTAAGGTTTTTTACTGGCTTTTCATCACACACACATACACACACACACATATTAAGAGGAATATTACCATTAAAATAGTTTTCAGAAAGATATTTAAGACAATAATTTATACTGATGGGGGACTGTTTCCCTCTAAATTGCTTTACTGCCCAGCTAGCAATAAAATGAGGTTGACATATTCCCTGTATTACCTGAAGGTGGCCACATCTCCCATCCCATGTGATCCTCTGCAATGTAAACTTGCCAGTTCTTCATCAAAAGCTGGAGTATAAATCCCTTCTCATTGAAGCTAAGCTGGCTGTAGTGACTTGCTTGTAACCAATAGAATACAGTAGAAATGATGCTGTGGGACTTCCAAGGGAAGGTCAGAAGAAGCCTTACAGGTTCTGCCTTAGTATCTTGGAATATGTGCTCTCTGTCGCTCCCTCTGGGAACCCAGTCTCCATGCTGTGAGAAGCCACATGTGTAGGCACTCTGGTGGACAGTCCTTGCTAAGCCCATCCTTTGAGTCATCTCATCCCAATAACCAGACTTCTGAGTTAAGGAAGCTTCCAGATGAGCCCAGCCTCCATTCAAGTCTTTCTCAATAAGGTCCCAGACTTTGGGAAGCAGAGACAAGCCATTTGAATTTCTGTCTGATAGAATCTGTAAGCCGGAATGGCTTATTACACAGCAATAGGTAGCTGAAACATTTTCCCTCAATTTGCTTAAGTCCCCAGAAAGCAATCATATGATGTTGACTGACTGCCTAAAATGAATCATAGTCATTCCTGACCATATTATCCTAAAGGAAAGAGAAGCACCTGAGACTCTACATTTAACTTTGGGGTTGACCTGGAGTGGTAGAGTGTCACTTTAACAGAATGATGGTCCTACATTTAAATTTACAGGTTTCCTAGAAGAGGTACCATTTCCTCTCTACTCTTCTCTTTCAAACATCACTGTTACTGATTCTGATGACATTTGCCTGACTGAACCACGCCATGATTCAGTGTGCTGAAAATAGCACACAAGCTATGGGGTTCTTCTCTTTTGGTGTGCAAAGTCCAGCTTTGATATATACTATCTGGTGATCTTGGGCAACATTTTGTGCCTCATCTGTAAAATTGTCATACTAATACTTTATTTGTAAAGAATATTGAGATTATTAGAAATAATGATTAAAGTACAGTGCTTGACACAATGTGGAAGTCCCCAAATTTGCAGCTCTTTCAATTAGACACACTCCCTCACACATATGGATATTAGTTTAGAGTCTGTACCTTAAAGGTTATGTTCCTTCTCTAGACTAGGACTTTTTCCAACTAAGTGCAAATGACAGAGTGTTCAGTATCTTAATAGTTGGTGGTCCTTTACTCATATAATTGGGGCTCCTGGAAGATTCCACATCACTATTCAGTGGAAACCCTTTCTTTCCAGAGCCTTTAGAACAGCCATTGTCATATAGAAACTCCCTGAGAAATGCCACCAGGAATTCCCATTAAAATTCTAATAAATGTTTTCCAACTAACACATTATGTTCTGAATTTATAGGAACAATCTGAGTAAAAAAGGTCTTGGCTGTCATTTAATGGAATTATTATGAATGCAAATTCATATGCAGATTATTGGACTGTATTCATTTCATCATACAGGAGCACTTTAAAATTAATTTCAGAAAAAGGGCACTCCATAATAAACTTTTAATTTCAAGAATTGCACAAGGTAAGGGCTGAAAATGACAATAGGCCAGGTACCATGTCATCTCTGATATACTACAACACTTCTTTATGAGCACATTAGAATTCGGAGAGCCAATAATAAAAAGTAGTGATGCTGAGATGATGAATTGATGCTATGCAATTAGACCTATTAGAATTCACAAGAGTCGACAGGCAATAATCAAACCCTTTTCATGCTGCCCATTGCAATTATCTTTGCACTTAAGAATCAACAAAGCACATAATTACTTGCACTCGATTAAGGAATTCATGAGAAATGGAATTTTAATTAGTGTGTAGAAAATTTGGGCCATTTATTACTTTACAGGACAACAAATTGTGAAAACTAGTTGAGGAGTTAAAACCAGATCAGAAGTGATAGATGCTTGGCTGTGCTTGGCTGACAATGGTGAGGAACTTGCACAGTGAAAATTTCCAATAGTTCCTACCCCCTGAAATGATTAATAAAATAAACTTACTATTAGGGACTCAATAAGCAGTAAGTAGATTGTTGATATTGTTGTTGATTAATAAAGCAGACATCAAATCCATTCCCAATTTGACTTTTCCAAACCATAATATTTCACAGTATTCACACACACATACCCACACACACAGATTCACTCAGACACAACCCACTCCAGAATCAACAAATATTTATTATTTACTGTAGTAGTTGGGCAGTTTGATGTAATTATGAATTCCAAAAAAATAGATATTGGATTACACTTGTAAACTGGTCTATTAATCTGGGCATGATTAAGTGATGATTAGGGCATTGACTAGGCCACGTCAGCAGGGCATTCAGCCCTACCCCTTGATGGGTGGGGGAATCAAATATAAAAGGCAAGGCAAAGGACAAAGGGAGCAGTTCTGATGTTGGAGTTTTGATGCTGGAGCCCAGGGAGGTCAGCAGACAGAGGAGCTTGGTCGTGAGGAAGGAGAGAAGGCCCCAGGATAGAGACAAGCCGTTTGCCTCATAGTCTACAGCTGGCCTTGTGGAGGAAACAGAGGCTCTGAGCCCAGAGAGAAATGCAGCCCCGGGAAGAGAGGAACCCAAGAAGCCTGAACCCTGGCAAACATCGGCAGCTGTCTTGCTCCAACATGTGGCAATGGACCTTGGTAAGGGAAGAAACTTAGCTTTATGGCCCAGTAACTGTGGACTTCTACCCCAAATAAATACCCTTTATAAAGACCAACCTATTTCTGGTATTTTGCATCAGCACCCCTTTGGCTGACTAATACACTTACATTTGTGTATAAAAAATAAAGTGCATACCATTAATAAGAGTGAGATTATTATTTCAATATGGAGTTTAAAAATTTACTTTGTGAAGCTTATGCTTATTCAACTTGTAATTTTTTGTTAATTATGAAAAGCTACTTTGTAATGACTGTTTTTAAAAATATTTATTCATAACACACACTTTCTTTTAATGCACATGACCTTGGGCAAGAAGATTAAATTAGCGTAGTGCAACTCAGATATAAATATCACGATGACCCCCATTTTTCTCATCTGCATTTCCATTTTCTTTCTGCACTGACAGACATTGTGGGTCATGAGGTAGAAAAGACTTCATAATGCCTTGTTTTTTCTTTATTAGAGAAGTTGTGGGTTTATAGAACAACTGTGCTTAAAATCCCCATATACCACCCTATTATAAACACCTTGAATTGCTGTGGAAAATGTTACAATTGATGAGAGTACATTTTTATAAGTGTACTATTAACCGTAGTCTATGGCTTAACTTAGGGTTTCACAGTGTGTGTAGTATAGTTCCATGGCTTTTTTTTTTTTTTTTTTTCTATTCTGTTACCATATATACAACCTAACAATCTCCCTTTTAATCACATTCAGATATAAATTTCAATGTTGTTCATTATTTCCACCATATTGTGTCACCATCACTTCCATCCATTACCAAACATTACCACTATTCCAAGTAGGAATCTTGTTCTTTTTTAAGCCTTAACTTCTTATTTCCTACCCCCACCCCATCCCCTGGTAACCTATATTCTAGATTCTGACTCTCTGGATTTGCTTATTTTAATTATTTCAAATCATTGAGATCATACAATATTTGTCCTTTTACCTCTGGTGTATTTCATGCAACATGATGTCTTAAAAGGTTCATCCATGTTATCACATATATCAGGACTTCATTCCCCTTTATGGTTGAATAATATTTCATTGTATGTTTATACCACATTTTATTTATCCATTCATCAGTTGATGGACACTTTGGTTGCTTCCATCTTTTGGTAATTGCGAGTAATGCTTCTATGAATATTGGTTGCAAATATCTGTCCGAGTTCCTGCTTTCAATTCTTTTGGGTATATACATAGTAGTGGGATTGCCATGTCATCTTAGCTTTCTGAGGAACTGCCACCATGTCTTAGGTAATGTTTACGTTATCACCAGTAATGAATGAGTGTTCCAATTTCTCCACATCCTCTCCAACATGTGTTGTTTTTCCCTTTTTTTAAAAAAATAGTAGCCATTCTAATGGGTGTGAAATGGTATCTCATTGTAGTTTTGATTTGCATATCCCTGATGGCTAACGATGTTGAACATCTTTTCATGTGCTTTCTAGCCATTTGTATATCTTCTCTGGAGAGATGTCTATTCAAGTCTTTTGCTCATTTTAAAAAAATTGGGTTGTTTGTTTTTGTTGTTAAATTGAAGGATTTCTATGTATATTAAATATTAAACTTTTATTGGATATGTGGTTTCCAAATATTTTCTCCCACTGTGTAGGTTATCATTTTACTTTCATGATAAAATCTTTGAGGTACAAAAGTTTTTAATTTTGATGAGGTCCCATTTATCTTTTTTTTTTTTCTTTTGTTGCTTGTGCCTTGGGTGTAAAGTCTAAGAAACCATTGCTTAACACAATGTCCTGAAGATGCTTCTCTCTGTTTTCTTCCATCATAATGCCTTTTAATTACAGGAACTTTATAATTTACAAAATTCTACCATGCACATTAGAATCCCACTTGAGTTTTAGGCACTCTTCAAGACAGATTTCTCAGATATTTGTTAATTTACTCTCTTTTATATGCTGCTGCTTCTTCCTGGGATGACTGATGGTTTTAAATCACTTTAAAAATAAAATGAACTTTAAAATATAATTCAAACAAAGCATATAAAGGGCAAGAAATACTAATGTGTGAGCTCTTGGGCTGTGTCAAGTATTGCAGTTGAATACTAACTTTAGTCCTGAATATTGGATTATTAGATGGCATAGTAGACATCCTTAACAGTAGCTTTACAAATAATGAGGGAACATTCTGTATATAGACATTATATTGTCTTCAAAGAACCAGAGGGCTTGTGAGTACATCTTATCAAAAAGTTTTCCCCATGTAACTATAGTGATATAACTTTGGCATAATCTGTTTTTTAATATGGCTAATTTTTAGAGCACCAGAAGAATATGAAGGTCGTTTAGACCTTCATATCTCTTTCAAATACCAGACACTTTGAATGATTTTTGAGTGATAATCATTTCACATAGCAGTTCTTTTATGACCTCAAAACAGTACTGCTCTAGATCCAGGCAAAAGGGGCCCTTCCCTGGATCCTACAATTTAGAGGTCTCTCTACACATCACAGACACAAATGTGCAATTTATTTTTGTCACTTGGGATCTAGCATACAAAACTGGTAGAGCTGTGATGTGTAATTCTAAACCTCTGATCTCATAATTAACACTGTTCAGTCCCCAAGGAAATGCTTTTCCACAACTTATCCTATATCGCAAAACTAAAGAAGCTGCTCTTGAATGTCATGAGGGTTATGGATAGTGCAACTACTGACATCAGAGGTAATCAGAGTGGAGGCAGGATTCAGTAATACAAGTGCTTAGGGAACAGAAAAGTCATGAATTAGCTTGTCAAATCCTTTCTATAAAATAGCATGAATGCAATAGATTCTCATATAATGAAGTGATGCTTCCTGGAAGAAACAAGCCTCCATTTCCTTGCTTTTCTTCATGTATCACATTGTGGTTTTGAGACGTGTGCATGCATTAGTAGTACATGTGTAACAGTTGCACATAGAAGCTGTGGAACATATTGCAAATAATGAAAAATTTATATCATTGTTGAATGTGTGTGTTGGCTTGAACCATTTCTTTTAAATGTTTACTCTTAAACCCACATAGCATGAGGGCTCCATTTGAACTCTTATCCTGGGTCCTGCAAATGTTAGGGGAGACATGGCCCAGAGCGTTAAAATTGTACATGTCAAATTAGAAAGAGGTCTCTCTGACCAAGAGGTGGAAACAACCCAAGTGTCCATCAAAGATGAGTGGGTAAACAAAAGTGGTCTAGCCATACAAGGGAATACGATACAGCCATAAAAAGGAATGAAGTTCTGATACATGCTGCAACATGAATGAAACTTGAAAATATTATGCTAAGTGAAAGAAGCCAGACACAAGATGGCAAATATTGTATGACTCCATTTATATGAAGTATCTAGAATAAGCAAATTCATAGAGACAGAAAGTAGAAGAGAGACTTACCAGATGCTGGGGGAAGGGGAACAGGGAGTTAATGCTTTTAGGCACAGAGTTTCTCTTTGGGGAAATGAAAAGGTTTTGGTAGTGGATGGTGGTGATGGTAGTACAACATGGTAAATGTAATTAATGCCACTGAATTGTACAGTTAAAATGGTTAAAATGACAAATTTTATGTATATATGTAATTTATATATATATATATATATATATATATATATATATAGTCACTAATCATTAGTCCTATTTTACAGGTAATAAAATTGAGACACATAGAGGAAGCCTGTGCTAGAGAACCCAGTTCCCTTCTAAACATTCCAAGAGAATTTCTACTAAGCCATGTTTCATCCCTCTGTAGTTAACTCGTATTTTACGTCAAAGTTGCAGGTAGTTTGAATACTTCTAAATTAGTCGTTCTCCAAGTGTGGTTCATGGACCAATAGCATCAGAACTACCTGGTAGTTTGTTAGAAATGCAGAATCTCAGGCCCTGCACCAGACCTGCCAGATCAGAATCTCTTGGGGTAGGGCCAGGAAGCTGTTTAATGAGCTCTCCTGTGACTTGTTTATGTACTCCCAGCAGATAATATGCTTCTAACCCCTTGCTACTCAGTGTGGTTCATGGACCAGAAGTATCAGCATCTCCTGGGAACTGGTTGGAAATGTAAAATCACAGGCTCCACCAGATGTACCAAATCAGAATCTGCATTTTAACAAGCTCCTCGGAGGATGTGTATAAGCATGAAAGTTTGAGAACTGCTGCTCTGAACATAATTGTAGCTTAGATTACATATAGTGAAATTTCATAGATTTACTCTCAGAACTACAAATCTGGATTATGCATTGTGCCATTTTATAACTTTTTAGCGTGTAGGGTTGAAATAAACTGTAAGGAGTGCTAACAAATGGCACAAGTCTTGTGTACCTATTAACCCCCTCAGTTAATACGATTTTACTTAGTATCGAGTTACAAAGGCAGTCCAAGCCACATACCTATTTTACAAGGCAAATTTAAACATATTTTAGGTCTGTTTCTCAGAGAATGGTACATTTTGCTTAACCATTCAAAAATGAAAATGTGATACACTGTATTGGTGAATGAGACTCCGTCTTTCACAAAATTCAGCTAACCCTTTAGCCTGCTATTAACAATGTTTTGATCTTTTCTCACCTCTACCCCACCAAAAGTGTGTTAATTAGGTGAAAAGGTGAGGCACTGCAAAGAAAACCAGATGGAAAAATAAGAGTATGGCAGTTTGACCTAAAGGAAGGTTATTGAATGTATAGTCATTAAAATAACATGTGAAGTTTCAGTATTTAAATCAAAGTCACTGTTGAACTCTAGAGTGTGAAAAAAGAAAAAAAAAAAAGAAAAAAAAGGCCATTTGAATCTAAAAAGCATTTTTACTCAGTTTTTCCTTAAAAACCTGCAGACTTGTGATTCAGCATGCTAATAAAATAGGCTCTTCCCTGAAACCATGAACGCCATAATTAAAAGACTAAGATAAGGTTTGAGGCAGGATTTTTATAAGTAGAATTTTTCTCCCCCTGCTTTTTCATGGTGATCTGCTCTAATAAATGGCTTAGTATGTAAATTTGCAAAAAAAAAAAAAAACCAAACAAACCCTACAATATGATTTGGCATAGTTACAGGTTATGTTTCCAGAATTATATTTCTCTACTTGATTTTCTGTTTTATTATTGCAAAGTAGATGATCCCTGCTTGTTTACATTTCTGTCCCTTGATGTTAATGGTGACGATGATTAAGTGGTTATGGGATGCTAAAGGGTTATAGCTACCTCCTTTTCTGATTATTGTTATAACAACTGTTTTGCTCCTCATTTTAACACAATACAGAAGCATAATTAAAATAATTTAACAAACATGAAAACAGCAATAAACAAATGGGAATATATTCCTACAAGCAAATGACAAAGGATTAATATATTTAATCCATAAAAAGCTCATATAAATCAATAGAAAATCCCTATATCCTCAAAAGGTACTTGGCAAAATATTAATTACAGTAAGAGTAACAGTGTTAACAAAAAAGAATCACAGCAAATATCTAGCATGTGCCAAACATTGCGCTAAGTATTATATTTACAGTATCTCATTTAATCCTCACAACAACCCTATTAGGTGTGTATTATCATCCCCATTTTATATATAGGGAAACTCAAACTCAAAAAGGAGGTTAAATATATTGTCTGGGTCACAAACACACAAACACATACAGTGCAGATTAAGGCTACATATGTCCAGCTGCCACTATCGAAAAGGACATTATGTACAAAAAAAAAAAAAAAAAAGGCAGCAACCCATATACTAATTAACATTTGAAAAACTGCTCAAACAAGTTACTCTTCAATGAAGTTAAAATTATAACAACTATTAAAAATACTGAATAATATATGAAACTCAAGCCAAGGCAAGTGCTTCATAAGGTGAAGCACTTTCAGGTACCACTGGTGATATTACACATAAAAATTTTAAACATGCTCCCACTTCCCTACAGTTTCCTATGCTTCTGGGATTCTATTTTATGAAGCTAATTTTTAAAATGCAGATAAGAGGAATCATAAAATATGCCCTCATAAGATTCTACATAATAGAGAAAATTGGTAAAAAAAAAAAAAAAAAAAGTGCCAAAACAGGGGAATGATTAAATGAAGTATGGTACATTAACCCAAAGGAATATTATACCATCATTAAATAGTAATTGTGAGAAAGTTTAATTATAAAGAATATTAACTATATAGTATTTTATTGAAAGCATGAAAACACTCAATTATATATACAATGATCTCTAGCATATAACACAAATAAATATGTAGAAAAAAGCAGAAGAAAATGCCAAATACCAAAATGCTAAGAGTAATTATCTCTAGGATAGAGAGTTTATGGCTAATTATTTAATTAAAAAAAAAAAATTCTTCTGTGCCTTCCAATAAACATATGTACTCAAAACTTGTCCGCAAGGTTTATATATTAATAATTATAAAGAACCACCTTGGTGATGTATGGGAGCCCTGTATGATGATGCACATATTTGTTTTGTATTTACAACTTTTACTATACACTTATTGTTTCAATATGTTCATGTATGAATGATATACTTCAATAAATTTTTTAAATGGAAAAAAAAAGATTAATTGCTCTAAAAAAAGGAACCACCTTCACTTTGGAAAATTGGAAACATCTAAAAATAATCACAGGAAAGAAATGTTGAAAATTAGTACTTTGGATATATAGGAATTTAGGGAGATTTAAAAGAATGCTTTTAGAGGAAACCATGTATATTAAGTCTAAACTTTAATACTTGGTTTTAAGTCCTGGGTTCTATTTTCCTATGGGTTAAGTCTTGCTTGTATATCCTTAAGGCAAATAGGGCTTGTCTCTCTCAAAACAACAAAAATATAGAGTATATTTTAAATATTTCATTAATACTTAATAGCAACACAGTAATGAAATATATTTGACTTAAATAACAGAATTTAAGAATCTGTAAAATTATGAAATCACGTGTACATAAATAGTTTTTTTAAAATCACAACTGATATTTACTAGTACTCTTTTTAAGTTCAATATGGAAAAATCAATTGTCTCCTTTGGGTTGTCATTTTCATTATGGGTATCAAAATCAAACTGTGGACAAAATAACCTTAATGGATAATTGATGAATTAAAGGAAGAAAATATCAGGATAAAAGTACCTTCTAAAAAACTGGAAATAGGCAAAAGAGTATTCTTTCAGTGCATTTAAGTGCTTGACTTGTTACTGAACAAACTATTTTACAATTGTTTGTTGCAGAGATTAACCTGTAGATTTTTTTGCCCATTAGACATGCAAGTGTTTTCTCTGCAGTGGAATGGATAACACCAAAGATGATGGTTTATGGCCCTATATGACATTCACCAGTTTTGTATCTAACCCAACAATCTTACTCTAAGATCTCTTAACTTGCCATATATAACTAGCTCCTCAAATGCTGTTAAGACTCGTTTTAATGTTTTAATAGTTTTCTCATTAATTAAAAAGTTAACCTCTTTTAGAGTTGTCCAACTTAGGTTTGTGTGAACATATTTTCCTTAACTTTTTGAAAATTAACACAACAAAAGTCCAAATTCAGAGGAATCCTGCAAAATAATTGGCCTGTATGCTTAAAAACGTAAAGGTCATGAAAGACAAAGAAATACTGAGGCACAGTTAAGGCCAAGGAAGCTACAGGGACGTGGTGGTAACTAAATGCAAACAAAAATCTTGGTTTGGGTCTTGCACCTGAAAACTTTTTTCTTTCACTAAAAAGGAAATTAGTGGAATTTGATAAGATCCACAGCTTAGATAATAGTATTTAATTGATGCTAATTTCCTGATTTTTATCATGGTAGTGTGATTATGCAACTGATTTTTTTCTTTTTTAGGAAATGTACACTAAATATTTAAAGTAAAGTGGTACCAAGTCTGCAAGTTACTCTTAAATAATTCAGAAATGAGTAATATATAGATCTTGTTGCTAAAGGATGGAAGGATTAAAACTGTAGCAAAGATAACATTTGGGGAATCTGGATGAAGGAGGTACTGGAAATCTTTGTACTATTCTTACAACTTTTCTGTAAGTAAGCCTGAAATTATTTCAAAGTAAAAAATAAATAAATAAGAATGGAGTTAGGGAATTCATGAAATCATGGTTCTCAGTAACATCACTAATAAGCCCTCTGATTTGTTTAACACTTATCGGTTGACAAAATTATTCTACCTCTGATATCTGGCTAGTATCTTCTACTTTCATGCTGTAAAAATTATTTTCCCACTGAAGCTTGTAAAGGCTCAGGGTCTGCCATATGATTGCTAATCCAGGGGCTTTGCTAGGCTCCGATACTGCTTTTCACCACAGATGCTGGATTGAAGTTTTCCAGCTTGCTCCGGGCCTACCAAGGAAGGGCTGAAAAAGGGGACAGTGGAGGAGGATGATGTGGGAGCCAATGTGCGCGATGCTAGCTCACTTATTAACCATTCATTTCTTACCAGCTTACGTTCTTTTCTCTGGAGCGTTTCTTGAATATAATAGTGTAGTGCAGGCAGAAAGAACTGCTTGTGCAAAGTCAACCATTCCTCTATCAGCCAAGCTGACTTTACATAGAATTTGGAAGAACTTTTTCTATTAAAGTAATACTCTAGAGAACACCTATTTCTGTGGACTTGGGAAAACTATAAGGTGACAAGATAGATGGGGGAAGAGGAGAGAGGGAAGGGGGGAGAGAGAGAGAGGAGAAAGGAAAGATAAAGGAAGGATGGGAGAGAAGAGAGCAAGGATGGGAAGCAGCTAAACTAGCAGGCAGAGCGGTGCTCTTTGGTGTCTAGCGGACTTATTGATATGCGCACCCGAAACCTCTGATCTTCTTCTTCATCAACACTGGCTTTCAAGCAGTCCCCTCGGATGGCACAAGGGATGACAGCTCTGTCCCTGTTAATGACGACTCTGCAACAGTTCAGCATTGTGTTTTGACACCAGAAATTCACAGCAATGTTAGAAACGAGTTTGTGAGGGACGTTGCAAACTATAAAAGTCCAAGAGGTTTTTAAATATTAATAGCAGTTGAATGGTTTTCTCCCAGATGGCCACCCAGCTGACTACAGTTCTCTTCTAGAAACCTCTGCTGTTTATCCTCTAAATGTCCCCAATATAAAACAGTTTTAATCTTTTGTTGCGGCTGTAAAACCTGATCTACTGTGGGACAACATAATTAAGTGTCAGTGCCTGGATGTATGGAGTGAGAAAAGGACAAAATAATCCGGGATGTATGTCACTAATAATTCAGTTTATGGCTGAGTGCTAATGGGATTGCTGATCATTAGCAGGGAGGCCTACCCTGGAGGCTCTTGAGCGTGAAACCACGGTGTACAGCATGCCAGGTGGTGGACTGGGGGCTGGTCGTTGCCTTACTCCCTGTCTGTCTTTTCTGTTCCATTAATATACTAAGGGTCTTAGATCATTCTCACTGTACCACTGTAATGAGAAGCCAGCTAGAAAGGCAGTTTGATTGGAAAGATTTGATATTTTCTTGAGCTTAATGTAAAAATCATGAAGTTTGTGAATTTTCACAGAAGAGTTACTGTCCTGACATATGTGTGGTTTTCTAGCAGTGCCAGAAGGGGAGCCCAGAAACTGATCCAGGGTATACGTACAAACAATGGGAGTGATGGAGGGAAAAGAGGAGGCAAAGAAGTGAAGGAAGAGGGGACAGAAGAGAGGAAGAAAGAGAAAGGTGGGGCGAAAAGGGATGAGCATGCACAGAAAGGAGGGGAAAAGAAGAAAGAAAAGGAATGGTTTAAGAACAAGGAGAAGGAGACAAGTCAGAAGGTTGTTCTGTGAACATGAAAGAATATGAAGAGGAAGTTGTTACATGATTGAAATGTTTTGTGGATCCAGCAAAATTTCACTTGCAAACTGGAGATATCCCTGCCTCCTGCAGAGTCCTTGGATGAGGGTGTCATCTCCTCTAGACAATTCTCAGTTGTTTGACCAACATTTACTTCATTTCCACTCCCTCTTCTCTGCTGTGATAGGTGACAGGCCACCATTCTGACTGGCAGAGGACAGTCTGTTTAGACAGGCTGGAGACCTCATGCCCCAGACCTGGGATGCATTTGTCTGCCTAAGGTGACTGTAAGTGGCTGCTCTGATCCTTTGTGTGTTGATAAACTTAGAGCTTACATTTCAAAGAGCAGGCTTCCTTCACAATTTTGTTTGTTTGTTTGTTTGTTTGCTTGTTTGTTGGGAGAGTGTGTTGTAGGGAACAGTGTGGAATGGAGCAGCAGCTGAGGCAGTTTTATGCACCCCCCATGGCGTCCCACCTGAAACGCCTGCAGGGCCCTCGGCTTTCTCTGAAGCCTGGGATGCCTGTGCAAGCTCATCCAGAAGGGCAGAGATGTGGGCATCGCCAGGGGCAACCCTCAACCGTTGGGTCTGGGAATTGGCGAATAAATGCTTTCACCTCCTGCTCTTTATAGGGACAATTCCCAGGTACATTGTACACAGCAGCTCAAAGGGTCTCCAGTGGAATTGAGCCCCATTTTTCAACAGCTTTCCTTCCTGTCCTGTTTAACTCTCTCCACTTCCTCACTGAATTTATTTTTTTAAGATCGCTTCCCAAATTAACTATACCCAAATTCTTATCTCAGGTTCTGTTTTCAGGGGAACAGAAATAAAGGGTGATTATTACTTATAAATATTTGCTGAATGAACACATGAGTAAATGATAACATTGAGGAAATTCTACAGAGGAAGGAGGGAGGGACATCCCATCCACAGGCCTCTACCTACATGTCTAAGAATAGCTTCGCAGCATCCACTTCCTTACTAACCAGGCCTGCTTTCCTTCAGCTAGCTGGGAGAATTATGCACAGAAAGTAGCCTGTGATACAAGATACTGGAGGAGCAAATGAGGCAGGAATTAAGTTAAAAAAATCTACTTAGAATAAAAAACACATACTGCTCTTGGTAGGAATAGATTCCCCATTTTTATTTTAAGTGCGAGTTTATTATAGCTATATTTAAATATACATGACTAGAAGATGACAAATGAAAGTCAACACAAGTTAAAGAGAAAGAAGGAAATGGTACATATTTGAGTCTTTCTGTGAGAAGAGAGGTTATTTTTCATCTTGGACCCCAGGGTATCTGTTAGTGCACTGGGAGAGGTAATTCGTTAAATGAACCTAAGGTTAATGCACCTTCAAAAGAGAGCAATTTATCTCCTCTTCTTCAGTGGGATCAGGCCAGGAGGTTCTATAGTTGGGGAAAGTTTTATCACAGAAAAGATAGCCCTGTAATGGTCTCAGGTCCCCTGAATCCCAGTCATCTCATTCACAACACCCCCATGAGGTTCCTGTATGTTGTCCTCAAGGTGAGGGTACTCAAATTCTTTCTTAAACACCAGGAAATTTTCATATTCCACTCTACATATTTTCCCTTGTCTACTGAGTCCTCATATCCCAGTGTGGCCAAACTGAAGCAGGGAGATATTCAAAAAAGGAAGAATATGCTAGTTGAAATGAGTTTGAAAGTACTTTGGAATATTAACCACTTAAAGTCAATAATAGAAGTTGCATTGCTATTATGAAATCTGCTGAATTAACCAAGTGAAACCAGGGAAAAATAAGCCATGAGGGAAAATTTTTATACTAGATTGCTTAAGTTCCAGTTTTATATCCTCGGAAAAATTCATTTATTCATTCAGCCTCTCTCTCTCTTTCTTTCTCTCTCATCTACATCTGTCTGCCAGTAACATGAACACTATGAACACACACACACAGAATTTCAACAATATGCCAAGCATTGTGTTGGCCTCTAGAAATAAAATTAATAAGAAGACATGTTTTTGCCTCTTGAGAAACAACTACCTATGAGGAAAGTATAGAAATAATTGTAATAAAATATGCTCAGTTACATAAGAGTACGCATTATACAAAATGCTATGAAGAACTGGGGAAGGGGTCAGGGAACAAGCAATTCTGCCTGATAGACTTGGGTCTTGAATGGAGGCAGGAAAAGGAGAAAGTCCAGTGATAAGACATTTTTTCTCAACTCTGACTGAGCATTAGACTCTCCTCAGGAGCTTCGAAAATGGCCATGCTTAGGTCCCAGCCCTAGAGACTTAGATTCATCTGGTCTAGGATTGGCTCCAGGCATTTGATTTGTTCTCTGCCCTGTTTACCAGCAGCTAGAATGATGCCTGGCACATAGGGTGCTCAATTCATATTTGCTGAATGAAAACATTTATTCCTCAGCACTGGAGGGAGACGCTGGATAGAGGGAAGGTAGCTGCTTTACTTATACAGACCTCCTGGAGGTCAGGGTTATGTGGTTAGAAGGCGAAGCCCTGGTTCCCTTGCTAAGGCCTCAGGTATTTTCCAAATGGAGGACATTGTGGCGTGATTTGAGATAACACCTTACCTCACTGAAGATAGTCTCTGCTGTGGATAAAGAAGTGAAGGCAAAGGTTGCCACTGTGCCACAGAGTAGAAAAGGGACTATTTCTTCACTAAGGGTAAACTATTTCAAAATCACACACATGCATGTGCACACGCACACTTGCACACACACAATTTTACCATCTAAGTCACTATGTGGTAGGTTATGCTGTGGTAACACATAACCCACAAATCTCAGTGGTTTAATACCAAAAACTGTGTTTTTCTCTCACGCTACATGGTGAATACAGGTCAGTAAGAGAACTTATCACGGTAGTCCTCATGCTGATGGAGGTTCAAATTGGCAAGGTTTTCCATGATTACATCAGCAAGGAGAAGAGGGTAGAATGATCCACACATTCGTTCTTATCACTTCCACCCAAAAGTGATTATATTACTTCTGCTCACATATTATTGGGCAAACCAAGTTATGTAACCATGCCGAACATAAAAAGAGCGCAAAAGTGCAATCTTAATATATGGCTAACAGGTGAGAAGCTGGAATTATTTGGTACTAATATCTATGGCATTTACTAATAGACAAAGAAATTCACTTCCCTTCAGAGTTTATGCAACTTTAGCTAGATTCTAGTTTATTTGTCAAAGATGAGTGTAGCTCTGAAAAGAATTAGAATACATTCTTACTGTTTTGGGGTGAGGGTGAGAAACAGAAACTGCCAAATGGGTTTGCTACATTTACTTCAAGGTCAAAACATCCATACTCCCTCAGGAAGAGTATCTTAAAAATAAAGCCATTGTCACAGATGACAGCTCATTTACAGTATCACACACCAACCACAGGGAGTTTTTAATCACCTGAGACTCACAGAGTAATAAATGTTTTGCAATGCACTTGAAGCACCATCTTAGGACCTGGCCTTACAATGAGAAAAGCACATCTTTGAAAAATATGAAGAGAAGGATATAGGCCTTTACACAAAGAGAAGAGTGCTACATGGACAAAACAGTCTGGCTTCGGAGGAGGCTGCCAGCGCAATAAACGGAGAGCCCTTCCCAGACACTGAAATTTAAACCCCATCAAAATCAGTTACCCTAATAGGTTAATATGCTCACCATACTATGCGAATCTTTGGAGATATAAGGTCTGTTTTTGGAACACAGACCGTTATGGATATTTTATATTGTTATTTCAGCACAAAGTTGATGTTTTCCAATTTGGTATGCTATTTCTTTCAACCCTTGCTTTTCAGCATTGATACTCAGAGAGAGAAAACAAAACAAAACTTTGATACAGCGTTGCTTTGCTGGTCAGTGTTTCAGTTAATGTTTTGCTTAAGGAAGCAAGGGGTCAGTTCTGTTTTTTCAACCAAAGCCAGCCTAGAGAGAGCTAAAGTCAAATCAAATTGAAGAAGGTAAGGCTGAGATAGTGTGTGTGTCTATTTAAATGTGTCCAAATACCCACAAATACCCAAATGTGGCCAAGTACCTAATCAAAGCCTCTGTTTTACCATTGAATATTCTTCTCTTAGGTTGATGTGCTCGGTTATATGAGAACCTCACAATCAAGTTTCTGAAAGAATCCATTATTTTACCTTGGGGGGATGGATGGGGTGGGAACCCAAGGTAATTAAGGAAATTAGAAGAACAAGAAGGAAAGGAAAGAAAAGACACACATTTTTTGAAATAAAAAAAGAACCAAATATTGAGCAATCAGTTTCTGAGAACTCCAAACAAACTGCTTACTCATGTATAATTACGAGGCAAATGAAAAAATAGCAGGCTCAGAGATTATGATAAACCCTTAAAGGGGATATGTAATTAATGATGATGATAAAAATGCTAAGTATTTGTAATAATAATTACAACATATTTGTCTCCAGAGGTCCCAGTTTTTAATGTTCCTTCTCAGAAAATATCATCAGAGTTTAATCAAAGGCGTTGGAAGAAAATATGGCTAATTTCCTCCCTAATTAGACTGAATCTCCTTGTAAATCTATCTAGTTATCATTGTAATGTTCTCCAGGGTCTTCTGAAATGGACCTAGTAAACATGTTATGTGTAAGGATCATTGTCCTATTGTCCAGTAACCTTATATATTGAACTTCACACATTTCTTTTTCCCCTAATCAACTTTGAGTTTGCCCATAATGATGTACCACCAAGATTTTATCTAAATCATTTTTAAAATGATTTATATTGTGAACCTATTCTACATTATTTGTGGGTTCAAGTGCTTTATGAGCTCATTTCCTTTGGTGTAAAGTGTATTTAAAACTGACAGATTATAAGCATCATAGAATTCACAACTGGAAAAGATTTCATAGCATCACAGAGAGGTAATGGAATTTGCTTAAAGTCATACAGCTAGTTAAATGAAAAGCCAAAATATGCAAAAACAAGTCTACTGGACTCCAAAGCAACCTCTCATTCCTCTTGTCCATTAGGTCTAAAGCAGGGGTGGTCTCAAAATTGGTTTGTGCCACTTGGCCCCCTGGGCAGTCTGGAGAAGCTGTGTACCCTTCTCATAGTAATATTTCCAAGTGAATTAAAAAATGATTAAAAAGGAAACTTTATTAAAATTTACTTCTCAAAAAATCTATATATACAGATATTTTTAAATTTTGTGGAATGGTAATATATGCATCATTATTAGCATTTTAAATAACAAAATCTTATAACTAGAATTTTGACATAGTGTTGAATGCAAATGAGATTTTCAGATAATTGCAACAAATGCAATTTGATATTAAAATATCTGGGATTTCTATGGATGGCCAAGTACTGCTGCAACTTTTGTGGTTTGGGGCCTATATTCACCAATGAAGAACATATTAAATTTCAGTTAGAAGTTAGTGAACAATAAAGAAGTCTTTTTTTTTTTTTTTCTATCTAAATTCATGGATCCCTGATGTCTAATCCAAGAACTCAGATTTATCAGATGAACAACCCCTGGTAAAACATTTCATACATCTACCATTCTATGATAAATGGGCTTACTACCCACAACAAATATTTATTAGCACCTCCAGCAGAAGTCCGGAAGAAATACAACACAGGTTTCCTGCTATGTGGAGCCTAGAATTTAATTAGGAAGACAAGATCCAAACATGCTGAAATTTAAAAATATTCAGTAAAATATTCAGTAAAAGAAGAAAGTACAGTTCAGAGAATAAGAGAGCAAGTTGTGTAGAATCAGTCAATTGAAAGGTAAATGCACAAATGCGGGTAGGCAGAACGTGTTCATTAGTCTGTGTTTACTGATGGCCTGATATACCAACTGTAGGGAAAGAAGGAAAAAACAAACAAACAAATGACACAAGTAACTTGCAAATCTAGGTGGAGAGGTAAGCCACACACACAAAGCAGCACCTAAAAAATGTGAAACGATGTGTCCCCACAGCACAGACTAATTAGACAAAATTTGAGGGGACTCCAGAAAAAAAGAAACAAAAAAACCTGTGCAAAGACCCTGCTGTACTTGGGTTCTGTTCACCTTGCATCCATCTACAAACACACACACACTCACACACACACACACACACACACACACACCAGTCTTTTGCTGGTACAAATGCTTCCTAATTTCATTCCTAGGCTGGCGAACAAGGAGTTACTGCTTATGAGTGAATGTATGATGCCACATTCCTAAACATTTTTTCCTCCAAATTTCCAACAGAAGCTGAATGGCAACTTTGAAACTAAATGATAAATGGTGGAAACTTCATGTCCTTCTCGTATTGGTGTAAGAGCAAAACTCATTTAGCAAACAGCAGATTGTTGACTCTGAACTAAACACAAGAATGGCATCTGGTCCGTAGTTTAGAAGCTGAGATTCTCTTGCCTCTACTGAATACATTTAATCTTGAAAAGGAAGGAGGGCTGAAGGAATTTTAACTTTGTTATCAGGACATCTAAATTATTACATTTATAAATAAATTATATAGTAAATTTAATAATAGGTAGTAGGTTTTTGAAACTGACTTCCTTTAAACAATTCCTAAGCTAATAATGACTATGCTAGCCAATAATATGACATAATTGCCTTGAAACCTAATCTGATCCACTTTAGCCCTGATAAATGATACAGCATGTTGCTTAAATGAAATCAGCACTTGTTATACAGTCAGGAAACTGTAATTTAAAGCTAAATTTGTGAATTCTTTGAAGACAATCCATTTGGACATTATAGAATGAGCTACCATAGAATTTTGGGGGAAACAAAGAAAAGAATGCAAAATAATATTATATTACAAGATACCAGACCCAATATATTAAAAGCTGATGGAAACTAATTTTTCCTTCTCAAATCAGGAGTCGGTGTCTATACCCTCTTTATCAGGAACTATTCATTAATCAACTTGACAAATGTTTATGGGCACCCCCTGGATGTTAGCTAGTGGGGAGGATACACATGATGAATGATGAATGATATATGCTTGCAAGGATCCTATGATTCAGTAACAAGACAAGGCATCATACAATTAACCATGTGACAAACTCCACAAAGTAAGAGTTAATTCTTCAACTCTGCCCTCACTCTATTAAGTAGTCCCCATCATATTATGGGGAGACATTTATTTGGATGTCTGTCTCCCTATTGAAGCTTTAGCTCCTGGAAGATAGGGAGAGTATCTTATCATTGTGTCTCCTGTGTCTAGTATGTGACTGGCACTTATATTTCAAACATTGGATGGATGGGACAAGATTGTTTCTAATTAGTATTAGCAATGGGGATTCATGAGTTAGTCAACTTTTTCAGCCAGTCCTTGAAAACTGGTATGCTATTTTCCTCTGGGGAATCAAAAAGACTGCATTTCTCAGAACAGTTCACATCTAGGTGGGACCAGGTGACTGAGGGCTGGCATATGAGGATGAAAGCTATGAAGGCCACTTTCAGGCCTGGTCATGAAACATCTGACTTGATTTCCATATTCCCTCTCTCCTGTCCACATGACTGAAAGTGGAGGACCCTGGGTTGGTGGACTCACATGTTGCATGGAACCTAAATCCCTGAGTTTACTGCATGCAGGAGAGCCACTGACTAGGAACATCTACATTAAATTGTGTGAATGAGAAATAAGCCTTTGTTGTGTTAAGTGACTGAGATTTTGGGGTTGCTTGTTATTGCAGCTAGCCTATTCTAATACAACTGGGTACAGTATTGATAGGTGGAAATGGAGAGGAGGTTAGTGAAGGAGGTCATTCTTTTAAGGGAATGGCATGAGTTAGCCACAAATCCATGGAGAAGGGAATCAAGCCCAATATTTCCCCTGAAGATACAATTGTTCACTTGGCTTATTTTCAGAGTTAGAATATCATAAAGAAGAGGTAACAAACTCATAGGCCAACAGTTCCTTAAAAATGTTTTGTTTGGCCTAGACAGTGTCAGTCCACACAGTATTAAAAAAAGGAGTTGAATTGGTTGTTGCCAAGAATTTTAAAAAAGGAAAGTGAGAGTTTCTTTTGAAAAACCAGCTGTCCTATATGATTCAGGCTGAGTAGAATCTGATCCTTTTAAATACAGGGCCTAGGGTCTCTGGTTTTCTACAGTACCCATCTTCCCCATTGTCTTGAAGCCTTCTCATGTTACCTGCCTGGCACTGGCAGGTATTCGAGTTGTCCATTCTTTTCTTAAAGGCATTTTGAGTATTAGGGTGCCAGGCTCACAGGGTAACCCTTGTATTTATTTGATCATCTTATTCCTGGCAGTGTTTGTATCAGCTCCATGGGAAGATGCACACTTTATTTTATTTTCATAGTGAGATAAAACAAGATGGTTATTCAGGGTGTGTTTGGCAGGACCACAACCTGTTACTATGGACACTCTCCACTGTTTTGGGTCTATGACAATGTGACCAGTCTAGTCATTGCAATAGAAATCGGGCAATTTTACTCTCTTCTCTCATCATTTCTGCATAGAAGGTAATTATCTCAGAAAGGATAATTTTGTTTGAGTATATTCTGAAGTTATGGGTGATGGGGAAAGAATACTTGAGAAAATTTTTCTAGATTTAACAAAGTACTTTGGATCCCATTTTTATATTGCTGAGGAAGGATGATGTGGAATTACCATGATTCCTGATAAAAACAAGTGCAAAATTCACTGGGCTTTTTTTCTTTCACTTATCACAAGTGGTATAAGTGTATTTTGAATCTTAGGATCTGGTTAACCTTCCATGTGGTCTAATCGTGGCAGGAAATGCAACAAAGCACCTTTGAGATAGTGCTAGAAATGAGAATATAAAGAGAGAGGACAGTTGGGGAAAAAAGTAGTTATGATTTTACAACAAAGTAAACCATGCTTCTAATTGTGAAAAATGATGTATTGACCATATAGCCCATCACATTTTGATTTGCCCCCATTCCTGCAGGTTCTTGCCTGCATATGCTTGTAGAAGTCACACCAGTGAAGGAACAGGCATGTTCAGGATACCAGAGAACAGAGAGTGTCTGCAACTGCAAGCAAGATGGTTCCATCCATCTGCCCCATAGGACCTAGGCCCCCTCTCAATTAGAAACAGAATGGGCATCACCATCCCCAAATCCTCAAAGTTGGGGAATGAACAATGGACCAAAGTAGACTTATTATTATTCTATTATAGACTTATTATTACTTTAGCAATGGAAGAACTTTTATCATTGATATAAAGGCAGTGGCCACCAGAGGTTCTTAGGGGAGGGAGAAGGAAGAATAGGTGTAATATGGGGGCATCTTTGGGACACTGGAATTGTCCTGCATGACAGTGCAATGATGGATACCAGCAATTATTTATTTTGTCATAACCTACAAAATTGTGTGGGACAGAGTGTAAACTATAATGTAAACTATAGTCCATGGTTAGTAGTAATGCTTCAATATGTGTTCATCGGTTTTAGTAAATGTACCACACTAATGAAGGTGGTTATTGATGTGGGAAATTGTGGGGGGGGGCATATGTGAATCTCCTATATTTTTTAGTGTAATGTTTATGTAATCTAAAGCTTCTTTAAAAAAAATTAATAATTAAAAAAAAAGATGTGGCCTTATAGTTGACACTTCCTAAATATATTTAGCTCCATGGCAGGTACTGAATGAATGAGTGAATAAATGAATGCAGCCTGAATGAATGAATTTTATAAAAGCAGCAACCATAGTACACAAGCCCAGCTGCCTCTAGTTTGTTCCCAAAGCAAACGAGGAAGCCTCCTAAAATATTGATCAAAAGAGAAGTGCCTAGGGGAACACACCTGCATGCCTTTAAGTTATAAATAATGCTACTTTGCTCTGAAAGCCAGGAAAGAGATTTCTGGGCTCATTGGTATAAATTATTCCCCCTCAATATAGTCTAATGAGCCAAGATGAGGGAACCTGGATTCAGGGTCTTCCGCCTCAGGAAAATCAATTAAGCTCTCAGGGCCTTGGCTTATGACCTTTGTTTAGCTGGTTTCCTGTCCCATATTTTCACATGTTTTACCAAACACCTTTATTCACAGCGAACCAGATTGTAAATGATGGACACAATTCCATAATCATTTACATTGGCGATTAGTGTGTGCATTGCACTTAACTAGTAGCTATATCACTCCAAACAATCCATTTGGCTTTTTATTCCCCACCCTCCATCCTCTTATCACCTGCTATATGAATTTATAGTTTTGTTACTGTGGGAAGACAGCTTAGGAAAACAGAAGGATGTTTGCAGCAAAACAGAGTAGAAGTGATGAAAACTATGTGCAGAATATTATTTAGATGAATTCATTTTAAGGTCTGTTCTTTTGCTAATCTACAAATCTGATTTAAAGCTTTTATGTTATTCATTCCTATGGCAGAAGAAATGTAAAGCATCCTTTACTCTAGGGGAATGATATGGCCACCTATTTGGTAATAAGTTATTTCTTGAAAGCGATAAATTGACTCTCAAGAAAAGGAAGTTTACCCTGAGTGGAATATTCACTTGATTTAGGAAAACACAACCTCAAGGGAGGCAAATAATCTTCTTCAAGGACATAATTAACTGCAAATGTATAGGCCTATGATTTCCAAGAGGAAGCATATTCAGCTCTATTACTGTGCTATAGGAACTATCCTAGTGCCACTGAAAAGGCAAAGCCTGGGGACTGAAGTAGTAAGATGCATGAAAATGTAAGGTGATGGGAAGGGGAATGTTTCATAGAGCCTTGAATGTAAAAAAATTACAACATCAAAGAATTTTTTTCAGAAAGTATGAAAATAAGTAAAACCATCTACAGTAATCTAAGCATGCTATGTTAAAACAGTAAAATACTAAAAGTTTCTAACCAGCTATTGTTAGAATTAGAGATGAGACTATCTAACAAAGTATATATGAGAGGAAAGAAAAAATACTTAATATGCATTGCTTAATATTTAAGCCACAAGAATGGAGCTGCTCCCCCAATACACTGCTATGGCTTTTGGCAGAAGTTTGGTACTTCAAACAAGCTCTTTGCTAATATCAATCAGGATTATAAATATGTTCCTATTTCTGTGCTTGACATCGCTGCTCCTGGGATTTTATTCTATGAATTAATTTAGGAAGATGTTCATTGCAATATTATGTATAATTGCAAACAAATTTAAAACAACCCAAAGAAAATGCATAATTTATACTCTATCAAATTAATGGAACCACCATATATAAAATAATTATAAAGTCGATGTAGTAACATGGAAAATATTTATGACATGGTTAATGGAAAATCAAAATATAAAATTGCATTTACAACTAGGAAAAATATACCACATTTTCTTGATTTATGATGCCATCCATTTTGAAGTGTTGATTTAAAATCAACCATATGTAGTCAATAAAGCACACATCATTCCAGAAGATTCCATGAGTTTTTAATATAATATTAATGTAACCTATTCTTTATTCCTATATTATGTTTAAGCCCAATTAACAAACTCATTCTTAAACACATCACAAGAGTTTAATGATCAGTCTCTTTTTAGAGTCCATAATTGACAAACAGATTGTGAAAGGTTGACTTTCATGTCTATCAAAGAGACAGACTCACATACTTACAAAATTCTTATAAACACTTGCATGCACTGTTATAGAAAAAGATTTGGCTATGCACATTTTCTTTTCTGAACCTGCCCTCCTCAACTGTCATGGCTGAATATCATGTGGCTCTCCTCACTCTACCATGGAGGAGGTACATGGCACAAGTTGGCTCCACCTGGACACAAAAACTGGTGCAGGGTGGGCAGAGACTCAAGCAAAGTACTGGAGTCCCTCTTCAGGACTGATATGGGTGCCAGGAGAGAGAAGGGGTCTTTGTCCTCCTGAGATCTCCATTTAGAGTAGGGTTTATATGCATGGGTGCTGCAGCCAAACTGGCTAGTTAAATCCAGTTCTATCCATTTTATTATGATTTTGTGACTTTGGGCAAATGACATAACATCAGAGAATCGATATGAGGGTGTGGTGGTTTGAAGCTGTATGTATACCAGAAAAACATGTTCTTAAAACTAATCCATTCCTATGATTGTATGTAGGATATTTTGATGAGGCTACTTCAGTTATGGTGTGACCCACTTCATTCAGGAAGGGCCATAATCCTATTACTGAAGTCCTTTATAAATGGAATGAATAGAGAGAGAGAAAAAAAAATGCCACAGAAGCAAGAAGCTGAAATCAGCGACACCTGGAAGAGGAGGGAGAGACCAGATGCCACCATGTGCCTTGCCATAAGACAGAGGAGCCAAGGATCACTAGCAGCCAGTTTTCAGGAATAAAACGTCACCTTATGATGGCTTGATTTGGATATTCTCCCAGACTTAAATTGTAGGCTAATAAATCCCCATTGTTTAAAGCCAGCCCATTTCATGGTATGGGCTTAAAGCAGCGAAAGAAATGCTAAAATAGAAGATTAAATGAAATGTCTATAAAAATACATAAAAGAATGTCAAGCACACAGGAAGCACTTACAGAATAGTAGCCATTACCAGATTACTTTAGGCTTGGGCAGGTAAGGCATCTTTGCTATCAAACGGGGAATGCCTACTTACGATAGTCCACATAAAGGAATACAGCGTCAAGAGAAGGAAAGAGAGAAAGTACTGAAGAACTGATGGCATCATTCTTTTGGATACAGCCTTGCCATCCCTTCTTGGGCTTCCAAGTTAGAGAGGAAGGACATTCTCCATTTTTCTTCTGCTAGATGGAATTATGTTTCTGTCATTTGCAGTGGAATGAGTTTTGACAACTGTACCCATATAGGAATCCCACAACTCTAACGCAAAATGCAAACCAAAGCTTCTTGCTTTTGCTTATGGCTCACTACAGGAAAAAGACATGTGTACCTTGCTCATTATACCATGTTATGATGGGCTGCTAGGGTGAACAGCCTGCAGAAGACCCAAATCTATCTTTGATTGCTCTATTCTTAAACCAATGGCCACAACTTTGATTTCTTCCATGACAGTATTTATTTCATGTTTATTTTCCTTGTCAAAGGTAAATGATTTGAAGAATTAGGACCAAGTGAGAGGAAAAGTGTTTCCTTGTACTGTTGGTTGTGTTCATTCTGCCTTTCTAGAATAAGGAATAAATTGTAGAGGTGGATTTATTTATTCATTTTCCAGCAAATGTCATATTCATTAGTGAAACCCTCAACACAGAGTGAGGCAGATGACTGCGAAGGTGGAAAAATGCAGAGTTCAGACTCAAAGTTCCTGTCAGGATACGATCTAAGATAAATTTAGATTCAATGGGGACAGATGAGTCAAAGAGTGGTTTTCAGCAGCAGCTCTGACACACATTCCCACAGACTGGCAGAATTGTATTTTTCAATTTGGAAAGTCAGGGAGCAGAGGTTTAAAACAAATGCACACACACAGACAATCTTCATTTTCCCCTCTCTATTCCATCTCTGAAAGGCAGGGAGAGAGGTAAGAGGTCTGCTTGGACCCGTGTAGATTCAACCTTCTAGAACAATCTGATATTCCTAAAGAATTCAAATAGCATAAAAAACAAAAAATTTAAAAGCCTATCATAAATCACTATACTGTCTCTTTGAATTTTCTCTCTAAAAATTTTATTTCACCTAATTAAAGGCAGGTTCACAGTGATTTTAGGTTTCAAAATTTTTCCAATTGCTAAATTTATATATCTACTTTTACCTTTAGCATTCAGGAATTAAATGTTTTAAGGCTCATACAAGAATCTGCATGGTAGAATGATTATCCGTAGTTTCTACATCATTCTAAAAGTTTCCATTGACCACTTTTATGACCAGTTGTTTTTTTTTTTTTTTTAATCTGTACTGGATTCTCATCTTAACTTATTAAATTTTTTTCTCCTCAATTATAAAGACTACAAATGATATTTTGTTACAAATGGAAGAAAGTAAAACATATGAAGAAAATCATATGTTGTTTAAAATAATATACATTGCACTTGAGTGTAACAAAGATAATAATAATTTCATTTTATATAATAATCTGGGCTAGTCCAAAATCACACCCTTTAAATTTAAAGTAAGAATGAGGAAAATTATGATTTAAAAGATCTTTTAAATCACAAACAAACACATGTTTGTGTTTTAGCAACAAAGTAAATTTTCAGTGAAAAGTTATGTTGAACCTCAGGATTAGATTTATAAAATAAGCTTCTACTACTTATCAGAAGTTTAGAGAAACAGACATTTTTAAAATCAAGGGACGAAACATTTTATCCCAAACGTCATGCTTCAGGAGACACGTAGGTAAGAGAAAAAAAAAAAAAAAAAGCCAATGATGCAACATTTCATTGAACACCACTAACGGGTACCTTGAGTTTATGAGGGGAAAAAAAAACAGTAATACTCAGATTATGTTAGGCCTCCTTATGAGTGCTTCAATTAAAAATATGCAACCATGATATCATCAAGCTAAAAACTGGTTCTGCATGCCTGAAGCTGAGCCCCACTGCACTGACTGTATTTATAAGCAATTATCAAGCTATGACCCTTGACTTCCTCTTAAGGCTTCCTGCCAAAAAGTTGAATTAAAACACAACTTGAAATTCAGCCCGTTTTCAGAGTTCGCCTTAATGCAATCGATTCTCTATGCCGCATGAAACAAGAGAAATGTGATGAAGCTCTTTTGCATTGGCATTCAGGGATCATGGCCTCTTTCTCCACAATCAGACCTTCTTCTCAGGACTTGCCAAAGTGAGTAAGGGAACTGCCCACCCCCCTTTATGAATTAAAAAAAAATTTTTTTTCTATCACTTTGGTCTGATGGTGAATCTATGTGCTCCTTTGGGCTGAAATAGAGGAGTGTTTTGGACAGCTTCTTTTTAACTGCATAAGTCTGTTTATCAAAAATGCCCTGAGTGGGTTCTCATTTCCTCATCTGAGGAAAAACAAAAGGAAAGATTTTCAAGAAACCATAATCCCAATCTGTAATAGACTGCTTCAAAATAAATGCAAAGCAAATTATATAGCTGTATTCTCGTTGCATGATAATGGATTATTTCTTTGAGTCTATTAGCTTAATTTTCATGGATATATTATTAAGTATTTACAATTTGCAACATTTTTAGTGCCCCAAAAAGGAAAATAAAAAGGGTTCTTTTTCAGTATATAATTTTAATCATTCTTCTAATTTTGAATGTTTTCCATGTCACTTAAATATTGGGGCTAACTTATTCATAACATGCATGAATGAAAAATTTCAAACATTTTTCTTTATGATTAATAACAATAATAAATTGGCTCTAAGTCACATACAAAGCAATAGCTTCCCCAATTAATTATAATTTGCATTATGGTAATGGTTCTAATGGCAGATTTCTAAACAGTGCCAATAATTACCAATGGTTCTTGGGTATTCATTGTTTGAATCCTTTTCGAGAGGAGCACTACATCAAGGTTTACCAGTTTTGTTAAGGTGAGTAGAATCCTCTCCCATTGTTCAATCTCAGTATTCCTTCCTCAATTTACTTTGTCCTCTTCCCAGATTTCTGACCTCTTCAACTGATCTACCCCAGACTCTTCTCTTCTACTGCAGTCCCCAAGACTACAGGGTTTAGAGGTTTTCTTGATCAGCTTCTCTCTCACTTATTTTGGAATCCCTGTAACTATGACAGTGCCTGTCCCAAAGAAGCCTCTCACTAACTAATTTTGACTGCTTCCTTGTCTCCTATGATCAATCTCAAAAATCAAAAGGGGAAACCATATTTGGTTTAGGCATTGTAGAAAAATCATTCTTAATTCATATAGTCATAAATTTTCTTTTCTGGAAAACTTTAAAATCCTTCCCTTCCCTTCCCTTCCCTTCCCTTCCCTTCCCTTCCTTCCTTATCTGCTTACTTATTTCCTTATTTATTTAGCAAGTATTTAATGAGCCCTTTCTATGTTTTAGTTATGTACTAGCTGCTGCTGTAGCTTGGTGACTCTAGGGACCTTGCCGCTCAGTACGTGTCATGAACAAGTCACAAACAAATCAACGGACCATTTCAATATGTGGTAGTGCAATGAAGGAAGTGAAAAATGCAGAAAAATTATAGAGAATAATAGGATAAGATTCAACAAGGTGGTTTCAGGGGAAGTCTCTCTAGGGAGGTAATTTTAAGTTGAAGCTTGAGGTTTAAGGAGTTGGCCTTTTTAATAAACAGAGAGTCAAAGACAGAGAGATTTAGAGACTGACTTTGTCATGGGATGAAGGCTTGAGGAAAGTAGGGATGAGCTTTTTTCAGGCCAGAAAGCAACCAGTGGAGATTCGAATGCTACAAGGAGCTTATTGAATCTTCAAAGGAGTTAAAAGTGACTAGAGGAAGTGGTAGAAGGAGAGTGGTGGAGGAAGAAGTGTTGGAGGGGAATAATGGTGGGAGTATGATGGGGAGACATGGAGGGAGAGGCAGGAAGGGAGTGGGAGGGAAGGGGTAATGAAGGGAGAGAGAGAAGGGAAGAGAGAGAAAGGGAGAATGATGGAGGGGGAAAGATAGGAGACGGATGGAGGGAGAGTGATGGGGTGAATGGTGAAGGGAGAGAAAGGAATGGGGGAAAGAAAGAGGAAGATTAGTAGAGAGAGAAAGGAGAAGGAAGAGTATGGGGAGATAAGGATAAAGAATTAGGCAAGAGCTGATGTGCTGCCCATGAAAACAAACCTCAGACTAAAGCCTTGTTAGAAGAAAGTATTTAAGATCCTTCTCCTTCCTAAGTTAAACATGAGGCTTTTGCTTGGCTCTCCTCCTCACCCTGGCTCCCATCTCAGGGCCCTCTTTGACTACACCTTAGGGCCTCTGGCATCTCCCGTAGTGTCAAGTGGCAACTATGGCCCTGCCTGCTGAGCTGACTTCCCGTGCAGGTCTACTGGCTGTGCTCAGCCAAGCCCTCCTGGTCTCCCTCTCTCCTCCCTGCCATAGCAGCTGGCAGCAGCCTGGAGGCAAAGTATTTCACTCAGTATTAGTCCTGGCATACTTGGTGTTTACCAACTTCAGATTAACTTCTCTTTGGGAAGCTGAAGAGCCTTCACTAACTCTTAAATATCTCACCCTGTGACCACTAAAAGATTCTTCTTTGGAGTTTGTACTGTGTTGACATGACTGTATTGGCATTGTGTCTCTCATAGTGCCTTTGCACTATGAGTTGGTAAGAAGAGGAACCTGTGGGAGCTTTGGAAGCTAGAACTGAAACAGTGGCCATTACTCTCTTCAGGTTGTCATGGCAGAGCAGCGAGGTGCGAGGAAGTCCCCGCTCTCCCCATTCCATGGCCAGCTCTACTCCCAGCCCACCAGCCCTGCTGACCACAAGTGTACCAGGGACCATGAGATGCCAGTTCCTCTCTCCAGAAGCTGCTGGTACCTGACTTCAAGTTGGTCCCTGTAGGCTCCAATTTGTCCACCAGCTCCACTGCTTCCAGAAGGCTGGTTAGTGACTTTTCTCTGATCTCCCTACTCTATCTTTGTGATCTCTACTTCTCCAGCTACTCTCATTATTACATGACTTCTTAGGCCTATAACAAATCCCTTATTGCCTAATACCCATGTGGTCCTGCTTCCAGGTTGAACCCTGAATGATGCATGTTCTTTATCCTTAAGAAAGGAAAGCCAGCTTCATTTTCAACTTAGGAATTTATGAATACGAAAAACTATCTAGCTTACTAATTAGCAAGCTAACCTGTAACTTGAACTGCTTATAATTACCATCCGATCTGTAAACTAAAATGGCTTCATTCTGCATGGTACATTCTTTGGGCAGGGAAAGCATAAAACTAAGAGACAGGTAGATTGATCTTCACCCCTGCATTTCAGCAGAGAAAGTTGTGTTGCTGGTAGATATAAATCACCTAATTGAAATACACTGATAGCAAAAGCAACCTAGAAAAATGAGAAAGCCACCAATAAGTAGCAAAGTTTATTGATACATCTATGTTTTTGTTTAAGGGGCCAGAATTTTCTCAGAGGGAAGTGCATGCATCTGATAAAAAAAGATTTCAGGTTATTTGTGTTTATTATCAATAATGCATCCTGTAATTTTGCTAACAGTGCATACGGGTAAGAGGACAGATTTCCTTTTATATGACATACAACTAAAACTAGATCAGTGGTCATTGCAATAAGAGAACTCTTTTTCCCCCTTAGATGAAACTAGACAATTTCCTTGCTTAAATCTCTCTGGAATAAGTGGGCCAATGCAGAGGTGTATTAACCCCTTCTATTCTCTGGAAAGTTAAAGACTTGTACTCTCATTGTGGCTGGTACTTCCCACAAGGAAAATGCTGGCTCTTAGCCAAGAACATGGATGTGTCAGTGAAGTCAGGCATCCCAGTGGGCTGGAAACAAAAACAAAAACAAAAACAATACCCCGCCTTACTTTCAGCTTACGGGAAAGTCCTCTACTTACTTTCACTTGAGTATTTCAAGAAATGGACTCTCACTCCCCCTTGATGCCATGCCAACATTTTTTTTTTTTTTAATTCTAAAAGAAGTCAGGAAAAGAGAAATACAAAGCATTCTTAGGATGAAACACAAGATACTTTCATTTTATCTTCCTGAGTTTTTAAATGATGGAAATAATTTATGTTAATACACACACACACACCTTTAAGGTGACAGTGTTGGCAAAACTTTTGGCAGTAGATGAGTTCTGTCCTTCCTTGGCAGTATCACAGAATAGTCATGGTTTATATATATTGAATCTGAGTGACTCAGAGAAGGGAAGGGACTTACCCAAGGTCACAGAGAGTTGGCGTCAGCTCCAGGGCCAGAACTGTCCATTCTCAATCTCTAGCCCCGTCATCTTTCCACCACACAGAGCTGGTTTGTAACATTGTTGCTCTGTCCCTGCAAACCTTGGACAAGGCTCTTTGCAGGTAGCACCACTCCTACATAGCCCATGCTTTTCTAAGAATTATGGATTTTAAATGCTTGCTTTATGAAGGGCATGCTATTTATTATTTGGTGAAATACAGTTTTGTTTTGTTTAATATTTTATACCTAATTTTACACATTCAACATAAATTTCTTCAGTATCCACTTTTCCAGATATTGTGGGCTCTATAAAAGTAAAGGAGCTGTCTTCTCAAGAAGGTTCCAATCTTGTATTTGTGATGTGAACTTCTTTTCCCATTAGACTTCTGTTACAACATCTCTGGCTGATGGTTTAAAGAACACAAGGCTCTTGGAACTGATGAGATATTTCTGTATGGAAAGACCAGGTTGGATGGAACCATGAGTAGAAATTGATTGAATCCTATTTTCTGCACATTTAGCTGTTAGTCCATGTAGAGCTAGGTATCATTTCATGCCTAAAGGGTCTGTTCTGAACTTTGATATTGAATATCATCAAATATAATACAATGATAATTATATAATGAGAGCAGAGGAGACTGCTGAAGAGCAATTTAAAAATCATTTTTTTTTTCTAGTAGGTTATTAAAGATAAATGTAAACCTCTAAACCCCTGATTTCCTGCTGATCTCCTCTTGGATGTATAGATGGATAGTATATTTGTCAGCCAGAGGGGTGCTGATGCAAAGTACCAGAAATCTGTTGGCTTTTAAAAAGGGTATTTATTTGGAGTAGAAGCTTACAGTCACAAGGCCCTAAAGAATTCAGCTCAAGGTTATTTCTTCACCAAAGTCTGTTGCCACGTTTTGAAGCAAGATGGCGGACAACCTCTGCCTGGTTTCTCCTTCCTTCTTCCTCTTTAGGCTCTGTGGGCCCAGCTTCTAATCTCAGCTGTAGGCTGACATAGGGCTTGTCTCTCTTCCCAGGGCTTTAGCTGTTTGAGCCTTCTCCTTTATGTCACGTGGCAGGACAAAATGACCAAGTTCTCTCCTCTTCCGTATCTTCCTCTGTGTGTATTCTTGAGTGAGTGTCAGTTTATATCAGCCCACCAAAGGGGCAGGAACTCAAACCTGAGTCAAACCCTACTGACAGGGTATAATCAAAACCCTAATCTTAAGAAATAATTTAATCAAGACATCTCAGTCAAACCTAGTACAATCAAAGGGTATCCTGTTTACAAACATAATATCTCTTTTTAGAACTCATAAATAATATCAAACTGGTACAGATAGAGTAAGGGGGAAAAAAGAATAAAATGTTCTCTGGAATCAGGCCATTCCACTCAGCATTGTTTTTGTAGGAAACAAGGTTATTTTAAATTTCAACATTTGCCAACAAACACTAAACAAGGATTGTGGGTTTTCACAGATGCAGATATAACTATGATGGTTAAAAAAACACACTTAAGAGAAGTAGTTGCTTGACATCATATGATGCTTTGGTGATTTCAGAAAAGGTTTAAAGTTTACTTTACTTAATATAGGTTTTGTGTACTTCTTGCATTTTTAAAAGTCCACCTATATAGTTCTTTTGGTGGTGCATATTTAGTACAATTTTATGTTTTAATCCAGCAACTTTATTGAACTGTTTCAACAATTCCATTAATTTTTCTAAAGATTATTTTTGTTTTTCTATATAGACAATAATTTTATCAGGGCATAATTAAAGTCCCCCCCCCTTCTAATAATTTAATTTATGTTTCTTGCAATTCTGTGAATAGAACTCACAGTATAATGTTTAATAGAACTGGGCATCTCACCCTTTTTCTGATCTTAACGTGAAAGTTTTCAATGTTTAAACAGTATATATGATTTAAGGGTAAATATTCAATTCCAGGAAAAGAAGTTCTCTTTTATCTCTAATATGAACTTTAAAAAAAAAAAATCATGAATAGGTATTGTGTTTTATACAATTTTAATACCTCTATTGAGATGATCTTATGCTTTTTTCCTTTATTTTTAAGTATAAAATAAAATGTTTTTTAGGTAAATTTACTGAGTGGTGCAACCAATCTGTTTTTAAAACACTCACATTGCTCAATAAAAGATCCTTTGTGCCTGTTTGCAGTCAATCCCTATTCCCACCCCCAGCTGTAAGCAACCACAATTCTGCTTTGCTTTCTATAGATTTGCCGGTTGTGGATGCTTCACATACATGGAATCATGCAGTATATAGTCTTTTGCATCTGGCTTCTTTCACTAAGTGCAGTGTTTTGAGATTTATCCAAATTGTAGCATGCATCCATAGCTGTGTTCCTTTTTTATTAAAGGTTAGTTGGACATTTGGATTGCTTCCAGTTTGGGATTATTACTTTAAACTTTTAGTATGGTAAAATTAATTAATATGTTTCTTAATGTTGAATTAAATTTACATTATCACAGTTTTTATTTCTTTCACTGCCTGTCATGTTTGGGCATGAAGATTATATTAGCCTCTTAACATAGTTTGGAAATGTACTTGTTTTTTCAATACTTTGGAACAGTTTTGTAAAATAATACTGGAATGATTCAATCCATGAAAGTTTGGTAAAAATTACCTGTACATCTATGATCAGTTATTTTGTTTAGGGAAAGTTTTGTTACTACTGAATTAATTTACTTCATGGTTATACAACTATTCAGATATAACAATCTTTAGTTACAAATGAAAAGTACCATTTTTTTTTAAAGATTTATTTTATTATTTATTCCCTGCACCACCACCCCCCCTTGTTGTTTGCGCTCCCTGTCTGCTCTTTGTGTCCATTCATTGTGTGCTCTCTGTGTCGGCTCGTCTTTTTTTTAGGAGGCACCGGGAACCAAACCCAGGACCTCTCATGTCGGAAAGAGGCACTCAATCGCTGAGCCACCTCTGCTCCCGGCCTTGTTGTGTCTTTCATTGTGTTTCCACTTTGTATCTCCATGTTGCATCATCTCGTTGCATAAGCTTGCCACGCTAGCCCGTTGCGCCAGCCTATCGGGTCAGCTTGCTGTCTTGCTCATCTTCTCTAGGAGGCACCAGAAACCGAACCTAGGATGTCCCATGTGGTAGGCAGGTTCCCAAATGCTTGAGCCACATCCACTTCCCAAAATAGGGGGTTATTTAATTAATTTATTTATTTTTAAGGAGGTACCGGGGACTGAACCTGGAACCTTGTACGTGGAAAGTAGGCACTGAGCTATACCTACTCCACTTCTTTTTTTTTTTTTTTTTTAAGATTTATTTATTTATTGGCCCCTCACCCCTACCCCCTGTTGTTTTGCACTCACTGTCTGCTCTCTGTGTGTTCTTCTATGTCTGCTTGTCTTCTCTTTAGGTGGCACTGGGAACCAATCCTGAGACCTCCTGGAGTGGAGAGAGGCTGCTCAATCTCTTGTGCCACCCCAGCTCCCTGTTCTGCTGTGTCTCTTATTGGCTCTCTTCTGTGTCACTTTTTGTTGCATCATCTTGCTGTGCCAGCTCTCTGCGTGGGCCAGCACTCCTGCATAGGCCAGCACTCCTGTGTGGGTCAGCACTCCTGCATGGGCCAGAACTCCACGTGGGCCAGCTTTCCATGTGAACCAGCTCTCCACACGGGACAGCTTGCTTTTCACCAGGAGGCCCCAGGAATCGAACCCTGGAACTCCTACGTGGTAGATGGGAGCCCAATTGCTTGAGCCACATCTGCTTCCCTCTATTTTTCATTGTATCTAAGCTTTGACATTTATTGGTACAAAATTTTTCTTACTTTAGTATGTGAAATATTTTGTGTCCCTTCTTTCATTCATAACATTTTTGCTTTTCAGTCCTAATATATTTTATCTTGATCGCTCTTAACATATATTTTTTTTTCATTAATATTGCCAAAGAAACAGCCTTTGGCTTTGTTGATTTGTTCTATAGTTTGTTATAGTTTCATTCATTTCTACTCTATTCTTCCCTCTATTTAATTTGTGATATTAATCTTTTGATATTCTTTTTTAACTTCTTAAGTTAGCCTTAGAAGAGCTCATTAATATTCAATCTTTTTTTGATAGTCTGATAGTACCTTAACTCTCCTTTAATTAGTATTTCTATAAGTATCTTGATCATCACATAGATAACATATAGTTCTGCTGTAATTTTTAAATCATTCTAACTTGCTCACAATCTCTGTATTTTAACTTGATAATTTCATCTTTTTATATTTATTGTAATAACTGAGTTGTTTATATTTACTTCTATCATATATATTTTCTTTATATTATTTGTTTTCTCTTTTGTTTCTTCTCTATGTCTCTCTTTTGGATATATTGAATACTCCTTACCCTTCTGCTCAATAGATTAAAATCTATTCTCTTCTTTCTGTACTTATCTTGGACTTCACAGGTTATTTTAACCTCTTCCTAAATAATACAAGGACATTAGAATATTTCAACTTTAATCACCTACCCTTCAACTTATCTGCTATTATCTGGTTTATTTGTTCTATCTTGTTTATTTAATGCCACTTATAAGATGTTATTTTTAGAGTCATGCTTATTTAAACATACCCAATTAGTAAATTTTACATATTATGAGCTTATAGCTGTTAAACTGTGGGATCATTGGGGAAAAGTTTCTCCAGGGAGCATTTACAATTGCCTTTGTCAGGAGCCGGATAACAGTTCCAAAACTGGAACCACATTTATTTCTGGGCTAAGGTTGGAATTGCAGGCTCATATAAATACAGCCTACGGTTTCAAATCCTCAGGAGACATTCTTAGTTTCATTGTTATTTTTCTTTTACATTTGTAGTTGATTTAGAGACAGCCAGGTTTTATCATGTCTCTCTTTGCTAGCAGGTGGATTCTTTTCCTGGCTCATCCTTTCACCAAGGTCTGTTCTTCCATTTTCTTTTAAGCTATTTTAAAAAAAGAAATAAAATATAAAACTATTAATCCTCAAAATGTCCTCAAGTCATTCTGAGCCTCAGCTTTTACCATTCCTGTTTTTATTTTAATTAATTAATTAATTTTAGAACTTTGGGCATCTCTTTTACTCTCTTTTAAGCTGAGTAATTCATTTAAAAAGTCTTCTTTTAATCCAGCTGTGTGATGTGTGTCCTTCTGGCTGTTTCAAGTGATGATCTGTATTTTAATTTTTAAAAAATTTTATTTCTACAATGGTTTCTAATTTGCCTTACTACACTGTTTTTCAATATCATACATACCTATAGATATTGATTTTCAGCTTTTGAACATAAAAAAAAAAGTGCATTTGTTTCAGTCTACATTCAGTATTAAATTTCAATTTGTAGTGATAGAGGAACTGATTAAAGATTTTATTTTAATTTTGATTTATCTGAATACCGAGAGATTATTTCTATACTCTATCTTGGAACATTGATGAAGAAACTCTTCTTCTCAGCATTTAAGTAGAAATTAAGTGTAGCTGACAGGTTTCAAAGACAAGCATTTTAAACTGAATTTTAAAAATAAAACAATGGATTTTCTCTTTCATACTGTATATACCCTTGTTTACTGAGAGAAGAAAATGTAAATTAGTGAGATAATGCAACTGTATCAACATCCAGATGGTGGTTTTAAGAGAAAATAGTAATTTACTGGACTCTCTTCTATTTCAAAACATATGCTTACTCCACCTTTTTTTTTTTACATTTAATGATAGCCCATTTAAAAGAGAAAATTGTCTAGAATCATCTGAGAGTCCTTTTGGTTTAGGCTCTAAGGGCACAGATGGAGATGTTGCTTTTTAACCTGAGTGTGGTAGCATTGTTTAATGTTATTTAATTTAGGTTCAGTTTATGTCATTGCCAAAAGACCTGTTAATGATTATTTTACTGTGCACTATGTGCTTTGAAACATAATGCTCATTTTGAGATATATTTAATTTAGTCTTTATTACAGCCCAGTGAGGATGCATCATTAATCCCATTTCATATATCTGCAAACTGAGACTCAGGTTAATACATTGAGCTCATATGGCAAAGAAGTGGCAAAACCAGGATTTGAAGGATTAGTTGTCTAATCAAATTTTCTGCTCATTACACTTATCATACTTTTTCCAATTATGTAGCAGTGTGTGTATATGCTGCTTTAAATAGCCCACTCCCTTTTCAATACACATGTATATTAACTTCCTGTAAAGACTATATTTCTTTGGTAAGAAATATAGTCAAAATATTTTTAAAAAGATTCTAGGCACATGGGACTAGCTATCCCCAGGTCAGATTAAGCATAGAAAATTTAATAAGGTTTTTCTAGAATTGTTACAGCTCAGAAATAATTAATTGATTTATTAAGAAAAATATGGAACTGATTTCAAGCACATACAGAAAAATACTACCAGATCAATCGATATAATGAGTGAATCAGTTATTCTATTGACTCTCCTAAACTGGACAAAAAGCACTAGAGATGGGGTGGGGAAGGAAGGCAGGATCATATCTATTTCTTTCCTTTCTGTCATAGCATAGGAGCTCATTAATTTTTTTAAATAAATAAGTGATTCATAGGCATGATACTGAGATCCTATAGAACAATAGGGTCAATGATGACTAATATTTCTTTAGAATATACATATGTCTCTATTATAATCTCCAAATAAATCAAACTTGAAAAACTGCCTGATCCTACAACAGAGAAGTTTTTTTTTTTTTTTTTTTTTTTTTTACCGGGAGGTACCGGGGATCGAACCCCGGTCTCTCCATATGGTAGACGGACGCCGAACCTCTTGAGCCACATCCGTTTCCCCGAACAGAGAAGTTTTAAGATGTTCTAATGGGTTCATTAGCCATAAAGTGCCTTTTCCAGATGATTTGGTCAGATGAACCATTGCCTTCTGAAGCTTTAGCCTGAAAGGCTCTAGACCTACAAGGATTGGGCATGATAACTACCATCCCTTTCACGAATATGAAACTAAAGGCCACAAATATGCACACTTGATAAACTTGGATTAAAAAAAAACTCCTTATTTTCTTTATGCCTCTTTCCTAGAAAATTTCTGCTATCACACCATGATTAAGAATGAGGAAGAGATATAATAAGTAGTTTATCCCATAACAACCATTTTGGGAATACCATTTGGGAGCCAGAAAATCCCCCTTTCAGGATTTCTCCAGCTTGGAAACCTGATAAGTTAATTTGTTATTTACGAATCACCTATAAACAATAGACAAGCTCAGGCAACAAGATATTTAACCTTTCTCTCAAAAATTGGACTCAGGTAATATTCTGAGTCTCCCATCCCAAACAACTACCAAAGTACATGACTATTTGGGCATCAAAATCAAAGCTAAAAGGTTTTGGGCCTTATATCCATAGCACCTTCTTGGACCCAAGGGCAACAACAGTGGCGATTACTTCAGGTGATGGGCAGTGGAAAAGGGGATAAACGGCAGAGAGCTGCTCATGAGGAGATGGCCATCAAGTTTGCAGAATCCTCCCAACAAAGGCCAAGTCTAACCACAGTAGCCTCAATTGGGACTGGAGAGACTTACATTCACTTCATTTATAGACCTTCAAAATGCCCCAGATGCTTTACGTAATTGATGAGCTAAAACAACTATATACTTAATTATACCCAGTGCTGATTTCCATTACTAATTGAGCATTTCCTGTTAGCATGACATCTGTCTGGGATCAACTACCATTAGAAGCAGTGGACCCCTCTTTGAACCACCAATTTATGAGTCTAATTAATTAGGATGGAAAATAAGACATTCACATGGGTCACATTGGCCAGCATGTGGCAACTGGATTTCTCAACTAAACATAACTCTCTGGACAGTTGAGACTCTAGATTCTGTAATAGTATCAGAAGAGGCAGAAGAGATAGCTTGGTGGGTTTGTTTTGAAGTTCATTTGGATACCAATCACATGTTTAACTTAGACCATATCTACTTGGTGTGTCTGAAAGATGGGTGATAGAAATCTAGCATTGGGGAGTAGAAAACTACATACTCTTCAACTCTCATTTGGTTCCATTACTGTCTCAAAGCCTTCTTTCAAATGGAAAAACTGTCAACAACCCATAAAAATAAAAACTGACCTAATTGCCAATGTTCAAGACTGATGGATTTTTTATACAGAGTAAAGAAAATTAAATTTAAATTAAAGGTTCTTATGGGTAATGAAATAAATGCCTATAGATATCTGCATAGGTTTAATGTACATATGTGTATTATATAAAATATTTTTCCTTTCTCTAAAAATCTGAAACTCTACATTCATTCCCAATGCTTTAGAATAATGACCCTCAACGTGAAATTGACAGATGAGAACCTGCACGATAGTGCTCAGCTGACCTTTGTAGCCTCATCTCACAGCATTCTCCCCTTACTTTCTCCCCTGCAGACACCCTGGCATTTTTTCCATTTTTTGAATGAATCTCTCCATTGCCCATGTTGCTCTCATTTCATGGAATTCCCTTCTCATCTCACTCAGTTGTCATCTCCAAAGAGACTATTTCTCTGATGGCCAACACCTACCTCCACCCAGCCTCTCTAAAGTGTATCCCCTGATATTCTTTCATTTTCCTCTTAACTTTCCTGGCCTCAGCCATAGACAGTAATTATATATTTATTATATATTTGTTATTTTGTGTTTATCTGTTTAATAGCTGTTTTCCCTACTCATCCTCCTCCTTACCCCTAGATCCAGAGGCCCAAGTGATCAGGATCCATGTCTGTTTTGTTTTCTACCATGTACTCAGTACCAAGCATATAGTAGGTATTCAACAATTATTTGTTAAATGAATGTGATTGAATAAACAGAACATTAGAGATTATCTAATATAATCTTAGTTTTATCCATTAGCAAATCGATGCCCAAAAAAGGGTAAATAATGTTGTGGACCAGGTTTACATAGATTGTTACAAGCAGATTGAGATTTATAAACATGGAGAAAAACTAACATAAATATAGATCTTTACATATATTAATTTATTTAATCTTCACAAGGTTCTTATGAGGTAGGTATTTAACTTCTACATTTCAAATATAAAGAAACTGAGGCAAAGGGAATTAAAGTGATTAGTTCTTAGTGGAACCAGGATTCCAACCCAGATAATCTAGGTCTTACCCACATGATCTACTACTGCCTCCCTCACCGGTACATGAAGATAAATCCAAATCTTGTCATGCCCATATTGATGTGGAAATAGAGAAATCTATAGATTTACAAATATACTACTCATCAGTTCTTCATCCCCAACTCCCTTACCTTTCTCTGTACCCGTTTCTTTCAATGAATTCATTAGCCTGAAACCTTGGAGCTGTTGTATAGAGCTCCTTTTCCCTCATATTGAATCACTAGGACAGTTTCACCCTTTCTCATTCCAGAGTCCCTCTCACATTCATCCTCTCTCTCACATTCCACTGCCAATGCCCAGTCTTGGGGCTTTCTTTCCTTATTGTTGTTTTCTTCGTACCCTGAAAAGACTATATTATAAAATAATCCTTTACTTCATCCTCTATCAGATGAGTATATTCAATCGCTACAGTTATATATCAACTCATGGAATTACATCTATGTAAAAACCCAAAGCACAAGTTCCTCAGCACCTTCTTGAGAGAATTCTTAATTCGATAAAATTTCCAGAGAGTCATAAGTTTGACAAAACTGTGGTTACACATAAAGAAAGAAAGAAAGACAAAAAATGAATCTAAATCAGGAGGAAAGAAGGATGGATTTTCCCAAAGGTCATACATTCATCAAGTAGCAAAAGACAAATTTTCCAAGGCTTTTACTCTTTTTGTTTTCATGAAAATAAGTGAGAAATGACATTAGCAATTCTAGAAAAGAATTCTCATTGTGTTCCATGACTAATAGGTTTTCAAACTTAATAAAATCATTGACTCCCCCTAATCTCTCTATTTTCACTACCACATTTCTTCTGCTGTTGTAAAGTTGAAAGACTTGTACTTGAAAGATGTTATTCGAATTTAGCCTCTGTTGCAGTTGGGCAGTTTGATGTAATTATGAATTCCAAAAATATATATTGGATTATGCTTGTAAACTGGTCTGTTAATCTGGGCATGATTAAGTTAGATTAGGGCATTAACTGGACATGTCAGTAGGGCGTTGAGCCCCAACACTTGGGTGGGGGAATCAAATATAAAAGTCAAGGCAAAGGACAGAGGGAACAGTTTTTGAGAAGCACTTTTGATGTTGGAGTTTTGATGTTGGAGTTCTGATGTTGGAGAGAAGGCCCCAGGATAGAGACGAGCCATTCGCCTGAGAGTTCACAGCTGGCCTTGTGGAGAGAAGCAAAGCCTAGAGAGCCTAATAGTCTACAGCTGACCTTGTGGAGGAACCAGAGGCCCGGAGAGAAATGCAGCCCCAGGAAGAGAGGAACCCAAGAAGCCTGAACCGTGCTCCGACACGTGGCAATGGACTTTGGTGAGGGAAGAAACTTATGCTTTATGGCTTGTTAACTGTGGAATTTTACCCCAAATAAATACCCTTTATAAAGACCAACCAATCTCTGGTATATTGCATTAACGCCCCTTTGGCTGACTAATACAGCCTCCCTTTTACTAGATTTTGAGGTGTCTAAGGAGAACCTAGCTTCTCTTCCATCTCAATTTTCTAACCTGTGAAATCAGAAAAATAATTAACTATCACAAGAAGTTTTTGTGTGGATAAAATAAGAAACATGTAAGCAAAAACACACATAAAACTGTGCCAAGCTATTGGAAGGATGACTACTCTTATTATTACTACTACTGTTGGTATCATTATAATCATAATTATTGTCTTGTAATTTGAATTACTTTGAACATGGAAGAAGAGGTACCTGTTTGAAGGGTTATAGAAAAGAAACATACAAGTTAATAGCCACACATTCTAAAATGATTTTCAAGGGAAATGGATGTAGCTCAGTGGTTGAGTGGCTGCTTCCCATTTACAAGGTCCCGGGTTCAATCCCCAGTGCCTCCTAAAACAAACAAACAAACAAACAAACAAACAAACAAACAAAATGATGTTCAAAATCCATTTGTAGTCATTTCTACAAGGGTGAACAATATCCTCCTCTATTTGCTGTCACTGCCAAGGCAGCATGGGATGGTTCAATAGATAGTGCTGAGACATCTGCATAGAGATCTTAACTGGAACTGGACAGCATGTATTCCTAATGGGAGGTATGAGGGGAAAGGGGCCAGCTCCAAGTGGTAGTGATGCTAGCACAACATGGTGAATGTAATTAACACCTCTAAATTATATACTTGAAAGTAGTTAAAACGGGAAATTTTATGTTGTATATATATTACCATAATAATAAAAAAAACAAACACATAGAACTGTACAAAGAGAAAGAAAAAAGTGCAGTATGATAAAATACCCCAAAAGTTTTACCAATGGTGAGCTTTTATGACCCCTAGCCCAGCAGGGGCAAGAAATGAAAGCAGTTACTGGAACCCAGAGAGTAGAGGATGGGCTGCTCTGTAGCTACAGGTGGAATGACAAACACCTTGATCTTCTTCTCCCGTGCTTGATCTCCTGCCAGTTCCCCGTTTGCTGAAGAAATCCATTTGATGCATACCAGAAAGTTTAGCCTCCTGGAGGCATAGGGCAGAGTGTCAAAGGGTAGAATGTGGATTATGAGACAAATGGAAGATATCCAGGACACTAACTTGCATTTTACTATTCAACACTGTCTATTGAACTTATCATAAGGATTATAGAAATGAAGCATATAATTAAACACGCAATGCGAAACTAAAGAACCATTCAATGCTTACCACGTAGACACAACGTGTTAACAATGACTTTTTAAAATTTTTACTAAATAATGGTGGGAGACAAATAGTGACTAGCAAGCTGGAACATATTTTACCAGTTTAGTGCTGTAATCACATAAAACTCATAAAAGAATTAAGTTAACTGACACAGATATTATGATGACAATTCTTGTTATTTTACTTTTTTGGTGAACATAAAATTATTATTGTGGTAACATATACACAACATAAAATTTTCCCTTTTAGCCACATTCAAGTGTACAATTCCATTATTTCAACTGCATCCACACTGTTGTGCCACCATCACCACCATTCAGTATCAAAACATTTTCATCACCCCAAACAGAAGCTCTATACCCATTAAGCATTAATCCACCATTCCATGGCCCCCATCCCTGGTTAATCTGTATTCTACTATCTCTATGAATTTGCATATTTAGATGTTTCATATGAGTGAAATCATACAATATTTGTCCTTTTGAATCTGGCTTATTTCACTCAACACAATGTCTTCAAAGCTGATCCATGTTGTAGCATTTAAGCAGAACTTAATTCTTTTTTCAGCTGAAAAACATTCCGTTGTATGGATGTATCACATTTTGTTCATCCTAGGAGTGGAAATGATGGGTCTATGATAATTCTATACTTAACTTTCTGAGGGAGTACCTAACTGTTTTCCACAGTGGCTACACCATTTTCCATCCCCACCACCAATGTCTAAGTGTTCCTAGTTCTCTACATCTTTGTCAGAACTTGTTATTTTCTGCCATTTTAAAAAATAAAGTCATTCTATTGGGTGTAAGGTGGTATCTCATTGTGGCTTTGATTTGCATTTCCCTCATGATATTGAGCATCTTTTCATGTGCTTATTGGCTATTTGTATCTCTTCTTTGGAGAAATGTCTATTCAAGTCCCTTGCCCTTTTTTTAAATTGGATTGTCTTTTCATTGTTGCTGTGTAAAAGTTTTTAAAATATATTCTGGATATTAAGCCCTTATCAGATGTAAGGTTTCCAAATATTTTCTCCTGTTCTGTAGGTTGTCTTTTTATTTATTTATTTTTGCTCTTTGGTTTCTTTTTTTTAATAATCAATTTTATTGATACAAATTAATAAAATAAAAATAAAAAGCATACAATCCATCCAAATTGCACAATCCATCCAAAGTATACCATCAATGGTATTTGGTATAATTACATAGTTGTACATTCATCACTTTGATCATTAGAGCATTTTTCATTATTCCAATAATAATAATAATTTTTAAAAAAGGTCTACCCTACACCAAAGTGGATATCATCCCACACAGAGGGGCTCCTGAGAGCTCTGGAGACGCCCAGGTCCAATATAGGGGGGATAGCTCCAGAGATTGATGCCTTATCAATGGGCTCTACTTTGGAATCTGTGCTCCTGAGAGTGACAGAGTTGGACTCAAATAAGTCCTCCCTGCAAAGGGTCCATCAGTCCCTTCTATTTAAACCTATATGTGATGCTGGAGTTTGTAAGTGTACTTCCAGAGACTGGAGCCTCTGGCCTGCCCATGTGCCAGCTGTGCCTGGAATCTCGGTGGAGCTGCAACTCCTACTCTACAGCTCAATGGACTCACCCAAGTCACCTGGTGAGGAGATGATGATGGACAATGGCCATCCCAGGGAATGGAGAGCTGCAGGCAGGATAATCCCATCCACCATATCCATGGGAATAAGCCTCCTCTCACTTGGAGGTGGAGTGGACATCACCATCCCAAACTCCTCAGGATTGGGGGAAGAGCTATGGACTAGAGTGGACTTAATGGTATTCTGTTGTAGACACAATGTGATTCAAGCAATGGAAGAAATTACAACATTGATGTGGAGCCAGTGGCCACTGGACACTTTTGGGGCAGGGAAGGGAAAGGCAGTTGTAATACAGGGTTTTTTTCAGGACTTGGGAATTATCCTGAGTAACATTACAACGACAGATATAGGGCGTTTTATATCAGCATATAACATGCAGAACTGTGTGGGAGAGAGTGTGGTCTACAATGTGAACTATGGTCCATGCTTAGTGGCAAAGCCCCAGGATGTGTATATCCATTGCAGGTGATGTGCCACACTAATGAAGAATATTTATGTGGGAGGTTATGGGAGGTGTGGGAGGTGGGGAACATGGAAATCCCTGGAATTTTTGTGTAACATTTATGTAATCTAAGCATCTTTTAAAATATTAAAAAAAAAAAAAAAAGGTTACAAATCATGATAAGCAGTTGAATAAAAAGTAAAAGAAACCAAAAAAAAAAAAAAGTCTACCCTTTAATAATCACCTCTTAATCTCTCTATGCTTCCCCTGCTGTACATAGCTGCTCTTCTGTTTCTGTCTCTCTAGTTTATTTGCATTTATATTTTGTATATACTGGAAATTCTAATAGATGTGAAATGATATCTCATTGTAGCTTTGATTTGCATTTCCCTAATCACTAGTGATATTGAACATTTTCATGTGTTATTTTGCCATTTGTATTTCTTCTTTGGACAAATGTCTATTCATGTCTTTTGCCCAGTTTTTAATTGGGTCATGTGTCTTTTTATTGTTGAGTTGTAGCATCTCTTTATATACCATGGATATTAAACACTTATCAGATATGTGATTTCCAAATATTTTCTCCCATTGAGTCGGCTGCTTTTTCACCCTTTAGACAAAGTCCTTTGTGGTACAAAAGTGTTTCAATTTTTTTTTTTTTTTTTTTTTTTAGATTTTTAAAATGAAATTTTATTGAAATATATCATTCATGCATGAACATACATGAACAAAAAGTGTATAGTAAAAGTTTTGAACTTACAAAACAATCGTGCATATCATCATATAGGGCTCCCATACATCACCCCACCACCAACACCTTGCATTGTTGTGAAACTTTTTTTACAAACTATGATATGGTACTATCAAAATATTACTACTAACTATAGCTCATATGTTACATTTGGTATATTTTCCCCAAAGCTTTCTGATTATTACCACCCTTTATTGGTATTATACATTTGTTATAGTTCACAAGAGAACACTTTTGTATTTTTCCTTTTAACCACAGTCCATCTTCCATCACTGGGATTCCTTGTGTTATACAGCCCATGTTTTGTTCAACTTATTAAAAATGTACACTCAGTGGCTCTCATTTTCATCACAGAGTTGTGCTGTCATCATCTCAGTCAATTTTAGAATGTTTTAATTACTCCAAAAGGAAAAATACCATACCACCTTATACCTTCCTATAATTGTCTCTTAGAATTGCTACATATTGTCATTGCTGCAAAAATATTACAATATTACTGTTAACTTTTAATTTTGAGGCAGTCCCATTTATCTATTTTTTTCTTTTGTTGCTCATGCTTTGCGTGAAAAGTTTAAGAAACCATTGCCTACCACAAGATCTTGAAGATATTTCCTTACATTTTCTTCTAGTAGTTTTAGGGTCCTGGCTGTTATATTTAGGTCTTTGATCCATTTTAAGTTGATTTTTGTATAGGGAGTCAGATAGGGGTCCTCTTTCAATTCTTTTGGTTATGGATATCCAGTTCTCCCAACATCATTTGTTGAGGAGACTGTTTTGTCCCAGTAACATGGACCTGGTAAGTTTGTCAAAAACTAGTTGGTCATAGAGGTAAGGATCTATTTCTGGACTCTCAATTCTATTCCACTGATCAATGTGTCTATTTTTATGCCAGTATCATGCTGACCACTGTACCTTTGTAATATGTTTCAAGGTCAGGCAGTGAGAGTCCTCCCGTATCACTTTTCTTTTTAAGAATGTTTTTAGCTATTTAGGTGCCCTTTCCCTTCCAAATAAATTTGGTAATTGCCTTTTCTATTTCTGTAAAGTAGGCTTTTGGAATTTTATTGGTATCAAATGGAATCTATAAAAAAGTTTTGGTAGGATTGACATCTTCATAATATGACATGGGATGTCTTTCCATTTGTTTAAGTCTTCTTTGATGCCTTTTAGCAATGTTTTGTCATTTTCTGAATAAACATCTTGTACATCTTTGATTAAATTGATTCCTAGGCATTTGAGTCTTTTTGTTACTATTGTCAATGGATTTTTCCCCTGATTTCCTCCTCAAATTTTTCAGTACTAGTGTACAGAAACATTACTGCTTTATACATGTTCAGCTGTATCCTGCCACTTTGCTGAACTCATTTATCAGCTCAAGTAGCTTTGTAGTAGACATTTCACAAATTTCTAAATATAGGATCCTGTCATATGCAAATAGAGTTTTACTTCCTTTTTTAATATTTGGAGGCTTTTTTTTTTTTTCTTGTCTAATTGACCTAGCTAGACCTTCTAATACAATGTTGAATAACAGTGGTGACAGTAGGCATCTTTATCTTGTTCCCAATCTTAGAGGGAACACATTCAACCTTTCTCCATTTATTTCATGGAAGTTGGGAAATTTTCAGCCATTATCTCCTCAAATACTTTTTCTGCCCCTTTTCCCTTCTCTTCACCTTCTGGAATGCTCATGACATGTGTGTTGTTTTACTTTGTGATATCATTCAACTCCTTGGGCCCCTCCTCAATTTTTCCATTCTTTTTTCTCTCTTCAATTGTAGCTCTGTCTTCTGCATCACTTATTCTTTCTTCTACCATTTTGTGTCTGCTGTTGTAGCCTTTAATGTGTTTTTGGTCACATCTATTGTGTTTTCCACTCCCATAAGCTCTGCTAGTTTTTTATTCAGGTTTTTTAATTCTTCTTTGTGCTTGCCCAGAGTCCTCTTAATGTCCTTTATCTCTTTAGCCATATTGTCTTTCAATTTATTAGTTTGACTTAGGAGATTTGTATGAACCTCATTGATTAGTATTCTCAATTCCTGTGTCTCATCTGGGGCTTTGATATATTCCTTTGCTAGGGCCATATCTTCCATTTTCTTAGTATTGCTTGTAATTATTTTTGCTGATGTCCAGGCATCTGATTATGATGGTGGGTTTACTTTGATGCTCAATTTCTCTCTATCGTGTAGAGATTTAGTGGCTGAAGTTTGTGTGTTACTGCCATTCTTTGATTCTTGGTTCAACCTGTTCTAGCTCTCCAGGATCTTCCCTGTTTAGTTGCTTAAATGCAGGCCATGGACCCAGAATGGGTTGCAGACCTGCTTCCAAGGGCTTTGTGGCAGGAGTCTCTAAAGGCCCATAAAAGCCTTTCATTTATTTACTTTTAATTTCCTTGCATGAACTTCCTTGGTCTACCAGCATATGGTGTTCTTTGGCATCCCTCTCAGTTCAAACCCTGGTCAGAATGTGTTCCAGAGTTTTCCCACTGAGATTCTTTTCCTTTGCCCCTCTCTCTTCTGGGTGGTGTCCACCCTTCCCCTAGTGCCTTATGCCCTAAAACATTTTTTTTTTCAGGCTTTTTCTGCCTGTCCTCTAGCTATTTTTCTGGGACAGAAGTGAGTCCTGTGTCTTTCTAATCCTTCATCTTCCCAGAAGTCCTGTTATTTTACTTTTTAAATTAATTTTTCTGCTTTTTAATTAGGGACCAGGGGACAGAGTAAAGTGGTTGACTTAGCTAGCATAGCTATTGTGTCAAATCTAGGTTTGTTGACAGTCTGCTAAGGTAAGGGCACAAGAGTAGGAAAAGTAGCAGAGCAGAAAGCTGCTCATTTTCCTCTGAAAAACTCTGACTTTCCAGATGCAAACTTTCTTTGTCTAGGTACTCTTTAGCTCCCTTCTCCTGGAAAAGGGAGGGATCTCAAATGAATAATCCAAGCCCAGAACAGTGGTTCCAGAAATTCTATATAGGATAGGCTTAGGAGTAGAAATCTTGTAGAAAGGCATGCAAATGTGCTCCTGGGGTGGGGGTGGGGGTGGGGACGGGGGAGAAAGGAATGATACCAGAAAGTGGTAGAAGTGTAGAAATGGAGATGAGAAGCATTGAAGACAAAATGATTTGAAAGTACAAAGCACTATAACCTATATGACTTCAGAGAGTGCCTTAAATATGAGTGATTTGGGAGGACACATGATATGAATTATGAGCTAAGGATGAGATGTCTACACCTTACAAACATGCAAAATCCCTGTTGATACATTCACTATTCTGGTTATACTCTAAACTGATTCCTAACCATGGGAATGTGACCCAGGATTCTGGGAAAGCTTTGCTGCAGGAAAACACCTGGCAGAGAGTAGAGAAGTTCTGATTTTATCCAATGCACTTATTCTGCTCTTTCCAGCAGGAATAATGATATGGATCTTCACCTCTGGCCAACCTTAAAAGTAAGACAAAGCAATTTGTAAAGGAAAAACCCCTTGTCAAACACATATTCCCTTCTACCTGTAGCATTGCGTGTCATTAGTTAGAGATCTCTTTAGGTAAGGGGTCAAATTCTGCCTGCAACCTGTTTTTGTAAATGAAATGTTATTGGAACTCAGCCATGCTCATTAATACATGTATTGTCTGCAGCTGCATTTGGCTAGAATGGCTGGGTTGAGTAGTTGCAACAGAGACTGTCTGGCCTACGAAGCTTAAAACAAGTACCATCTGTCCCTTTACAGAAAAAAGTTGTTGACTTATGATTTAGATTGGCAAACATTCTTAGGATGATAAGGTAAAGGAGAAGAGATACCAACCTCACATTTTAGTGAAATTTAATAGGAAAACAATTCTACCGGAGAAAGGAAAGTTTTATGGATGGAGGTGCAAAAGCAGGGGAAGGAATGATGGGCTGTGTGGGAGTATGTAGGAACCTCTGTGGAAAAACCTGAGTGGGATGGTGGGAAGAGGGAGGGGTACATCGAATGTGGGAAACTCCAGAACAGGAGAGGAAGTGGGCTCCTGAGAGGGAGAGAGGGAACATTACAGAAAGTGGTAGTAGGCAGAAACGGAGATGGGTAAGCATTGATGACAAATTTCACTTGACAAATTTCCTGAGCCATGTTTCCCTTCCTTCTAAAAATAAAGTACCACTATCTTTTAACTCTGTTTTGTTTTTGCTTCTCAGACCCAAGATTGGAAAAGGTCCATCTAGCTGGACAGCATGAGATGGTGACATACTGAAAAGTGAGCTACCGAAGTCTCACGCATAGCAAATGTGTGTGGTGCTGTTTGTCACTCTTGGTCTCTCCAGAAATGCCATAGACAACACGTTCACATGACTTGTGTTTATTGCTTACTTCATAAATATTGCACATTTGGTTCTTTTTTTCCTTTGTATTTTATAGGTTTCCCTTGCTGTCATTGTTGCCATGACAGATGGAGGCTTTCATCTATATTTTATAATTAATTAGTAGTTGATGGTTTTTTTTTTTATTTCGCTTGTAACTGGCAACATAATTGAAACATTCTGATCCATTCTAACAGTGTTTTCAAGTTGATTATCTTATATATTCTAGGTAGTCATTTCTGCTTCCCAATATTCAAAATTCACTTTTTTTTTCTTGTTTTATGATGTTAGTTAAGACACTGTTCAATAGTATTGATGAAATTAGCCATCTTTGTCTTGTTACTTAAATAAGTAAAAATGCATCTATAATTTGACACTATGAATAATGCTGTTTAATAAGTATTCTTATAAAGTTAGGATTTAAAAAAATTCTACCAATGACCTTTTTACCTCAAAAAAACTATAATAGGCTTGATCAAAGTTGGTACATTCTACAGCCTACTCCTCCTGCTCCAAATCCCATAAATTTGTGGGTTCAGTTCCAGACCATCACAATAAAGCTAGTATCGCAATAGAAGGAATCACATGATTTTTTTTTGGTTTCCCAGTGCATATAAAAGTTATGTTTATACCATATTGAAGTCTATTAAGTGTACAACAGCATTACATCTAAAAAAAACAATGTACATACCTTAATTAAAAATACTTTATTGCTAAAAAATGCTAACCATTATCTGAGCCTTCAGTGAGCCATAATCTTCTTGCTGGAGGAGGGTCTTGCCTCGATGTTGATGGTGCTGACTAAGCAGGCTGGTGGCTGCTGAAGACTGGGGTAGCTGTGGCAGTTTCTTAAAATAAGGCAACATGCAGTTTGCTGCATTGATTAATTTTTCCTTTCACGAGAGATTTCTCTGTAGCATGCGATGCTGTTTAATAGCATTTTACCTCCAGTAGAACTTCTTTCAAAATTAAGAGTCGATCCTCTCAAACCCTGCCATTTCTTTATCAACTAAGTTCATGTAATATTCTAAATCCTTTGTTGTCATTTCAATAATGTTCACAGCATCTTCACCAGGAGTAGACTCCATCTCAAGAAATCCACTTTCTTGCTCATCCTTAGGAAGCAACTCCTCATCCACACAGGTTTTATTATGAAATGGCACATCTTTTCAGTCATGTCTTTAGGCTCCACTTCTAATTCTATTTCTCTTGTTATTTTCACTACATCTGCAGTTACTTCCTCCACTTAAGTCTTGAACTCCTCAAAGTCATCCATGAGGGTTGGAATCAACTTCTTTGAACCTCTTGTGACTGTTGATATTTTGATCTCCTCCCATGAATCACAAATGTACTGAATGGCATCTAAAATGGTGAATCCTTTCCAGGATGTTTTCAATTTACTTTGCCTAGTCCACCAGAAGAATCACTTTCTATGGCAGCTATATCCTTATGAAATGTATTTCCTAAAAACTAAGACTTGAAACTCAAAATGACTCCTTGATCCATGGGATGATATGTTAGCAGCCATGAAAAGAACATTAATCTTGTTATATATCTCCATCAGAGCTCTTGGATGACCAGATGCATTGTCAACAAGCAGCAATATTTCAAAAGAAGTCTTTTTTTCTGAGTCAGAGGTCTCAACAATGGCCTAAAAATATTCAGTAAACCATGTTGTAAACAGATGTGCTGTCATCTAGGCTTTGTTGTTCCATTTATAGAGCACAGCAAAGTAGATTTAGCATAATTCATAAGGGCCTTAAGATTTTCAGAATCGTAAATGAGAATTGGCTTTAACTTACAGTCACCAGCTGCAGTAGCCCCTAACAAGAGAGTCAGCCTGTCATTTGAAGCTTTGAAGCCAGGCATTGACTTCTCCTCTCTGGCTATGAAAGTCTTACATGACATCTGTTTCTAATACATGGCTGTTTTGTCTACATTGAAAAATCTGTTTTTTAGTATAGCCACCTTCATCAATGATCTTGGCTAGATCTTTTGGATAACCTGCTGCAGGTTCTACTTCATCACTTGCTGCTTCACCTTGCATTTCACCTTGCACTTATGAAGACATCATCTTCTCTAAAATCTCATGAACCAACCTTTGCTAGCTTCAAATGTTTCTTCTGCAGTTTCCTCATCACTCTCAGCATTCATAGAACTGGAGAGAGTTAGGGGGTTTCTCTGGATTAGGCTTTGGCTCTAGGGAATGTTGTGGCTGGTCTGATCTTCTATCCAGACCTCTACAACTCTCTTCATATCACCAATAAGGCAGTTTTGCCTTCTCGTAATTTGTGTGTTCACCAGAGTAGCACTTTTAATTTCCTTCCTTAACCTTTTCTTTGCATTCACAACTTGGCTAACTGTTTGATGCAAGAGGTCTACCATTTGGCCTATCTTGGCTTTTGACATACCTTCCTTACAAAGCTTAAGCATTTCCAGCTTTTGATTTAAGTTGAGAGACATAAGACTCTTCTTTTATGTGAACACTTAGAGGACGTTTCAGGGTTATTCATTGGCTTAATCTCAATATTGTTGTATGTCAGGGAGTAGGGAGGCCTAAAGAGAGGGATGGGGGAATGGCTGGTCAGTTGGAGCAGTCAGAACACACAACATTTGTTAATTAAGTTCACTGTCTTATATGGGCGCAGTTCAGGGTACCCTAAAACAATTACAATAGTAACATCAAAATTCACTGAACACAGATCACCATAATATATATAATAATAATGAAAAAGTTTGAAATATTGCAAGAATTACCAAAATTTGACACAGAAACATGAAGTGAGCACATGCTGTTGGAAAAATAGTGCTGATAGACTTACTTGATGTGGAGTTGCCACATACTTTCAATAAAAAAAAAAAAAAAAAGCAATATTTGTGAAGCACAATAAAGTGAAGTGCAATAATAACAAGCTGTACCTGACTTTAAGATACATAAAATTCACAGTTGTAGTAAAACACAAGAATAGGTACTATCAGAGTTCTAGAATCATGATGTGTTTGGATATATTAGGTAGATGAGTTTGAATTGAATGAGGAAATCATAAACCCTGGTGAGTATACTAGACTACTGCTAGAAAAGGTGATGTGGCTTTGAGGATACATAGACTGGGAAGAGGAGAGCTACTGGATAGCTGTCAGGATTGTTGGGGAACCAGATAAGGAAAAACCACGTGGTACAAAAGAAGAAAATATTGACCTACCCGTCCTTTGTAAGAGAATGTATACATTCATATGTTTGAGCTTCTTACAATGAGAATGTATCCGTATAGTAATAGTGTCATTTATAAAGAAGTAAAACAGGAAAATTTGGTTTGTAGGGTTGCTGTACTAATACATGCAACAACTATCTTTGTGAAATACGTTTGAAACAGTTTCCAATCTTCTGACTATTCATGAAGCCATCTGCTTAGAACACCATCATGTCAGTAGAGTCAATAGGGACAAATTACCCTACCACTGAGAAAGCTACCACTTGGGTTACTAAGATATAAAATAATACTTTTACATTCAAGGAGCTTTTCTCTAAGCCACTGATGACCCCAACAAAAATAAAATGGAAAGTTGAGTGATGAACTGGTAGAATTTTGTATTCCTCTGATAGCTAACTGTGAACTAAGAGACAAGGTATTTTTATTATGGAAAGGAGTCTCCCAACACAAAATTCCTCGCCTAATTCTTCCTATTCCTGCTATCATCTCCTTAGTCACATCTCAAAGTGAAGGTAAGAAATAAGGAAAGGTAGATTAGAAAGGAAGATAAGGGTTAGAATTTGGATTTTACTTCAACTGTGTGGTTACCATCATTGCGAAAAGTTATTTCAGCAATAACTAGGTGAGTTATTCACCTACAACTCACCACTTGGAGGTGAGGAAATGCTTTATTCAATACCCACAGGCCAAAGCCATTGGGTAGTATTTTACTATTCCCTGACTTTTAAACTGCAGTGTTCAAAGCTGGATATTAATACTGACATTGCTCTCCTAAGGAAGATCACCATGTATATCTAATTTTAGTGCCATTTATTAATTTGTTCAGCCATTCAATCATTCATTCATTCAGGCATTGGAAATTCCATGCTGATAGACACTGCTCCTACACTCAGGGGCTCCTGTCTAATGGGAAGAGAGACATATGACACACATAATGCCCTGGGCATTATGGAACTTCAGAGGAGGAGCTCCTAACTCAGTCTGGGGTCAACAGGAAGCATCAATAATAAGTTTCTGAAGAAGATAACTTCTGAGGAAGGGAAGAGGGTGTTTCCCTGGTAAAGAGGAGTAGGGTGAGCAGTTCAGGCAGAAGGTAGAGACTAAGCAAAGTCACAGGGAATCAGTGTATTGGGGATACTCCAAGCCTGTGGACACTGTTAGAGCATAAAGGACAAAAGAGGAAAGTGGGAGCTGAGATGGGAGGGGAGATCCCCGGTTATAGCAGGCTGCATGTGAGACTGGATGACAGCGCAAAAAGATAAACAGTCCAATTTTTAAAGTGGGCAACAGATTTGAATAGATATTTCTCTAAAGAAAATATATAAATGGCCAATACACACACAAAAAAGTTGTTCAAAATTATGAGCCAATATAGAATTGCAAATTGTAACCACAATGAGATACCACCACATCTACTAAAATGGCTACTATTTAAAAAAAAAAAAATAACAAGTGCTGGTGGGAAATAGGAATTTTAATACATTGTTAGGGGGGATGTCAAATAGTGCAGCCCCTGGGGAAAACAGTTTGGTTGTTCCTTAAAAAGTTAAACATAGACCTACCATATGACCCAGCGATCCCACTTACAGTATATACACAAAAGAGTTGAAAGCAGGGATTGGGACAGATATTTGTTGCCAATATTCTCAGCAGCATTAGCCACAATATGCAATGGGTGGTAGCAACACAAACATCCATCAGTAGATGAATGGATGAACAAAATGCGGTATATAAATGCAATGGAATATTACTCATCTACACAAAGGAATGAAGGGGAGCAGATGCAGCTCAGTGGCTGAGCACCTGCTCCCTATGTACAAGGTCCTCGGTTCAATCCCCAGTACCTCCTAAATAAAAAATGAAGTTTTGGTAAATGCTACTACATGGACGAACCTTGAAGACATCACGTAGAGTGAAATGTCAGACACAAAGGAGCAGCCATTGTATTACATCACATATGAAATAACTAGAATATGAAAATGCATAGAAACAGAAAGTAGTATACAGGTTACCAGGGCTGGGCTGGGGAGGGAGAATGGGGAGTTAATACATAATAGGAGTAGGGTTTCTGTGGGGGGTGGGGGTGGGAAAGTTCTGGTAATGGATGGTGGTTATTGTGCATGTGGTTAATCCCACTGAATGGTGTGGGAATGGTGAGATGGGAAAGTTTATGTTATATATATGTTTCTACGGTTTTTACAAAAAGAGCATCTAAAACAACAATGACAATTAAATGCAATACATGATCCTGGACTGGATCTAAAAATAGAGGTAACAGGCTCAAAGGGACATTATTGGAACATGTGAAAAAATTGGAATATAGATCATAAGGACTATACCAATGTTAAATTTCTTAAACTTGAGAATTGGGCTTAATGTGTTTACATAAGTGAATATCCTTGTTCTTAGGAAATGCATGTGGAAGTATTAAGTTTTCAAGGAGCATGATGTATATAATCACCTTACAAATGTTTAGGACATTTATAGACATATAGATAGACAGATGGTGGATGGATGGGTAAATGGAAGGATATATAGAATGATACAGCAAATGTGGCAAAATGTTAAAAGTCGGTAGATCTGGGTTATCTGGGTGAGGAATATGTTGGAATTCTCTGTAAGGGTTTTGTATTATTTTTGCAACTGTCAATAAGTTTAAATTGTTTCAGAATAAAATGTTTTTAAAAAGTTAAGAGAAAGGGGGAATAAGAGGCTACAAAAAGCAAAATTGCTAAAATGTTTTAGGGGAAAAACCTGTTGAAATGATAATCCTTATTGTTTTGTAATAAAACAAAGACCCTGGCTCAGAACAAAATCAGATGCTAAATCTATTTTATATACACACACAAACACACACGTAGGTTTCCCTCTGTCTTTTTGTAGAAATAATGTGTTCCTCACATTTCAAAATTTCCTATGTAAAGATTTCTTCACAAAATCTGAACTTTCAATCAAAACCAGTCTAGAGATGAGAGATAAGGAGAATTATGCAATAGTAATTTTGCACTCAATCTCTGTCATTTCAAGATGACAGCACCAGTTGAAAAGAAGGGAAAAAAAATAACATGAAATAAAATTTTGAAAAAGGCATTGGTTTTGTCTTGAATGTACCATTTGGAGTGACAGCCTCAAGGGTCATGGTTTCTTCCACACTTATTTATGGCTTGTTCTCCTGGGAGATGCTCCGATTTCAAGGGCATTATGAAATGATTTATTTACAAAAGACCAATCTAGGGTTGCCCTGTTCTCAAAAATTAGGGATCAGACTTGCTCTGTAAATGGAACAAAAATGTTAATCATGTCAAAAAGGGGTCTCAATGATTGAAACAGGGTGCAAATCGGAATGATTAACCATGGTGACAAAACCAGAAACAAATGTATACTCTTAAGAACAGCTTATTATCACTTTTTGATTGTCTTCTCAAAGCTAGGTGTTATAAAAATGGGTGTTTCAGGATGCCTCACCTTGGTCTTTCATGGTTTCAAATTAAAAGATAAATATTTTTACTTTCCTCTCTCTTTTCCCAGAAACTATTCTTTTTTTTTCCCCCCAATAAAGCAGTGAATAATAGTCAAAAGTACAAATAGACTTTGTCATACAAAGAATGGTTCAGGAAAACACATGTAGAAATTTTAAAAGAAAACTTTGATGCAACTTATTTCTTTGATTACATTATTTCTTAGTCAAGGAAATATGAGAAAATTGAGGTGATCCTGCTTTCTTATACCCTGATCTAATTTGCCACTTTTGGGAAAATCTGCATTTTAAGTAGAACATGACTGAATTAACTTTACATCATTCAATTGACATGCAATTTTGATGAAATGCTAGAGATTAAAACAAAGCAAAACAAAACTAGGCTTTGAGTCCAATTTTCACAACCACAATAAGGATTACCTACACACACACCAAAAAAACCCACAAAATGATCAGAAAACAAAACAAATACTCCCTACGGCACACAGATTTCAGGTGCCAAGATTTCTAGAAATCATATATTCCATTATCATTGAAACATGCAATTCTTCAAAAGAAAATAGAGAAACTGAAAACAAATACCTCAAGGGAAAGAGTACAAAATATTATTTATGTAGAAGACATGATCAGTTTAAGAAAAATTAGAATACCATGTGTATTAGTCAGCCAAAGGGGTGCTGATGCAAATTACCAGAAATCTGTTGGAATTTATAAAGGGTATTTATTTGGGCTAGAAGCTTACAGTTACCAGGCCATAACGCATAAGTTACTTCCCTTACCCAACTCTGTGAGGGGTTCAGCTTCCTGGGTTCCTCTCTTCCCGGGGCTTTATTCTCTTCAGGTTCAGCTGCTTGTTCTCTCCACAAGGTCACCTGTAGACTATGAGGCTCTCTAGGCTTTGCCTCTTTCCACAAGGCCAGCTATAGACTATCAGGTGAATGGCTCGTCTCTTTTCCAGGGGCCTTCTCTCCTTCCTCACGACCAAGCCCCTCTGTATGCTTACTTCCCGGGGCTCCAGCTCAAGACTCCAACATCAGAACTCCAACTCAAAATAAACTCCAAACCTGTCCTTTGCCATGTCTTTTATCTGTGAGTCCCCACCCACCAAGGGACAGGGCTCAATACCTTAATGACATGGCCCAATCAAAGCCCTAATCATAACTTAATCATGCCCAGATGAACAGACCAGTTTACAAGCATAATCCAATATCTATTTTTGGAATTCATAACTATATCAAACTGCCAAACTGCTACACTATGTATATTTTTAATCAATCAACTTGAAATTATTTTTTGCAAGTTGCTAAATGTATCAAGGCAAAATGAGATCAAAAGCTCAAAGTTTCAGGGCGAATATAAACAAATATTATTGAAATGTTTTACATTATAAATGAAATTCCCTGAACTTAATTATATCATTAATTAGCAAGTGTCTATTTGTAACATGCTTTATGCTATTATACTTGTTTATGGATGAAAGCATCTATTATAAACAAATTGTCTGAAATTTTTCAAAAATAATCACCACTTTAATATCAATGATAGTATTTCCTTAAACTTTCACCACTTAAGATCCACTTAGTGAACATTAGAGATAAATGCAAACGTTATATATTAGGTCAAATAAAAAATATTAAACACACATTTGTATAAAAATAAAGAACTAAAGGGAAGCGGCTGTGGCTCGGTCAGTGGGGCTCCCGTTTGCCATATGGGAGGCCCCGGGTTCGGATCCCGGGGCCTCCTGGTGAGGGCAGGCCCGCCCGCACGGCGCGGTTGGCTGACCCAGCGAGCGCAAGCGGCAAGGGGGGGATAAATGAATAAATAAATAAAATCTTTAAAAAAAATAAAAAATAAAGAACTAAAGATATATTTCATATCAGTCAGAGGGAGGCTGATGTTCACATGTTTTTAATTTAAATGTGGTGATGGTTGCCTTAAGCTTTTTCATGTTTCACATCCATTTGGTTTCTTTCCTTACTCTATATTTCTATTGCACTAGAGAAGCCCTAATTTAAAATGACCTGCCATCAGGAACGGCAAATGTTTGGTGTTTCTTCAGGTATTTAGGTGACTTTGGAATAAACAGATGTTTCTGCCAAGCAATGATGGGTTCAGTCTATTCAGAATACTAAATACATTGCTAAGGATGTCATTCAAACAAGCGATATGAAAGAGAAATGGTCTTTATTTGTATTATCGGTGACTTATAAGAAAACATGCCTTGTTTCCACAGAAAATTGCGTGATCACTTATCCTTCTCACTGCTACTGTGCTTCAGTTTGGAAAAGCAGAACTTTGTCCTAGAACACCAGGAAACAAATTGCAAAGACTTAACATTCACAGTCATACTTTGGCAACTACTTCTTTCAATACCAAAGTGGTATTAGGGAGCATATTGTCAACCACCAAACATTGTCTGCGAATACAATAGTTTAAGAATTTCCTTGCTGCAGATATGTACGGCTGAGCTCTGTCAGTACTGACCTCAGGGCATATTTTCCAGGGAATGCAAGAAAACCATTAACCAAGTTAAAAATAATCTCAATTCCTAGGGTTTAGGTCCCCAATAATAAAAATGACAAATAGTTGCCATCCACCTCTCCCTCATATATGTACCACACATGTGCCAAAAACTGATGTACAATATGTACTTAGGCATTGTGTTCTGGAGTATATGAGAACAATTGCTCTTCCACAGGACAGTCAGAGTCCAGGAGTGTCCATTTGGTTCAGTAATGCTGCCAAAAGCTCATTATGCATTCTCTCTGAACATAAAATTTGTCATTAAACTTGTGGCTGGTTTTATACCCATCTCAGTTAAAGTGTGACATTTACCTGATTTTTTTTTAAACAAAGAGTGCAAAATTGAATTATGATGCTGTGACATCCCCCTCTTTTGCAACAAAATACATTAATTTTGATCCAGGAAAAAAACATTATTTGACTTTTGAGAGAAACTTAATTGGTTAACAGAAAGGTCATTGTATTTTGTTTGAAAGCTGAAGGAAAGTTTCAACGGCTTCAGATCACTATGTGACCCGTTTATTATAATTGGACTAGGGGTAAAAATATAAAATTTAAAAATAATTGACATGTTACTTCTTGTTCAAGCAACTTTGTGGTTGCTTGAATGAAATCATTGCATTATCCAAACAGACTATGTTCTATATTTGCGTTGGAGTCCTGTTCAGCACTTTTTTCATTAATCTGAACTTGTAGCATTTCTATCACTACTCTTATCAAAACATTTATGTTTTAACAGAATGTTTGTGAGCTGTTGACATGATTCTTTTGTGTGAATACGGGATATAATTCATCCAAATAGTAACAAGAAAAAAGTAACAGACATAAATAATATGAAGAAAATTACAAGAAATTATATATTTTGGGGAGAACTATACCATTAACTGAATTTTAGCTGAGATGACTTGAGCAACACAATTTTTGCAATTCATTAACAGCTTTGAAGAGTATAATAGGTCTCAGAAGATAACCAAATGTCTGTGGATGCCCTCTTTAAACTGTCACTTCAAAAAGTTTGAATGTGCCCATGAATACAATTTTTTTCTTTTAAATTATTAGGTCACCTGTGGACAGACCAACTGGTTGGCCATTTTTGGAGCTCACTTGGAGAAATATTAGAATCTTCACATTTGCCATCTTCAAAAACACTGATCCTTAACCAAGAGTCATTCCAAAGTTCTAGCAATTATTTTAGCTTGATATTTTTTTTTCTAATTTCACATGTATTGAGAGAGCCTTAGTATTCACCAGGTATTATGTAATTTACAAGGAGAGACAAAAAGTATAAAAAAGCATACTCTCTGCCTTCTAGGAGTTTGTAATAAGCAGGTATCATAGATAAGTACCCAGCTTGTCATAAGTCAAGGCAGGCTAAGGAGAAGGCTATACCTAAATGATAAGATGCATGATGCGCACAGAAAAGAAACGTGACAAGGACCATCAGCAGAGACTTCCGAGAAAGATTCATTTCAGATTAACCTTGAAGGAGCTGGGAAGAGCAAAATGATCGTGAGGAAGTCACAAGACTGGGAAAGCATCGGTCAAGTCTGGTTTGGCTGGAAGAGAAAATGCAAAAAGAAAGGCAAGAAACTATGGCTGGGTCAGATCATAATGGTCCATGAATACTATGCCATGAGGAATTCATTTTTTAGGCAATGAGGATCCATTAAAAGTTTCTGAGAAACAGAAGTGAAAGTATTAGGCTGTGTTTTAAGAAAATCACTCTGGTGGCACTGGAACTAAAAATGGGAAATGAATATCAAGAATTGGGCCTATTCCTAAGAAGTAGGAAAGAAGGGGAAAAAAACAATCCAGATATCCAAATTACCTCCAAGGTATCAGAAAGGTGTGAGCCAATATTTGTGGAGGGACAGAACAGGTACATTTTCTGTGAATCAGGAGAGGTGTAGCTGTTCCTTCCCAGCCCCCACATCAAGGGCAGGAGAGAAAGCAAATTGTGCAGAGAGGGACAGACAGTTTTCCCTGTTCTTCCTGGTCAGCCCTTCAGAGTATGAGCCTCTTACTCTGAAATGCTGAAAGCACCCAGGCCATCAATACTTAAAATGCTTTTACCTAAGCTAATCATGAATCATTTGAAATCCTTCTCAAGTCATGAAAGTAATTAGAAAAGTAAGTTTAATTGTAAAAGTAAAATACACACACTAACCAAAATTTTAAAAATATAATAAGAATGAAATAAAATTACCATACCACCCCAATATATTATTTATTAGTATTTTGGTATATTTCTTTGATGTCATATTATCCCATACACAACATATCTTTAAAAAACATAATTATAATCACTCTTCAGATACAATTTTCTTATATTTTTAATTATTGCAAGCATTTTTCTACTTTGTTACATTCTACAGAGTCCCCATTATCAGATACAATGCGATGGGTTGGCTTAAACAACCAGGATTTATTGGCTCACAGTTTTGAGACTAGGAGAAGTTCAAATAAAGGTAACATAAAGCCATGCTTTCTTCCTGAAGAATGGCATTCTGGGGCTGGCTGCCAGTGATCCTTGGTCCTTGGCTCCCAAGTCATGTAGCAATGTGGCCTCTACCTTCTCTTTTGGGTTCCTTTGACCTTCAGCTTCTTCATTCCTGGGGCTTTTCTCCCTAGCTCTCTGAACTTCATTCTGCTTGTATTGGACTCCAGTAATAGGATTAGGAGCCATCCAGAATGAGCTGGGCCACACCTCAACAGAAGTAACCTCATCAAAAAGTACTGCTTACAATGAGTTCATATCCATAGGAATGGATTATGATTAAGAACATATTTTTCTGGGGTACATATCTAAAAACCACCATACCATATAAATCATTTTCAATCACTTATCCTGTTTTTGGACCACAGTAACTTTCTTCTACTACCTTGAAAAAGAAAATAAGGAAACCAATATTTATTGAGTGTCTACTATATGCCTGGCATTGTGCTAAGCACTTTCACATGTTTAACCTTTGAGCTTCACATTTTACAGAAGAAGAAACTGAGGACCAGGGAAGTTAAGCAACTTGTCCAGGATCACGTGGATGGAAAGTGAAGAGATCATACTTTTATAGGCTCAGACTTATACACACACACACACACACATATGCTTGTATGCATGTATTTATGAGTATATGTACATAGAATATGGATAGATATGAATTTAATGTTTTACATTCATTCAAATTTTATCAACATGGTGAATGCTATGACAAAAACCTGGTTCACCAAATCTGGTCCAAGTAGGCAATTACTGCTAATATGGGCTTTCAAAATTGATTTATGACTAATGAGGGAAGTTGAAGCATGCTTTCATTTAGGGAAAGTATGTATCACAAAGGTCCTAAAACAAGGACCTGAGGGCGTTCTTTGATCCTTTCACATATCAGATTCTCATTCTTCAGCAATTTGCCTCACCTCCTTTGACCTCACCCATTTCCTCCTCAACCCATCCTAGGCAGCTATTTCCAACCCAACCTAACTTTTGAGCAGAGAACCTCACAGTCATATAAACTATTTACTACTGGTATTAATGTAGAGGAGTTAAGTTTATTGTATAATAAGTAAACTAATGAACTCATAAAATTAATGAGGCTCCCCAAAGTATGTCAAGTCATCCCAAATAAAACACTACATTATCTAAGGAATATGCTCGTTGCTCCCGAGGGCCAACAACTTCCATCTCTGTTATATGTGCTATAATGTTGTGCACGTCCTTTTGAGAGACAGAAATAGGCAAAGGAAACCTTTAACTATTTTGAAGGGAATGATATTCTGAAGTTTTGAGTTATGTTTTTCTTTTTCCCGTTTCCTTAACCGCCATGGTCCTTCCTCCTGAAGTGTTAAGGTTTTTCTTCCTTAACTGACATGGGGGGGGTGGGGGTTGTTACAGGGGGATACAGCTAGCGTGATCAGTACACTACTGAGAGGGAAAGAGGGGAGGGGCACTATTAATACTTAGGCCAGGGTAAGAGACATAATTCTGGACTGTTCTGGGTAAACCCAGATGTATGAACTTTCTAGGAATAGGGGGATGCAAGAGTAAAATTTATAGAAAATTAAAGTTACATTCCTTGCACATGTGAGTATGTGGACCGAGTTCCTTCCCACTACGCACCCATGTTTTGCTGAACAACAGTCCCTCTTAGTTAACAAATAAGGAAAAGGGACATGATTGAGCTCTCCACCTCAACGGAAAGATCAGTCAAGAAACTGTTTTATTTGTTTAGTCGTCATGTGGTCCCTGTTTTATTTGCAAAATGCACCAAAATCTGTCAGGAGTTAATCCCTGGCCACTGGAAGGTCAGCTGTAACCCAGTCACCTGTCACTACTCTGTAACCTGGAGCAACTGCGCGTCCTGTTGTGAGTCTCCCTCAGGAGTTTCCCCCAAACAGTCTTAGAAGTACCAAGGTGTATTGACACAGCCGTTCAGTCAGACTTACCTAGCACCTGCTCTCCTAGGTCTTGAACAGACAGTGCTATTAATTTCAGAGTCACGTTTTTGGTAGCAGCAGGATTGGGTAAATCAACCTGACATTTTTTTCCCAAATACCTTCTGTTTGGAACCCCCCAAAACAAAAACAAATCTCTGTGCTGAGGCAGCTCTTGCATCCTTAGCTCATCCCAAGGTACAAGCCAAGGTAATTATAGAGAGACATATGTTGATGGTAATAAAGCAGTTATATATGTTCACTGTCTGTTTTGAAGATTAACTGTCTACCCCATTGCGGTATTTAAGCATGAGAGCATTTCAGATTTAATACACGTTCCCCAACCCCCCTCTCTACCATAAAACATAGTCTAGGAAAAAATACAACTTACATAACTAACAACTGGAGGATTTCACTAATATAAACAATTCTGGTGCATAACAGTTGGCACCCAAAAGGACAATTTATATACTCCCTCTGCTCTTCCCTGCTGCCAAATACAGGGTGACATGTTCATTGTTTTTCTCATAAAATCTATGATTGCTACTGTGAGAGCAAGAACAAGGACTGACTTTTTATCTTATTTTTATCAGCATGGATGAGCAGGTGAAATTCAGAGAGACCAAAACGAATACTAAGTTTCAGTCTGTCAGATTCCCAAACAGGGAAGACATTAAGCCTCCATATCATAGCTGCTAATGGAATCACTAGAACATTGTCAAGCTTTTGGGATGCTTTTAAAATACAAACTCTGATACATGACAACTCCTTCGATGATTAGACTAAGGTTAAAGACATACCTAAAAAGATCCTTCTGCTCAAACTACTGAATAATCATTAGCACGTAGGTAGATGTAAATAAACAAACAGATGGAAATAATCCAGGTAATTGAAGTTCAAGTGTAGTAGAAACTCAAGACAAAGCTCTTTTCTACTAAGGAATGAATGACTCATTCCAACTCGCTCATAATTCCCAAGTCATTAATTTTTAACACTGAAATATGAATTTATGCAAATGATGTCAAGTAATCCAGCCACTACTTTAATAACACACTCCACATAAAATAAACACATTAGACATCATGCTTATAATGACCTTCTAAGCACTGTAACAGCAGAAATACAACCAGGAAGGATTATTTCTAAAGGCAGGGTGATTTGAGAGAAAATTAAACTACTTCCTTTAAAAATCATTTATGCTAATCTAGCTGAGCAAATAACACTCCTGTGAAGATTAAGGGGTCTATAGCACAAGAAACACAGAATTTGATATAACTTCAACTCCCTGAATTTTACACAGGAGACCTAAAAAAAGAATAGCTTAAGTCTATAATAGTCCATTATGAGACATTTTGCATGCATAAATTCTCAATATTTCATAAATACTGTAACTATGAAAAAATCATTCATGCCTTACATTTAGAAAATGGACCCTTGTGGAATATTGGCTTTTTCAACCTCAGCAAACATAAGTTAAATATTTATAAAACAAAATATATTGAAACTATTTCAATTCTTGTGGGAGAAGAACAGACACTTAAAAAGAATCAGCCTGAACTTAGTAGCCTTAAGTGTATTAATAGAGCATACGCAAGAACTCTCAAAAGACATATTAAACACCGATAGAATTCCTAAATTTTCAGCTCACACCAGAATATATAAACACAGGCTGGTGCCTACCCTGTCAGAATTATTTCACTAGTTGATTGATACTGTCAACATTGATTAGTAGTTGTTTTTAAGAAAAATATAAAGAGGAAACTAAAAATAACTATTTCGTAGAAAAGCTCAGCTGATAGATGTAATGATTAGATAATTGAAACAATAGAGAAAAGGACAAAATGAAGAACAAAATTCTCCCTCACTCATTCAACCTCACCCCTTTCCTGAAAGGTAAACACTATTAACTTCTGTTTTCTTCCAGAAAAAAAGAAGAAACATTTTATTAATGTAACAACAAATAAACGTATGTAAAAATGCACATTTCTCACATACATAGTTAATGTTTTTGTACCTTGCCTTTAAAATTGTAATTCTTTATATTGGATCTATTTCTCTTAAAGTTGAAAAAAAAAAAGGTATTTTTAAAAGTTTTTCATAATATTTCATTGTATCATAATCTATCTAAACAGTTTCATATTGACTGATACTTCAATTACGTGTGTTCATGGGGGAGAGGATATAAATAAAGCTAGAATGAGAATCATTGTGCAAATATCTTGGTGAACTTTTGCAAGTATATGAATAGCTTAAATTCTTATCATTGAGAATGTGGGTCAAAGAGTATGCACATTTAAATTTTGTTAAATATCACCAAATCTCCCAAGATAGGTGATCATATTATATATCCTCACAACTGGGAGTCCTTGATCAATATACCCACTCTGGATATTTTCAGATTCAATTATGTGTCAATCTTGTGGCTATTAAATGGCATATCATTTTTATGATTTGTATTTGTATTTTAATCTAGTTTTGCTTTTAAATGAGGTTGAATAACTAATTATATGTTAAATACTCATTTATTTTTATCTGTAAATTTACTGCCCATATCTGTTGCCCATTTTCATATTGGGTTGGTTGGTGTTTTCTATGAGATATTTAAAAATTAAGAACATTTAGTCTTGATCTGACATATAAGCTAATATTTTTTGTCTGTCATTTGTTCTTTGTCATATTTTTTTCTCCCTATACAAAGGTTTTATTTTCTAATATGTTTATATTGCAAAGTTTACTGATCTTCTCTTTATAAAATCTGGATCTTATGTGCTTTTTAGAATGTTTCCCACCCCCATGATTATACATGCGCTCGTCAATGCTTTAAATTGTTGAAGATTCATTTTTATGTTTACACCGTCTTCCATCTGGAATTTATTTTGAGGTTAAAATGTAAAGTAGGGGGAAGCGGCTGTGGCTCAATCAGTAGGGCTCCCGTTTACCATATGGGAGGCCCCGGGTTCGGTTCCCGGGGCCTCCTGGTGAAGGCAAGCCCGCCCGCACGGCGTGGTTAGCTGACCCAGCGAGCACAAGCAGCAAGGGGGGGATAAATGAATAAATAAATAAAATCTTTAAAAAAAAAAAAAAATGTAAAGTAGGAATCCAGCTTCATCTTTTTCTCCAACAGTTTACCAGTTATTCCACCTATTTATAGAATAATCTCTTTTCTCAATGATTTAAAAATATCATTATCACAAATTAAATGTTAGATGCAGATCTCTTTGTGGCCCCTGTGTTTTGTTTCTTCTCAGTACCAATTTAAACTGCTGCAACATCTTAATGTATTTTAATACCTGATAAAATTAGTCCATCCCTCATTACTTACCCTTTTCAAAACTGCCATGGATATTCTCACCTGTTTTGTTTCCAGATGAATTTTAGCAATGAACTGGATATTGAATTCTGTCAAATATTTATATTTTATATACTTATGAATTTGTCTTTCATTTCTTCTGTGACCCAAGAATGATTTGACAGGTTTGTTTATTTGTTTGCTTATTTTTAAGTTGTCAGGCTTTATGTTTTCCCTCTACTAAGTTCTAATTTTACTTCTTTGTAATCAGTGATACACTTCATATTATTTTACTTTTAAGACTATACAAAAGTTTTCTTTATGGTCTGTGGCAGTTTGGCATTGTTTATGAATTCCAAAAATAGATATTGTATTATGTTTGTAAACTGGTCTGTATCTGGGCGTGATTAAATTATGATTAGGGCTTCGATTGGGCCATGTCAGTAGGACGTATGTGTGAGTGTATTTTCTCCATAGATTTTGTGGGGTTTTCGGGAGGTGGAGGGTAGAGGGAATAAGGATTCGTGTGTGCTCTATCTCTAAATTTATTCCATGTTAGAGAATGTGACAGTTTGTGAAACTTATACTTAGTATTTTAGACACTGTACCAGTGACTATTAACACTAAATGGTGCTCTGAAGAAGTCTGGAGGTAATCAGATTTTCTCCCATGTTTAAATGACTCGCTTATTTTTCTCACTAAATTCTTGAAAAAATTCATCTCTATACTTTAAATTTAATAACTTGACAAAGTTGTTTTAGGGTCATTCATTCTACATTGATTTTTTTTTTTTTTTTCTGAAGCATAACATGCCTTTGTTTCTACAGATTAGTTTTTCATTTATTCCCCAAATTTTGTTTTCTGAAGTATATGACTTATTTTAATTTTCCATTTGTTGGGTGATTTTCTTCAAGAGCACCTATTTTCCGTATATTGGACTGCAATATCTGTTATCTTCTCATTCACTGCTTCAACCTCTTTAACATTTTCTCTGACTTTTCCCAATTTAGTGTATTAGAATTTTCACCTGGGTATATCTTGTGTCTTGTCCTTCCTAGTATACTCAGTTGTTCTTAGAAGTGTTATTTCGTTGCTCAATTCTTTTCTTGGTTTCATAATCTCCCTTTTAATTTTATCATGTGGCTTTACCATCTTGTCTGTAATGAATTTAGGTTCTTCTTTCCTCAGAACACTCAGAGAGGTTTTTATTTTATTTTATTTGGGCTGCATTTTCATCTACAATTGATTCTTTATCATCTTTCATTAGCAACGTTTCCTTTTGCATATCCCTATTCTTCATCTCACTTATGATAAACGTGTGCAGGTTAGCCTAGAAGTTCTATTTATATGCTTACAGTGTGGGTCAGTTCTGTTGCATTCCCTTCTTACCTTAACAGACTTGTTTGGCTTCCCTTTGCACTACAGTTTAGTGCCTGCTAATAATCGTGACCAGATAGAAAGGGGAGAGTCTGAGGGGAGGCTGGCCTTTGTTGCGGGCCATCTTGGTCAGTGTTCTTGGGCTCCGCCATATCTTCTGTGGTTTTATTATGTCAGAGTCCTCTCCACGTTATTGGAAATCACTTCAGTACTCATGGGTGTCAGACAGTTTCCCTCACTCAGCCCAGGGCCCCTGAGCCTCTACTTCCATTAGGAGATTTATTTAGCCAAATCAGCTTCTCTCTTTCCAACAGCCATTTCACCTCCTCCTCAACCAGAGTAGAGATAAGGTATTAAGAAAATAAATAGGCCAAAGGCAACATCACCTAGGGATTCTCACATGTACTTCCCTACTCATTCCTGCTTCTTGTCCCATTTATTTTCTCTTTTGTTTTCTGATCAGCCAAAACCTTGCTAATTGCTGAAGATAATTAGCTCTGAGTGTTTATGATCACTCTGCTTTTTATCTACTACTTTCATGCCAGCAGAGAAATCCCTAGATGGAAAACTCCAGAAATTACTTCTCTCTTGTGAGTGGAAATTTCCCTGCTGCCTCCCAGCTTCTCTACAAGTTGGGGTAGAGAGAGGGGGAGAGTAGTATTTTTCAGTATTTTTCATTTTAGGAGTGCAGTTTAGCACATGGAATATCGCAGACCTTAGGCCTTTTAGGTCTGTTTCCATTGCTGGGCACTAGGTTTCCCTTTCATTCACTGTTAAGAGGCCTCTCCCCTACTCGCTCTGTATGTATGCATGGATGTATGCAGCTACGGTGAGAGGTGATTCTGAATTATGTTGTTCATACCTTTTGGTTTCAGGGGAGGAATATTTTAAGATTCGGCTTCATTTTAAATGAGAAGCTCCTGTTCATAATGATTAACTTATCAATAATATACTTACATTAACAATAAGATAAGTGGTTTTTACAAATAGAATAAGGAAACCGCACAATTATTTCAATGAACTTAAATTTTAATTAAATGTATTTTCAAAGAAAAGTGGGAACGAAGAAGCATGGGGAATAGGAAGAAGAATGATGTGTGTGTGTCCTAACCCTTCTGCCTCTCCCCGTGCCATGGGGGCAGAAATTAATAGAGAGAAATTAATTCTGCCTAGAAACTCTAGCCACTTGGGTAACCCACATTGTTCCAGACATCCATGGAAATGGGACAAAAGCAGCCAAAGGGGCAGACAGAAAAGACCAAAAGCCTACTATGTCTAATGCCTGGATTTTACCAGGTCCATTCTGGCTTTGGGGCATGAAGAGCTTGTATTCCATAACTTAAAGTTAAGAAGCAAAGAAGCAACCAAAGGAACCAGTCCTAGAAAGCAGCTCAGGTTTGACACTCAGCAGAGCCCATATTAGGATTCATTCTTAACTTTTAAAATTGGAATGATTAAACACTCTTGGTACATAAAATCAAAATTTGTTTACAAACCATAGTTATACAAGAAGAATTAACTAAGGATTCATTTAAGTAGTCTGTTCTTCAGTGCATTTAAAATAGAAATTGACTTTTTTAATTTAATTAAAATAGAAAAATTGAATATGACTTTTCAGGACTCTTCTTACTGTGTTACGTGAACTATACCATGTAATCCTGTATGTGATATAGGGACAGATGGGAGGGGAAAGGAAAGAAAATTCCATTCTTTTTAGTTCCAGGTTGCCCATAAGTTATACTGTTGGGATGTTATTCTAAGGATTCTTTAAAAAAAAACAATTAATTAATTAATTTTAAAGAAACTTTAGATTATATAAATGTTACATAAAAATATATAAGGGATTCCCATATGCCCCACTCCCTCCCCCTCCCACACTTTCCCACATTAACAACATCCTTCATTAGTGTGGTATATTTGTTACAACTGATGAACCCATATTGAAGCATTGCCACTAACCATGGATTATAGTTTACACCCTGTCCCACACAATTTTGTAAGTTATGACAAAATATATAATGGCCTGTATTGGTCATTGCAACGTCATGAAGGACAATTCCAATGTCCCGAAAATGCCCCAAATTACACCTATTTTTCCCTCTCCCTCCCCTCAGAACCTCTGGTGGCCACTGCCTCCACATCAATGATAAAAGTTCTTCCATTGCTAGAATAATAATAGTAGAATACCAGTAAGTCTACTTTAGTCCACTGTTTATTCCAAAATCTAGAGGATTTTGAGATGGTGATGTCCACTCTGCCTCTAATTGAGAGAGGGCTAACTTTCCATGGGGCAGATGGATTTTATTAAGGATTCTAAAATTAAAAACAAATTACTTAGGATCTGAAAAAAGTCTCTGAAAAGCAAGATAAGTTAACAGCACATTTCTAAGGATTATAATACTAAGAAATGCATTTTCATATATTTCCATTTTCTTCAATTCATACATTAAATACAATGTTTAGCTTTTTAAAAAAACTTCCCAAAATAATACAGGTTAAATTAATAGACCAGTTCATCTAACCAATTTTTTTCTCTTGAAAACATAAATATATAGTATTGACTTTGATGTCTTTGTCTATTTTTTTTAGTGTTAAAACATAGTAGGAGAGGAAAAACTAATTTACAAAGTACACTAAACTGGAAGGATATATATTCTTTACTTTTCCCAAACTCCCAAATCCCTAAGCTGACAAGAAATAAGTATAAAATGAGCATAAAACTTTATGTTAATCCTCTCTCCAATTAAGCATTTTTTAATGAGATGACAATCAAAAAGTAGAAGGAAAAAACATAAACTGTAGATGTATAAGCTGGCCATTCTTCAAATACTGTGCAATCTAAAGGACTACACATGAAAAAGAGTGCTCAAGTGAATCATGGAGGAGGAAGTGAGGGGTAGGAATTAATAGAGGAAAAGAGATATACAAATTATCCTAGAGTTCAAATGCATCATTACTATTCAGAATTAAATTCAAAGCCTTGGAATAATTACTTTAAAAAGGAAATTACTCTCTAGATAGATTGATAATAGATAGATAGATAGACAGACAGACAGGTAGATAGATGATAGATAATGTGTGTGTGCATGTTTCTTACTTGTAACCTGAACCCATTTGCCCTAACACCTAGAATTTCTTTGGGGGGCAACTATATAATATGATGAAGGCAGCTTGATCCTACTTCATAGTATTCAAATCTAATCTTTCATATACCATAAAGGTATCTCTTGATTGTTTGTAGATGGGAAGAAAAGACCTACTCAGGAAGAAGGTTAAAAAATACATACAGTAAAACCCATTTTAATCTTTCAGGTAATGAAAGTATTACAGGTGTTAGTCTTCTCCTCTTTCTATGGTAACGCAGGCATTTTAAATCATGAAAATTGGGAAAGGAGACTTTATTTATTTATTTATTTACAATTTATAAGAGTAAACAATTCTCCAAAATATCAGCCATCAGATGCCAGGATTTAAAATCATATACTGTAAAAAATAAGGTTAATCAACATAGTACTGGTTAAATGATATGATGAACAGGTAACTCTCAAAACTAGGTAGAGTAAATCCACTCCAATTAAAACAATTCCTAGAGGATTTATTTTATTTTAACCCCCAAAATTAGGAAGAAGACAGGAATGAGCACCATTCTAGAATGAGCACTGGGTTCTAACAAATATAAACCTAAATTTATAAAAATATAAACCCAGGGAAGCTTGCATGGTAGTTGACCTCCAAGATGGCCTCCTATGAATCTAATCCATTTATGTACTCTTCTCCCACATTATACCATGGTTGGTCTGTATAACCAGTAGAATATGGCAAAAGGTTGTGGTATGTCACTTCCAAGAAAAAGTTTTAAAATAAACATTGCAGCTTCTATGTTAGTTGCACTTTCTCTCCCACCCCCAGTTGTCTTTCTCTCTCATCACTCACTCCAGGAAGCCAATTGCCATGTTGTGAGCAGCCCTATGGAGAGGTCCATGAAGGGAAAAACTGAAGCCTTCTGCCAACAGCCAAATGAGTCAATCTGAAAGCAGATCGTTGAGCCTCAATAAAGCATTCAGATGACTGCAACCCCAACAGCTCGACTGCAATCTTATCAGAGAGGCTGTGAGCCAGAATCACCCTAAGACTCTTCCAAATTACTGACTCACAAAAACTGAATGAGAAAATAAATGTTTATTGTTTTAAGCCACTCAGTTTGGAGGGAATTTGTTATGTAGCAATAGATAACCAATACTGTTTGCTTCCTAGAATATGTTTTACAAATGCTAGCTGTGCTTGTTTCTTACAATTCAGTTGACCTTGAGACTATCTTTTTAAGCTTGGTGTTCTGTCTTGAACATCTATGTTCTCTGCATGAAACACCTCTTCTACTGCACTCTGGTGAAAGTGAAGCCATGATCTTTGGCTAAATTTTTAATTCTTGATTAGGAACCAAATCAGAAAGGCTTTCTTCAATGCCAAGATGTTTCCCATGTAAAATATTAAACATTCCTTTTGGAAACTAATATATAGAAGTAAGCTGATGGTGGGACAGTGAGTGTGATCTGTCCTAGGTGCAGGTAATAAAGAATGCATTGTATATAGAAAATTTTAAGATGATAGTGAAACTAAATACATTTTATTCTGCTTTAGAATCAACATGTGTAATAATGCTAAAAAAAAAAAAAAAAATGTCAGTAATAGAATAACCCTCCCACCCCACCCCCAAATATTTTGTTGGTGTAAGTTCTAACCAAATGCGGCAGTAACTAAGAGAAAAGAAATTAATTCAGAGAACTCCCAATTAATACAGCCAGCCCAAGACACATGCAGACTCAGCTACATGTATTCGATTTTTCTTTAGTTTCTCAACTTTTTATTTTGAAACAGTTTCAAATTTATAGCACAGTTGCAAAAATAAAATAAACCCCATAAAGAAGTACTCCAACATACAACTACAATTAAGCTGATTGCATGGGTGGTTATCTCCGTGTTGATAAGAAATGTACATGGAGATATTATGTGTTCAACGAGAATGATATGTATATTCATGTCCTTCATTAAATTTGAGTTTTCAGCCATTATTTCTTTGAATGTTCTCTCCGCCCCTTTCTTTCTATCTTCTTCTATTTGTATTCTTGAGCTTCTAGAAAAATGTTTCTGCCAGTTACTGCTGGTTGTTCAAAGCTTCTGGGGGATTGGGATGTAGCCCTAAAGTGTCTCACTCTGTCATTTGGTTAGGTCAGGGCCCAGAAATATTGCATGAATTTGTTTTGACAGTTCATGATGCTTTGTAATCATTCAATCTTTTTTTCAGGCACAGTTATCTTCCACCCCTAGAGTATTATATATCTCTACTTTAAGAATCATAATAAACAATGATAACAAGTAATAGTAAAGATGAAGAAACAGAACTTGACTTACTTCAATTAGGTCATTCCATTTGACTTCCTGGAGTGTTTACTTGTAATTAAATTTTAAAACAAACTATGACGTGTAATAATTTTGTTTGGTAAAATGTGAATTTTAAGCCATATGTTCATATATATTAATATATTTTACTGAATATATTTTACTGAATTTTAATATCTTTAAATTTCAAATTTATTCTTTAAAAAAACATGTTTAAATAGTTTCTAAGCTAAAAAAAGAAGTCAACCACTTCACACCCACTAGGATGGCTATAATAAAAAATGGAAAATAGCAAGTTTTGACAAGGAAGTAGAGAAATTGTAACCCAAATATACTTCTGGTGCAAATGTAAAATGGTGTCCCTGCTGCGGAAAACAGTGTAGCAATTCCTCAAAAAGTTAAACATATAGTTACCATATGACCCAGAAATTCCTCCCCTAGGTATATACTCAAGAGAACTGAGTTGTGAGTCCAAATAAATAGCAATAAGGATTTAAATAGAGATTATGCCAAGCATTTATTAGAAATCTTTAGTTTCAAGGAGAAGAAAATGTGATTCAAACTGTCTTAGATAGTTAAAGGAATTTTTGTTTGAATTAGCTTAAAAGTCCGGAGTGACACCCTCCAATAGAAATGTAATATGAACCACATATGAGATTTAATTTCTAGCAGCTATATTAGAAAAGTAAAATGAAACAGGTAGAATGAATTTAATAATATATTTTATTTAATACAATATATCCGAAATATTATCCCTTACACATCATCAGTATAAAAAAAGGATTGAGACTTTTTCATTCCTATTTTTACAGTATGTCTTCAAAATCTGGTGTGCATTTTATACTTACAACACATCTCCATTTGGACTAGCCACATGTTAAGTGCTCATAGCCACAAGTGGTTAGTAGCTACCTTATTGGACAGTGCAGTTCTAGAAATCAGGCAGGCTTTAGGCAAATGTTGATATAGCAGCTCTATGATGTCACCAAAGACAAGGTTTCTCCTTCTTGTCTCTTTGCTGACCTTAGTGTTTGCTTCTTCCTAAAGCTGTCTTTTTCCATACTCCTAAGATTGCTTCCAGCAGCTCAGGAGCTGTAGCTTTCTTCTCCACAACTAGCAGGAAAGGAGAATCTCTTCCGTAGGAGCCCCAGCAAGAAATCTCAAGTCTCATTATCTAAATTGGGTCACATGTGACTACAGAGCTCTTAGTTTGGGTATTACAACTGGAAACTTGAATTTTTTTATTTCATTTACTTTTATTTCCTTTAAGTTTACATTTAAAGAGCCAAATGTGACTTGTAGCTACTCTACTGGGCAGACAGCTCTAAATTATTCAGAGACGCTGACTCAACACAGACAGGGCATTCCCTAAACACACTTGTTAGGATGTTAACAGCGGGGTCACTTTTGGCTGTGCCATATAGTCTACATTGCAGAGGCAAAGACTTTTTTGCCCTAGATATGTCTTCAGCAGATATGTCCCAAGCCAAGCTTTGTGGTTCAGAGTTTAAGAGCAGGAGATTGTGATTTTTCACCATCATGAGATAAGGAACGTCTATTACTTGATCTTGTTTAGTTTGGGGTTATTGGTAGAAGGTGCCACCTTTCTGTCAGAGGGGTGATAAGACGCAGGTGTAAAGTGCATTGTGTACAAAGCCCTCCACGGATGAAAAGGGATGGAAATCTCTTCTAAATAATGAAACCATTGGCATCATTAGCTTTAACTGATTGAAAGGATTACACGTTAAGTAAAAAAAAATAAAAAAAAACAAAACCTTAATTTCTATCTTACATTACCATTTAATAAAATAATTTCTAAGCAAGTGAAAAAGTACCTCTCTGCTGATTTTCCGTGCTAGCAGAAATTCTGCTTGGCAAATTTTCCACAGTGGGCATGCTCCTGAATAACTTTCCGGGTAATGCAGCAGAGAAAACAACTGGCTTTATTCCCAAAGCTCGCTCAAGCTCATCCCTCATTGCCAGTGAGGGCACAAATAATGGAGGAATGTGCCTTCAAACAAACAGCAATACATCCAGAAGATAGAGAAAATTGTATTACAGAACCTAATGTCCATGAACCAATAACCATTCTGAAACATTTTAATGCCAGAGCCACAGAGAAGCTTATTACATTGAGGGAAAAGAGGAGGACTAGCTCGCAATGAGAATTAAGTTTGCTCTTGTCATTTTATTTGTTTTAGCCCAAAGAAAATATGAAATCCGAAGCTATTATTAACAAGTTAAGAAAGGCACAATTAGAAACAATGGAAAACAGAAACATACAAAGAATAAATATATTTAAATGTGCAGCTTGGAGTATTAGAAACTGGATGTGTTTGAGTTAGTTTTTTCCCCACATATTAATTTATTTCTCTCTGTGAGAAAAAAAAATCAATGCTAGCATTCAACATGATGTAGCAACATTCTAACCTAATTTTCGAATAATTATTTTTTGAGGCCATCACCTTAGTTAGAGAAATTTCACCATCTGAAGCCTCATTCCTTTAATCTTTTGAGTGATGCCAAACACTAACAATTCAGGGTGGCTTTCAAAATGACCTAGGAGACTTTTTCAATGGAAACAACACATAAAGTTCCCTCATGTGTTAAATGGGGACAAATAACAAGTACGTTGAGGTAAAAAATTTAAAAGCTAATATAAATCAAACACTGGCCACATGGTAGACTACAGGGGCTGTCCCCGTTCAACTCAAAAGTTATAATATAACAGAATATATAATATGATGAGATAATATGTAATGTATCTATCATAAGCACAACCTACTCTGATCTCAATGCATTAGACCCTTTCCCAAAAGACAGAAGTGGATATGAGTGGTTTTAGTTTTAAATAATATCTTTTAGTTTTCTTTGTAGAATACATACATCAAATGCAAATGGCAAACAGAGGAAGAAGAAAATATGCAGGTAACTCAAGAGGGGACAAACAAGAGGGAGGAAAAAAACAAAAGAATGCAGTATCTGCATACCTGGCTTTCAGACAGTGTGCCCAGTATGGCTATGGCATTTTTAATGGCCGGGGCCTGTTGACAGTAAGTGAGGTAAAGAGACCAGCTAAAAGAAAGTGGTCAAAACTGATAAATGTTATGGGAGTTAAAGAAGGCCTGCTCTGAAGAAAGTTCACTGGCCATCAAGTAGCCAAGGGTATTTGACAATTTCATAAAGAAAATAGATTGCAAATAGTTGAGAAATGAATGGGGGTGGTGGTGTGCAGAGAATATAAATTTCTTTCTAGATGTTCAGCAGGGGGCAGAAAGCAGGCATAGAATGAGAGAATATCATGAAGGTATAAAATAACAATAGAATACAACATGTAGGTATGAAAGTCTATGAATAGATTTAAAATATCTTTAATTCATATATTAATGTATTAATTGTGTATGGCGCAAAACTGACCACATTTCAACCTATTCAGAGAACAGGTTGAATAAGGGACTATATGCAAAGCAGACCTCAATAAATATTATATATCACCTGAGAGAATTCAAGATGACTGTATGCAGAGTGATGATTTTAAATAAAATTAGGATATGAAATAGTGTATAAAGTAGAAGAGCAGATTTTGTGTATTTTTTCATTGATCGGTTGGTTTTCTTCACTGGAGACTGAAATAAACTCCAAAATAAATTGTAGCAAAAAGTGGCATCAAACCTCCCAAGAAAGGAGAGAGAAGTGAGTATGTGCGGGCACACACAAGCAAGCACACACACAGACACACATATCCCTAGAAAGTCAATCCAAGACAGAGTTAGAACATATTGATGACAAAGATAACATGTACCTTCGTTTGAACCTGTTTGGTGACACCTGTAATATTGCACATAGCTTCACCTTTCCGCTGAGCTCTGAAGCAAGCAAACCACTCTTAGTTAATTTAGGATGTGTCTGTCATCAAAACATCTAAAATGCAAGCAGCAGCAACTTTATTAGCACTTACTGATCCCCAGGGTGATAAATACGGCTGTTTACTTATATGTGCAAGCAAAACTATTGGCAAAAGAGCAACTGATCAGACTGCTAAGTAGATAAAATTCACATTAAATATAAAGTCATGGTATAATCAAGGAATTGTCACTGCAATGGTCACCTTCTGGGGCATCAAGGGCCACATTATCAACCTGGGACAAACCTCAAGGTCACTGATAATTCCTGTTTGTTTGCATATATTAACATATGATTTGCTTGTAAGTATTTCAAAACTTTATTTTCCCAAATAGTTTCTCTGTCACTGGCTTACATTTGCCTAACATATCAGAGCATGCCATTCTGCTCTGGACTTATTACTTCTCTCAAGAACTACTACATACACTTAGTTATAAAGAACAGAATGGGTTCTAAGAAGCTTCCTCATGGGACATGACTGGCTAGAACTTAAATCTTTAATCCCTTTTCCTTTTGTTTTCTTTATAGTGTACTTTCTAACCATATACTTGGATTGGTTTGAAGATAAAATCTCTGCAATCGTATCCCTTGGGATGCTGCGTCATCCTGACTACTGTGTCTATTGACAACCCCATGTCTACCGACTGCAGCACTGTTTCTAGCTCTGTGGAACAGCACAGCCAGCTGGGTGGGGGAGTACATCATACACCAAGTGTCTCACTCGTGAGGGAAGATGTAACTTGAAAGAAAAAGATAAGCACAAGACAAAAGAGGCTCCCAAAGCTTTTAACCCAAGGAAAAGCTATGGGACAAAGGAGAGAGGGGAGAGGAATGGTGAAACTAGTCAGGCAAAACTTGCAAAATAGGCTGGCAAGAGACCATTCCTCGTGATGTATCAATCCCTGTAGGCCAATAATGGTTTCCAAATGGTGCAAACGGGGAGTAACTCCCAGGTCTTGGGATTTTTCACAGGCAACACAAGAGATTAATTACCTAAGGATTTTAAGCACTGGCAGACCTTATACGGTGGAGTTTAATGTTCATTCATATACAGCCAAAAGCTTCACATCAAACCTACTTCACACCTTTTCCATGGCCAGAATGAAAATGTGGGTGTTCTCTCATGTCAGAGCACATTCCTTTGGAAAAAAAAAAAAAATAGACTGAGTAAATATGTTCTTATGCTGTACAGAAGCAATGCCAAATTTTCTCTGTTAATGGCAGCATTTCCAACCAAGTATTAATGAAGGTGTAAGCAAAGGAGGAAAATTAACTTTTAGAAAAGAAGATTTTGTCAACTGTCTTGAATAAAAGATCCATATAGTCCTCCAGAAAGCATAAAACAATCCTAAACATAACTTATTTGCTCTATATTTTAAACCCTTCATACAACAAATTGAAATTTCTGAGCATTGTGATACTGCTGCACAAGGGGAAAAGGAGTTTGAGATTTACCTCCATACTGATTTCCTTTGGGGCTGAGGTCACATGCTTCAAAGAGAATTCTCATTTTAGAGAGGGCTCATGATGGTTTATCAGGGTTCCATACTTCCAATAAAACCCAGTCAGTAAGATTTCCAGTTGCAAGCTCATTTAAATGTACACTTTGACTTAAGAACTGTAGTTCAAAGCAGCAGTTTTCTAGATAGCGATTCTAGCAAGGCAGCTCGGCCTTACACTAGCATATCTTCTTTCTTGATACAATATAAAATGACATCCATCAATTTCTGTGACATCTAGGGCTTTTGGGGTAAATATTTTTTAGTAAAATCACCACAAAAATTGAAATGCATTCTCTTTGGAATGGTTTCATAAATCTTTGGGTGGGGGCGGGGGGTGGGGTGGGAAGAGCTTGACTGGTCCTTCACTAAAGTTTCAATCTAGGGATCCTGATTCTCAGGTTAAAAAGGAACAAAGAGCTAGAAAGCAACACCGTCAGATCTCAAAGCACAAAAGACCACAGTTCAGTTAATGTGGAGTTGGGAGTATTAGCACTACCAAGCCTGTTCACAGGGGAAGATGGTTTCAAAGTATCAGAGAGTATTCCAGCTACTGCTCAAACATTAAATAAGAAAGCATATAAAATTTTAAAGTGAAATGCAATCTGTTTCTGTACCTGTCAGATCCTTAATATCAATCATAATGCATACATTAAGTTCTAATGCCTGTCCATATCTTGGGACACAAGTACTAAAGACACATGAAGGGTGATGGGATTATATATCACTGCATCTCTTCAGTTTCTAATAACAATCAGGCAATATACCTTGGCTACATCAAGAGCAATGTACTTCATCATGACTTTTTTTTTTTTTCATATGATTATTTCTAAAATTTCAGGTATCCCTCCAAAAATGTTGGATGACGAGAAGTCTCTTCGAGTTAATGATGATCAGCGGTTGTGGAGAGGAGCACACAGAAGACCTGCTCAAGCCTCCACCAATTCTCTACTGACAAAATAAAATGGGAGACAGAACTAGTTTTTCCAAGAAGAAACAATCTACCAGAAAAGTCAAGGACTGCCCATTTGAAATCTTGACATTTCCTGAGATCTGAGATTGGTTTCATTTTAATCTACCCTAGAATGTGTTTGGAAGAGAAGGGAATCTTGTAAAGTACCATGTTGCAGCTTTATGTTTCAAAGGAAATATAAAACATCAAACTCATTTCTTCTAGCAATCCTGAAAGAGAAACTCAAGTATGTTTTTATTATAGGAAAATTGACAATATAGTACTTTATAATACAGATTAAACTGGCCCCAGAGCCAGGCTAAACCCACTAAAATTTCATAAAATCTACTCTTCAGATGTAGATTTTCTTTTCTATGTTTTCCTCACAACCTCTTCAGCATGATTCATCTACATTCATACACTCAAACTCTATCTCAAACTTGTCCCCAACTTTAACAGTATTGAATATTGTTTACAATATTTGTAATCACATCCCAAAGGATTAGGAGGGAATTTGTCAGGATAGTTTTAATAAGGTCATTCTAGGACCACAGTGAAAAATCCTTCAGTTCCAATTCAACAAATTAAACTAAGAAAAAATAAAAGCTGTACCATAACTGGCATGATGTCATGGACACAGCAGTGAAAACATTTAAAACATTAAGTAGGGGTGCAGCTATGGCTCAAGCAGTTGAGTGCCTGCCTCCCACATGGGAGGTCCCAAGTTCAGTTCCCAGTGCCTCCTAAAGAAAACAAGCGAACAGACGAGGGAGCTAACACAGGGAAGCCGATGTGGCTTGGTGGTTGAGTGCCGGCCTCCTGCGTACAAGGTCCTTGGTTCAATCCCCGGTCCCTATAACTCAAAAAAAAAAAAAAAAATTAAATAACTTTAACCTCTTTATATCCTTATTTGTAAAGAATATAATCTGAACATTCACACAGCATGATTAAATATAAGAAGAGAAAAACTTAATAATACTTATAATGTGTTTCACATAGACTTTTACCATGAAGGGAAGATCTGTATATCAGCAAATTAAAAATCATAATTCTGATGGTAGAAATACAATTTTTTCCAATTTTCAATTCTCAAATTTAATTCTATCCTAGAGCTTTCATTTCCTTCAACATTCCTCCTTTTTCTTTAATGTTTCAGGCCAGTAAATAGACATTACAAACTCAACTTTGAAGATCAAGAAAACATGCACCTCCAACTAATATTCCTCTTCCCCTAAGAAATTAGAAACATACTGCAGGGAAACATTCTATATCCTGTCTTTTCCAAGTTAAATAAAATCTATGTTTTCACCTGTACACACAATATACATTTTGATGACTTATCTTTTCTATACCTTCTTTATAGGCCTAATAAAAAAATGTGGTTTTGCTTAAAATTAAGAAGGTGATCTGGCAATTTTTGTGTATCCCTTCTGGTCTTCTGATTGCAAAATCCTGTCATTTTAATGATCAAAATTCTCCTTGAAACCTTAGGGGAAGAGTCTTTTAGAACGAAGGCTGCAGTGATACAACCCACCTAGATTATTAAAGAAGTTTCAAGACATTAAGACAAAAGCTCCATATATCAAGTTGAATAATTTGGGCTGAAATCAAGAGATTGAGACTCTGGTTAATTTAAGATAAAGAGGAATTTATTTAAAGAATCTAGTGGAGATCATGGAAATAAAAGGAAAATGGAAGAATCAGGACTGGCAAAGACAGCAACTGGGGTATCTTCAGAGTGTTTCAGAGCAACGCTGCTACTATGAAGAATCAGTTCCAAATATGTCCAGGCTTTATGCCATTATTCTCCAGATTCCTGGGTAAAATGACTGATTGGCCTAGTTTGGGGGTCATAAGCCTACTTTGGGTCATAACCAGCCCCTAGGCATCGTGATTGACAGTTGTATCAGAAAGAATCCACAGAAGAAGGAAATAGGTAGAAATGCAGTATAGAAGACTGTGCCTGCCCATGAGTTTTCTATTGCCGTATAACAAATTACCCTGAATGTAGCAGCTTAAAGCAATACATATTTATTAGTTCTCCATTTCCAGGGGTCAGGAGTCTGGGTGAGGCTTCACTGAGCATGCTGCTCAGCATCACACATGACGACAGCCAAGGAGTTGGCTGCACTTCCTTCCTTTCTAGAGCATGGGGTCCTCTTTTTAGCTCACATGCTTGTTGGCAGAATTCAATTCTTTGTGGTTACAGGACTAACCGAGTTCCTCATTTTCTTGCTGGTTGTCACCCAGAGATCATACTCAGCTCCAAGAGGCTGACCCTTCATTGTCATGTGGCCCTCTCACAGACCCTCACAACATGGCAGCTTACTTCTTCAAGGCCAGCAGAAGAATTTCTCCTTCAGTCTGAGATCACTGAGTCTTATTTTATATAAACTAATCAAAGGAGTGACTATCCCATACCATTTGACATAATCTATTGGTTAGCAGTAAATCACAGTTTTTTTCCTACACTCAAGGGTAGGGGAATACACAAAGGCCTGACTCTTAGGAGGTGGGGGATCCTCTTGGGGTGTATCAGCCAAATTGATGCTCACCATGTGTGACAGTTTGAGATTATTTTTGTGAATCCCAAAAAGAGAAAGATAATGTTGGTAAACTAATCTATTCCTCTGGGTGTGATACCTTTTGATTGCATTAGATTCAGCTGAGATGTCTTGATTAAATTACCTGTTAAGATTAGGGCTTTAACTTGACCACTTCAGCAGAACGTGACTCAGGCTGAGCCCCACTCCCTTCGTGGGCTGATAGAAAGGGACACTCCCTAAAGACTCCCTCAAGAAGACACCTGGGAAGAGAGAAAATTCTTTCATTTTTTGATCCTGGGGCCCTGGAGAGAAAGAAGCCATTCGCCAGATAGTTTGCAGCTGATATAGAAAGTCCAGAAAGACAGGAGCCCTATGCCAAGAGAGAGAGAAAGTCCTGAGAGACAAGCCCTATGCCACCTACAACTGAGATTGGAAGAAGTTGGGCCCACAGAGCCTTAAGAGGAAAAGGAAGCCCAGAAAGAGAGACCAGGCAGAGATCAGCAACCATCTTGCTTCAACCCACAGCAACTGACTTTGGTGAGAAAGCAACCTTTTGTTGGACTCTTCAGAGCCTTGTAACTGAAAGGTTTTGCCCCAAATAAATACCCTTTATAAAAGCCAACAGATTTCTGGTACTTTGCATCAGTACCCCTTTAGCTGACTAATATACCATGAGACAGGATTCTGATGCAGGACCACTAATCCCACAATCATAGTTTCACAGAAGATGCATATCCCCTTGTGTTACTACTTGGTGAATCCCTGAACAATGCTTACTACTGGCTTTTAGCTGGAGGGAGGTCCATGAGGCCTCAAAGAATGAGCACAAGCTTTAGTTCTGTTAGGTGTAGCTGTGGTGTTTCCATGCTTCTTTAAGAATAAAAAATAAAAAATAAATAAAAAATAAAAGAATGACACTAACAGTCCTAAAACAGGGAAAGAGTTCCAAATGGGATCACTTTAGAAGATATCCTTTCCCATCAAAATAAAGAGAACAGGGAGTGGATGTGGCTCAAGTGGCTGAGCTCCCACCTCCCACATGAAAGTCCCAGTGCCTCCTGGAAAAAACAAAAATGAACAAAATAAACAAAAAAGCCAACTCAGGAAAGCCGATGTGGCTCAGTGGTTGAGTGCCAGCTTCCTATGTATACGGTTCACTCCCTGGCCCCGGTATCTCAGAAACAACAACAGCAACAAGAACACACAACAGTACAACAGTATGGATAGTATGAATGATACACTTCAATAAAATAAAAAAACAACAACAAACTAACACTTCCACACATACACACACATAGATGTACATCTTAAGACCACACAAGCCTGCACCTATCCAGGGAATCTTTGTGTGACAGAAATAAGGAAAACCCACAAAGTTATGATAAACAAGGGCCTCCTTCTGTGAGAAGTTTTTTGAGTCACGGGGCAGATTAGACATGACTCACAAGTATCAAACTTCATAGTTTAACGTGCAATGGTGTGTGTGGCAGAAAACAAAAGCAACTCATTTACAAATATGCTGACATTATGTCATTTGTCTTGACACCTCAAAAACACTGACATTTCCTCATATATAAAGTGTACTGGAAAGTTAAATATGCCTCTTTATTCATGTCTTTTGAACAGCAAAGGAAGCATGCTCTTCGTAAACCATCACAAACTATGCCTTAAATGCAGGTTAAACCGCAAACAAATCAAAGCATCCGACAAGCTGCAAACTGTAATACTACACTTCAGTGCCCTTTCCCCCTTGATCATCATTCCATGCTCTTTTGATTTGGTCAAAAGAGTGCAAGATTTGACTATTGGGTTCTGAGCTAGATTTTGCCACTTCCTAGTTTTATGATCTGACTGCTTTGTTTCCTCATCTATAAAATGAATGTGAAACTGAGCAATCTCCCTCGTGGAGGAGTGAGAATCATATATTTGGAAATCTGGAAAAGGCCTCAAAGCAATGAGAGTACCTAGGTAGCAAGTTCCACAAGACCAGGGACTTTGTTTAATTCAATGCTGTAGCCCCAGCACATAGAAAATTTTTCAGTGGAAGGCCCGTGACAAGTATCAACTGCTATACAATTATAAATTATATTTTGTTATTATTCATATTATAATTTCACATGTATTATTTAAACCAGAAGAATTTTGCCCAATTCAGAGACTCATTCTTCCTCAGGGCTCCTCAGTATCTGTATTAGTCATGACTTTGAATGAGTCAAGGGCTGGGTAGAAGTTCCCCAGCAGCAACTGGACAGTGTGAAGATTGTTCAACCTGGGCACCTCCATGCTGGAGGTTTTATACAGAGATGGCCTTTTCCTGCAGTGATAGCATACTCCTTGACTATGATCAATCAAGGTTTTACAAGTTGTCCTTTCTAAAATAAAACTGCAGTGACAGCAGTGTTATTTTCATGTGATGTCCACCTAATTTTCCTGGCGTTTCCAAAATGAAAATCGGAAGTGTCTTGCTGTAACTCAAAAGGCCTGGAAAGGGCTGATACAAACCCAAACCTCAATTAAACTACTATTGCCTGAATATCCCAACAGCCTAGTAAAGTTCTGCAATAGTTACCAAGCATTTGCCAAAGTCACAGGACCCCTTTATCAAATCATAAAGAAAAGTAGAATTCACACTACAGTGGTTAAAAGTATCTGGAGTATAGCAGACGAGGGAGCCATCTCAGGGGGTGGAAAAAGTCACAGTATTTGGTCACACAGGGGGCTCCTTAAGGAGACTGGGTATGTGATTTGTTGATCCCCTTAGCCATCTCAGCAAAAGCTAGGCATAAATACAAAGCAGGCTTAAGTTTGAATATACAGGTGAGTCAGACACTCTGCCAAGTGACTTGGGTGAGTTAGTTTGATGCTCTGTGACCCAATTTATCTTTCTAAAAATGGGTAAAATGCCATCTACCTCATAGGTTTATTGTGAGGATTAAATAAGAAATGGAGGCAGGTGCTGAGCACATAATATGCACTCAGTAAATGATGGTTGTTATTAGAATAGTGACAAATACAAATTATAAAGCCAATGAAGGCTGAGTATTTGGGCCAGCAATGCAACTGGCTTTCAGCTCTAGTAGTGATTGAATTTGCCACCCCAACCCAACAGAAAGCTGCTGCAGAGCATGCAGGAGGGCCCAGTGGATGTCTTACCTTTGTTTGCAGGGACATGCACATCCCCCTTGCTAAAGGGAGACTCACGCCATACAGTACATGCTCGTATTTTCTACTGTTACATAACCTGCGTGAAGGACAAGGACATGCTACTGGGTTGCTCCACTGCTTTTTGGTCTTCCCACCCCTCCCCTCAATATCCCCAAATAGCCCACCATTCAAAAAATAATGTTGACATTATCAACATTGACTTTGAGGACAATAGGATCTAGTCAAAAATTTTGTGTCCTAACCCTCTTTCTAAACCCCTTCCTCCTGTGAACCCAGGTTCTGGCCTGGGTTCTACCTCAAGTATTATGATTGAATTCTCAAATTTGATGACAAAGATTTATCTTTGCCTCTTCTCTCCCACATAAATCTATATTAATCTTGGTGGCCCCAGTTCCAGTGCTGGGCAGCCCGTAGTCCCTTGACAAAAGTACTTATTAATGAAGGAACCATCTTTCTATTTCATTCATCCATCCAGATGAAGCCACAGATCGGTGGCAGTCCTTTCTTCCCTCTTCGACACTGTTGCTCAGAGGCATCAAGAAAGATGAGCCCAGGGTTCAGTAGATGATGAGAGTTGGAGGCTGCGCTTATCCTCTAGGGCCACTAGAATACCATTTCATAATCTTCCAAACTTTGAGTTATTTGGAGGGAGAGCCACAAATAACTCTAAGGCTCAACCATCATCATGTCCTATAACATTCTGAACATGGCTCATTCAAGCTCGCCTCATCCACATTATCACCACCTGTGCTCATTGCCTCTCTGTTGCCCAGTCTCCCAAAATTGCAAAACACCTCTCAATGAACAAGAAGAGTTTCCCTTTGGGAGAAATATAATTCATGCTAAGCTCTTTTTGGAATATTTGCACGTTTACTTTAAATAACTGGCCAATGCCTCTGAATGACTGTGTATTTCAAGTTTGCCCTCCAAGTAGGTCAACTACAACTTTCTGAGTGCATGCAGCAGGCAATAGTGTACACATTTAAACAAATATCCAGTCATTTTGGACTCAGATCATTTTGTACTAAAGTTTACTTTTTAAAAATACATTTTCTTGTTCAATTGCTCTTCTTAATCCCCTACCTTAGAGTTGTGAATTTTGCCATTTATTTCACAGTCTCTGACTCCACAAATGACACATCCTGTTCTGTTTGCAATCGCTTGTTCTTTCTTAGGGCACAATCAGGTACAGGAGGCCTGCTATTTCTTTGGCTTCCTACCTCTTCTACATTAAGTACTGTCAGCAATCCTTTAAAAGTAAACTGATTGAACAGCCTGTATCATGTCAAGCTGTTTTCCCAATAGATATCTAGGTAATTAAAACCACCTACTCCAGGTCTTTCTACTTGAGTGATTCTTCTCCTTATTAAGGCAGCATTTCATCCACCTTCATCAAAGTTGCCTAAGACTCTGTTCCCAGACATCCTCACTGTGCTCATCCTGGAACCTACCATTTTTACTCTTTTGAATCCAAATATGATCCACATCAAGGGTCAGCAAATATTTTCTGTAATGGGCCAGATAGGAAATATTTTAGAATTTGTGATCAGATGGTCTCTGTCTCAATTACCCAACTCTGCTGTTTTAGCATGAAAGCATCCACAGACATATATAAATGAATGAGCATGGCTGTGTTTGAATAAAACTTTATTTAAAAAAAAACAGGTGGGGGTTCAGATTTGGTCTGCAGGCTGCAGTTTGGGGACCCCTGATCTAGAAAATTACTGTACAGATCTAGATTAGGGGTAGATGAGTCTGGGATGGGGTCCTGATTCAGTCACTAGCTGTATAACCTCAGACTAATTATTTAACATCCCTGGCCCTCAGTTTTCTCCTCTGCCTGGCCAATCTTGAAGGACACAGAGGAGTAGGTAGAGAAAGGCCAAATCATGGTGGAACTATCACTCTTCTCTAAGGGAGAATGGAGAACTTTGAAAGCTTTTATGTAAAGGGTTACATCATTTGAATTGTGCTTCACAAAAATACTCTGGTTCAAATACAGGTAAGAGAATTAAAAGGTCAAGACTAGAAGAAAGGACATCTGAAAGGATGGTGTGATGGAACCAGTGAAAAATGATGAAGCTTTGTACTAGGGTAGTGGCAGTAAAATGGAGTAATAGATTCCTTGAATACCTAGAAGGAAATTGTCAATGAAATGAGGCATGGTCAGGGCAACTAGCACCAGGTACCAAACAAGGCCACATGTATATATTGCAGGATGTGGCATGTGCCAAGATAATGCACAAGATGTTTAAACATCTGTAACTGGACAAAACTGAAGCACCAAGAAGTAACATCTATTGTTGTGCTTCCCAAGTTATTAAGTTCTATACAGGGAGGAGCTCTTACTTAGTCTATCAATGCTTGCCAAAGCATAAGAAGAAGATATAACAACAAAACATTAGCCATCCTTTATTTATTGCTTGGTATGAGCCAGGCATTGCTGCATATAATCTTTACCAGGACTCTAGGAACTTGGTAATGTCACCATCACTTCACTAATGGGTACAGATAAGCACAGGGACGTTAAATAACTTGCCCAAGTATCACATAGCTAAGAAGTGAGAAAGCAGAAATTAAATTCCAAGAATGGTTGAGTCCAAAGCGTGTGTTCTTAACAACTACCATCTACTTCCTTCTAGTAAATCACTGATAAAAAGAGCTCATTTTCAAGAGTCCATGTAATTTGCTGTCTCAGCTCACTGCTGCTTCTGAAATCCTAGATGCTCAGCCTGAACACCAATTAGTTGAATAATATAGGACAAGTCATTTATCTATTGGTGGCTCTCTTGCTACTTCAAACAGCAAAATTCCCACATTCTATCACATAAAAATACCACCTGTAAGTGGTAGAAAAATCAGTGTTGAATAATATAATCTGTTGTTTCATCCAAAAATAAAATGGAGAAGAGGATATGAAAAAATAGGGTAAAAATTAGCAATTTCCTTTTTCAGTAAAACAAAAATGTCATGTCAGAGGGAGAAATAACAGTCTAAGAAAACATTGTCTGATGGACAGTAACCCCAGAGGAGATGAGAGCCACATTGCCATGATCACACTTCTGGTTTGGTAAAAAAAATAATAATGATAGAAACCATAATTGAGAAAGGCATTTTGTATGTTTAAGAAATCATGAATCACAAAGAATTATGCTTTACTGCAAGGTTTTGAAAATGGAAATTAAAGATTTACAACTCTTGAGGCTTTTCCCAATATCCTTTTGCAAACCCCCTTTTAGCTAAATTAAAAGAGCTTGACAACAAATGGTAGCTTTGTTTTTTTTTTAACCACCAATTGGTTACATGTCAGCTTAGCTTTCTAAAACTAAATTACTTTTTGAAAAACAGAATTACATCTTTTTGTGACTTGCTAAAAAATGTTGCTCAGAAGTTTAAATATAATTCATTTCTTATGTGTGTTTGTTTTTAATGTCATAAATCAGGAGGAGGTTAGAGAGGTCAGAAGGTAAACTTCATATTTTATGTTTTCATAAAATGCCTATATGAAAAATCAAATCCCAGGAAAGGTTTGGGGCTATAACACTTGTTAAAAAAATCCTTAAACTTCATGAATCATAGAAGAATCTACATATATATATGCATATAAGAGAGTGCATATGGGTATGTGATACCATACCTTGCATATATATAAATCATGTATTAGGTGATACATAGTATGTATATATATGTATAGCACATAATATTTAATGCTCATAAATTTTCTAAAATACAATGTGTTTCATATAAATTTTATTGGTGGTTAAAGGTTTAATGGTACTGCTATGCCAAATATCTACACTGAAACGTAATAGGATATTTGATTTAATTCAAAAGATATTTACTGAGCACCTAGTGAGCATCTAGGGTTGTGTTCTATGATGGAGAAAAATGGAAATGAAATGGAGCAGGGGGTGTATCCTCAAGGGCATCAGAGTCTAGAAGACAAAATGCAAATGCAAGAGTCACAATCTGATGAGATGGCTTCAGACCATCAGCCATTGCAGGCCCAGAGTGGATCTCAAGGCGGAGGTGTTTAGCCCAATCCAGAGAAGAAGCAGCTTGCTGAACTCCACCATTTATATTTTCTGAGGGAGCAAGGTTGGATTGCACTGCTACGGGTGCCAAGAAAGAGAAAGACTGTAGGTGTCCACTTACTATTATCCTAAAACCATCCTGCAATGGAGAAGCCAACTCATTTCACATTGATCTTGTCCTCTTATATATATCTATCTATCAGATATTCATTAAATATTTGGGGACTGAAGGGTCACAGACAAATTAATAATTTTTGTGTTGAGGCTCCTAAAATGTGTTAAACCTTACACTATAAAAAAAAAAAAAAAAAAAAAAAAAAAAAAAAAAAAAAAAAAAAAAAGAAATAAATAAAACAAAAAGCTTACACTATAACATATGTGAAGCCTATATCTTAATGTAAATGCCACTAGACTTAAGACATAAAATTTGAATTTTGAAAAGAGAAAAAAAGCCAATTGCTTGACCCAGGGAGTTAGTTAATGTAAGGTTGAGTTTGACTAGGGCAGGGGCATGCTATAAAGGTAAGAATGGGATTTATACTTAGAAAGACCTGGGTTCAAACATGGGTGTGGCAGTTTGAGATTATTTACGAATCCCAAAAAGAGAAAGATTATGTTTGTAAACTAATCTGTACCTCTGGGTGTGATACTCTTTGATTGTATTAAATTCAGCTGAAGGGCCTTTGATTAGATTACCTGTTAAATTTGCTTTGAGGGCTTTAGATTGAACTACATCAGTAAGGCATGACTCAGGTTAAGTCCCCACCCCCTAGTTGGGTCTGATAAAAATGGGCTCACATGGACAGACAGAGTTAGGAAGAGAGAGATATGTCATTTTTTTAATCCTTCCATGTGACAGAAAGGAGAAGTCTCAAACAGCTGAGGCCCCAAGGAGAGATGAGCCATTTACCTGATAGCTTACAGCTGACCTTGGGAAGAGAGCAGAATAGCTGAGACTGATATAGGAGGACTGGAAAGAAACAATCCCTATGTCAGGAGATAGAGGATTCTACAGGATCACTTAAGCATGAAGCCTCAAAAGGCAGGGCCCATGGAGCTCAAGAGGAAAGGATGAGCCTAAAGGGGAAGGCTGAAACCTGGGTAGAGATTGGTGGCCATCTTGCTTCACCATGTGGCATCTGACTTTGGTGAGAAAGCACTTCTTATGGTACCTTGAGTTGGAATTTTCACAGACCTGTAACTGTTAGCTTTTACCCCAAATAAATATCCTTTATAAAAGCCAACAGACTTTTGGTACTTTGCACTGGCACCCCTTTGGCAAACTAAGACAATGGGCTACAATTCTTATTAGTTAGGTTAACTCAGACAAGTTCCTTAACCTGCCTACAGGTCAGTTTCCTCACTTGAAACACAGGACTAGCAACACAAAATTTGTGAGTAGCCAATGAAATGGCATATATCAAGCACCAGCACAGAGTCGGCAAATTCTTTCTACCCTCTGTGAGTCTGGGGCTGTTTCTAGTGCTTGAAGTTCAGAATCAAAATACTGAGAAGTTCCATGATTAATCTGTGATCTTAGAGAAAAGGGAAGCTTTTCTTGACAAATCTTGATGGACCCAACATGGAGCCTGGCCTCCAATACTGTTGGAGTGTGAAAGAGGTCACTGGGCAATATGTTCTCTGGCTCCAGAGCATTCATTCCCCACCTGCTTTTTGGGGGGCACCCAATGCCCTCCTTCCTCCCCCAGTCTTTGTCCACTTATTTGGACAGAGTTAATTCAATCGATACTTGGGAGAAGGGTGGAGGCTGGAGGGAATGTGACCCAATCAGAGCATTTTACTCTCCTTTATATAGAGGTTATTTAGGGAATGGGTACAACCAGAGTCAATAAAAGGCAATGAAATTCTGCCCATTCTGCTGAAAATAAGACTGCCTGAGAGACCATTAGGCAGAAGCTGCTCTAGCCATTTTGTCACCATGAAAGGGACAGCCATTTAAAAATAGAATTAGACAAGAAAGGGATGCTGAGTTGGAGAGGAAAGATATACCTTGGATATATCATTTGTGCTCCTGTACCCAGCTGCTCCTAGTTCTTATGGTTATGAACTCATAAGTTGTGTTTCTTGTCATTTTCAACTAAAATAAACCTATATAATATACACATATGTTGCATGTTTTTTTCAGTTTACCTTGACAATTTATCTGGCTTTTACTAGTACTCAACATGCAGATTAATAGATGATATGTTAGTACAAATTTATAGATAAAGAAGAAGGATATTATAGTTGCCTTTTTTTTTAGGACTTAAAAAATCACAACAAACAAAATCATGCACTTTCATTTTCACATGTAGAAATCAAAATGCATTTCAAATTGCATCTATTTACTAACCAAGAAGTTATTTTAATAGCTAATATCTATTTGTTGGGATTGCTTTTAAAATAAACCATTTAAAGTTAATATCTAAATCCCATATTCAAGATGGTAGCAGCAATTACAGGCTATTGGAAATATTAGCAGGAATATAATATCCCCCTGAGTAAGCCAGGGGAATAAGGTACCCCCTGGATACAATATGGACACATGAACAATGAGGAGTTCCAGCAGGTACTGGGACTATTCTCATAAACTCAGGAGTAGCAGGAAAGAGCTCATGCCATCCAAATTACCTAGTAAGCCCTCAAACAATAGTTTTGTAGGACCTTTGTGGTAAACTCCTTTCCAACTTTTTGCACTCTTTCTTGGTTATGTGTTTTTTTTTCTCTAATTTGTTTCTGTGTTTCTGGAATATTACTCTAACAAAATATACATTAAAGCATTTTCCCACCTCACATCACCTGGAATGCTAGATTCTGAATAGTGAGCAGAGATGACTCTGTTGTCTGTGGATGTCCACTGAGGGATCAACGTGCCCTCACAGCCTTACTGAACTCTGAAAATGTGAAGATCTCATCCTCCCTGCACACTGGGCCTTTGCAGATATACCTCTGCCCAGGAAGATGATGTCCATTTTTAAATTAGCCTTTCAGTTCTGGTCCCAAGAGCCTGCTTCTCAAAACGATACCTAGTACCCTGAGCTTGTCTTTGCTCCTTTAAATTATTTAACACTTTGCTTTACCTTCACTCTCTCCATATAAGTAGGTCCATTTCTCTCCATTTCCACTGCCCCAACCCTGATCCAAGCCATTATTACCACTTGCCTGGACTTGTGCAATAGCCATCTTTCAAAACCGCAAATCAGATCACATCATAATCCTGCTGATAACCCTCCATTGGCTTCACATTGCCCTTTACAGACTTTCCAGAGTTCTTGCCAGGCTTCAAAGACTCTATATGAACCAGCTCCTCCCTAACTCTCAGACTTGGTCTCTGACTCCCCTCCCTTTCCCTCCAGGTACACCAGATCCCAACCCAATTCCTTTTCCTCCAATTTGACAAGCTTGTTCCTGTGCCAGCACATTTGTTCTCTTTGTCTGTATTATCTTCAGATATGCTCATGGCCAGTTTCTTGATGCAATTCAGGTCTTGGCTCAAATGTCACTTCATCAGAGAGGTCTTCCTTGGTCACCCTATTTAAAGGTGCTCATGGTCTAATTGCTTTCTCTTAAATCCCAGTGTTTTTTTCCATTCATGGATTTTCCTCTATCTGAAATTATCTTGTTTGTTCTTAACTTATGATCAGTCTTCTCCACTAGATTCTAAACTCTGTGACAACTCCCTGAGGAAGCTTCCATGTTCACCTCTGTATCCCCAAAGCATGTAACAGACATTCATAGCCAATGGTGATGGCCCAAAAGTATTTTCTCCTGCTTACTGGCAGAGTCTCCATTTTGTTCATATGTCCACCCCTCCTTCCATGTGACTTGGATAAATCCTGAGCATAATTGTATTAGTCAGCCAAAGGGGTGCTAATGTGAAATACCAAAAATGGGTTGGTCTTTATAAAGGGTATTTATTTGGGGTATAAGTCCACAGATACCAGGCCATAAAGCATTAAGTTTCTTCTCTCACCACAGTCCATTGCCATGTGTTAGAGCAAGACAGCTGCCGGCATTTGCCAGGGTGCAGGCTTCTGGGGTTCCTCTCTTCCCGGGGCTGCGTTTCTCTCCGGGCTTAGCTCCTGTTTCCTCCACGAGGTCAGCTGCAGACGATCAGGCGAACGGCTTGCTTCTCTTCCCCTGGGGCCTTCTTTCCAACATCAAAACTGCTTCGCAAAAGACTACCTCAACTGTCCTTTGCCTTGCCTTTAATATTCAATTCCCCACCCACCAAGGGGTGGGGCTCAACGCCCTAATCCTAACCTAATCATGCCCAGATTAACAGATCAGTTTACAAGCATGATCCAATTATATTTTTGGAATTCATAATTACATCAAATTCCCCAACTGTTACAATAATTAACCAATATGTTGGTCCCATGGCTCCGACTAGAATCTGGCTTAAGGATGGGCATGTTCCCTAGGTCTGGGGGGAGTGGGGGTGGTGCTACTAGGACAGACATCACTCTTTAGAAAATACCCACACACAGGAAAAAATGGTTCTTTTTCTACCACTTGACTTGGCAAGTCTATATGTGATGACTAGAATCTCAGCAGCCAACACGTGACCATGAAGAAAACATATTAAGACTGGAAGAATCAAGAAAAGGAAGGAACTAGAGTCCTTGATACTGTCATTGAGCCTCTAGACTTATTATATGAGAAAATATTTTTCCTGAAATGAAAATTAAAAGAGGTCTGTATACTCCTATGTACAACTCCCTTTTCTGTCCTTCATACTATCTTGAGTTGTGTACAAGAGTATATATTTTAAATATACCTAAGTAAGATATTTTGTGTATTTTAAACTTTACATAAGGGCATTGTAGCAGTTTGATATTGTTTATGAATTCCAGAAATAGATATTGGGTTATGTTTTTAAACTGGCCTGTACCTCCTGGCATATTAGAATATATTGGATTCAGAGGTTTCACTTTTACTTGATTAAATAATGATTAAGGCTTTGACTGGGCCACATCAGTAGGATGTTGCATCCCCACCCCCTTGGTGGGTGGGGACTCACAGAGAAAAGACATGGCAAAGGACAGAGTTGGGAGTTTTGATACTGGAGCTTGAGAAGTAAACACATAGAAAAGCAGATATGTGAGAAAGGGGAGAAGGCTCAATTGGACACAGCATAGGCCCTGGGAAGAGAGACTAACCATTTGCCTGATAGTCTACAGCTGGCCTTGTGGAACGAGCACAGCAGCTGAGTCCCAGAAAGAGAGGAACCCAGGAAGCCTGAACCCTGGCGGACGTTGGCAGCCATCTTGCTCCAACACGTGGCAACAGACTTTGGTGAGTGAAGTAACTTATGCGTTATGGCCTGGTAACTGTAAGCTTCTACCCCAAATAAATACCCTTTATAAAAGCCAACAGATTTCTGGTATTTTGCATCAGCACCCCTTTGGCTGACTAATACAGGCATCATAATGCAAATAGCTTTGCTAACTTTGCTTTTTTATAAACTCAAAATTATCTTTTTGAGATGCATTCACGTGGATACATGTAACTCCAGATCATTTATTTACACTGTGTATTGCTGCCTATTATAAGGAGATACCACATCATACTCATCCTTTCTCCTCCTGACATTTGGGTTGTTTCCAATTTCTTACTATTATAAATAAGAAGTTTCCTTTTCACATGTGAGAGTTTGTCTTGAGCAGTGTTTTTCAAATATTTTTTTACCATGATCCACAGAAATTAACACATTTAAAATGAGCATGCACATTCACACACAAACACAAACACATTTCTGGAAGAATATTTTTTAAAACAATGCTTATTCTTACTCTATTTGATGCACTCTAATACGGTCTACTCTTTTCTATTCCATTAAAAATTAATTTAATGACTGACTAATATGCCCAGCTCCAAAGTTGCAAAATTATAGTAGTGAGGCGCCATAGAATATACATTTAGGAGTGGAATTGCTCACTTGAAAGATTGGGGTGTCTTTGAATTTACTAGACATTATCAAATTATTCTCTAAAAAGTTTGTACTAATTAAACTCTCTCCGATGGTAGGAATAGTCACATAAACTGTAATTTTTATATTTTATCACATTAAAAGGGAAAAATGATCTTGCATTCTACCCAACATGTTGACTTCTATTGGTTCAAATAGACCAAAAATAGAGGGCTCTGCAAATAAATTAAACTAAACTTTGCAAGGTCACTGACTAGGTTCATAAAGAGACTGGAATATTTTGATATGTGAAATGCCTTGTTTCCACAATGGGAACAGAACAGTCTCAGTCTGCATGTGTACAAACTATATGAGGTAATAGAGTACAAAAACTAGGATACATGCATTTCACAATTTCTTCCAGGACTTTGTATATATTATTTAATTCAAACATTTCTTATCAACTTTATAGTACTCACATGTATAAACAGAAGATTAATATCAGACAAAATGCTCTTTCCATCAGTTCATTTACAAAGGAAAAAGTAATAACAGTATCTCAGACACCAAACCTTCAATTTTAAAGGGGAAAGAAAAACCTGTTATGGGCAAAGCAAGATAACAGATTTCTTTTTTTCCCCTCACCTGTAAAGAATCATTTTCAGTGGTTCTTTTTCTTCACTCATTTTTTCCCCCTCAAAGTATGAAACCAAATTGAAACCAACATTGTTAGAGGTGTAAGGGCAAGCCAGGGGACATAGATATGTCAGAAATAATTCTAGAATTTTTACTATCCTGGCTAATGCTTTTGCATTTGCTTTCACAAGACTCTAATCTGCAGAAGGTTCTGGGCAGATCAACTTCTTAGAAGACTTTGGTTTTGGTTTTTCACTTTCAGACTTCGGTTCATTACATTCCCTCTTTCTAGAATACAATTTCTGTTGTCCTCTACATGTGAAAAACTACTAGCCACAATTAGATATTAGATCTCTATTTAGAGATCACCTCCTCAGTGGTCCTCCTCTGTGTTCTCACGGATCCTGTTCTACCACCAACACAGGTCCTTTAATTTGGCCATTAGCCAGGCTGTCTACCCTTCTAAACTGTTAGCTCTAGATCAGCAGAAGCCAAGTCACCTCATTTGCTACCACAGCCACATCACTAAGCATGGTGCCCAGCAGTGTTGGGGTTGAATGGGTGAATAACTAGATGAGGACGTGAGTTCTAGCATAGGTGCCCAACAAAGGACTTAGACCAACCTGAAGTCAAACATGGAGGACATTTGGGCCTTTTTAGAGGACTTAAGATCCCAGAGAGTCTATCTTTCAGATCAGGGTAAAGAGAGAGGCAGAGCAAGAGGGACAGAAATAAAGAAATACTGTTAGGAGGGGAACAGCTAAAGAGCTACCTGCCAAATCTAGGTGAGAAGGTATGGAATCATCATGGACTCTTGTCCTTCCTTTATGAGTCTCCTCAGGAACGGTGACATAATTTGTTGGGCCAGTTTGAAATGAAAATGCAGTACCTCTTATTCAAAAATTAAGAATTTCAAAATGACAGGAACAGAGCAGTAAACCAAGTGTGGGACCCTTGTACGTGTTGGGCCCTGCTTGTTTCATGCCCATGACCCTGGACTCATGCCCCTCCATGCCTACATCCCAGGCATATACTGGCTGGTTTCCACACTAGTGTTTAAATTTATTTGGCATCTCTCTGTCAAGTATTTTGAGGCCTTGGAATTCAAAAGTATAGAAAATAATATTTCATAACTACTAAAATATAGATTGCTATGGACTTGCCAAATGCCAAAGACCAAAAAGTAACACTTAAGTTTTCATAATTGACATTCTCCCAGAGAACACTGGGTACTGAAATTTAGTCAATTTCCAAGCTTACCATACACTGATCTTCATTAGAAACCAGCTACACACTGTGTAGATAGAAACCAGATGTAAACAGGTTTGGTCTTGCTCTTACTTACCATGGCAGCTTGACCAATGCACTACAAATAATAGCACCAAAACATCTGTCTGATCTTTTAACAAAGCATGGTCTTGTGTATAATTTTACTTGTGTTGCAGATGTTGATATTTTTCCCCCTGTGTTCCACAAAGATACCAAGATCAACAAAATCTTTTTCCTCTGGTGTACTGAATCGCTCAATGATGACATTTCATTTGGGCATTACTCTTATCACACCTTGCATTAATCTGCCCTAATAACTAAGGGAGACATTTTGGAAATAATTCATTTTTCACCTCTGAAAGACATTCATTATGCTATCTTAATGGCAATAAAATTGAAGAAACACAAAAACAAATGGAACTAAATGCCAAGATAAATGTTGTATTTTGGCAATATATTCACACAAAAGCTGACAGATGTTAGTATAAGCACTACGTTTTGTGTGAAGATACTCATCTTTTCCTAATATTATACAAAATGTATGACATATAGGAAAAATACGATGATTGAGGATACAACATTTTGGGCAATGGCAAAACCATATTTTGCACATTGTTTTCCCATGTTCATGTATAATTTGGTCTACAATCTTCAGCTCAAGTATTAAAGTGATAGACACTTGCAAAAGCTAATGAATTCTTTGAGGAATCAGCAAGTGATTTATGGTTGATATTTTAAAGTAATTATAAGATCTCAAGGAGAAAGTAAAGCTAAATGATAAATTCTTATTGGTCCTTTATGAACTATATGTACCAAAACCCAATTTGAAAAGGCAGTGCAGCCACATTCTCTAATTCTTAACATCTCCAGGATCCTATAATACACTGCAGGAGCACTGATGATTGTACCTTGAGGAGGGATTGAAAGCTGGCAATCAAATCAGTCTCTCTAACACACAGGGAGAAAAGGATCTGAGAGCTGCTGGCCCTGGAAAACTCTATTTTGAGTGTTCTATTGTCTTGTTGTTGTTGTTTTCTTTCAGAATTTTAATTGTATTTAGAATTATAGTTCCATTATTGCATATTCAAATAAATAGAATTAATTCTTTAGAATTTGATACTCAATCCCAGATCTAATGGTATATCAATTGAGGGCTTTAGTGAAGTGATAGTAGAAATTATTTTGGTCAATCCTTTCTATAGTCTCACAATTCTGATTGTTTTCTAAATCTATTTTAATCTCTCATTCTCTTTCTCATGCACACACACACATACATACTATCCAAACACAGAGAACAAAAGAAACCGACAAAAGGGCAGGAATTCTTGTTATAAGTGTGAAAAGCAAATGATAAAAAACAAAGGCTGATTCAAAGAACATTATTAAACTGACTCACAGGACACTGTAGTAAGATATAGTAGTTATCAAATCCCATGCTTTACAGATGAAGAAACTGAGACCTGGAGACCTTAAGAGACTTGCTCAGCTTTACACACAAACCCAGTGAAAGACCTGGAACTTGAGCTTGATGTTGCCCTTCCAGGCCCATGGTCTTTCCTATAGTTGACCCATCACCAGAACCACAATGTCCATATGTTAATTCCACAAACAGCAATATCAATAATATTACACACGAGTACATACTTAAGGTTGTAAGTAGCATCTTACTATTTTCTACGTGTTCAATTTTGTTTTAAGAAACAAGGAAAAAGAATATTTAAAAAAATATATAAGCAACATTAGTAAAACCTAAGATGGCAAGCCTTCACCTCTATCTTTTATTTATTTACTTTTTTAGGAGGCACCAGGGATTGAATCCAGGACCTTATACATGGGAAACAGGCACTCAACCACTGAGCTACACCTGATCCCCATCTATTTTTTTTTGTCCAAACTTAATATCAAGACAATGGCAAAAAAAAAAAATCTCCAAAATAAAACCGCTATATGGTCAAAATGAAACAAATTTATACAAGATTCAAGTTTATTTTTAAAATAGTCAACACTTAACTTCATTGTAAATATTTGGACACAGACTTTTAAAAAGGCCTGACATTTTTAAGTGTAAAAATCACTTTAAGGAAAACTATATTCCCCTCTTAATGCATTATTTTTCTAATTTGTTTTAGTCTTTTACCAGAGGCTTTGCTAGAAGTACATGTTCATATTAAGTGGTCCATAAATACCACTGATTGATTAGTTTGCAAGAAAAATATATCACATTAAGAATAGTTTTTCTGTATTACAAAGTATGCAATAAGCACACCAAGGTATTAATATTATTCTTGACTGAGCTCTGTACTTATTGAGGTCATTTATACATATAAGGAAAACAAGAGGAATGAAGGACAAAGAGTCCCTGACTGACACTTGCCCTGAAGGTTAAAGTCTAGAGGAAATGATTTATTTGATATCTGTGTGTGTGCATCAAGAATTAATGTAGATTCAAATTGACCTACAAGGTATCAACTAACTAAACATGCAACATATTGGTTTGGCAAGTAGGACACATTTCACAAAAATGTAAATGGATGCCCTTGCAGAGGCAGTGATAGTCACCTGGGTTCAAATCCCTGGCCCTGCTCTGGTTGGCTCTTGACAATGGGCCAGGCACTGAGCCTCACTGTACCTTAATTTCCACACCTGCAAAAGATAAGATGTTTTCTCCTCATAACATAAAGGACTTAGACACACACTAAATACTATAAATGTTTGCTATTGCCCTTACCCCATACCCTCCTGCCCAGATTTGGGTACAAAGGCAGTTCTGTAGGCAAATAAGGTGGAGAAAAACTCTATCTGATATTTCCCTTTTAGAAGTTTCTAACTCATGACAGAATATTAAAGCTTCTGAGAGTTTCTACAATGAAGAAAATGGTTTAAATTTATTTAATCTGGGGGACAGATGTGGCTCAAATGGTTGGGCGTCCGTCTCCCATATGGAGGGACCCGGGTTCGATACCTGGTACCTCCCGGTAAAAAATAAAATAAAATAAAATAAAATAAAATAAAATAATTTAATCTAGCATTTTCCAAAATTATGGAATAAATTACCAATCTCAAGAATTTACACATATGTAATGGTCTCTCAAAAGAAAATTTTAAAGTTACTGTAGCCTCTTCTTAGTTAATCAAGATTTACCTATGGGAAACGGATGTGGCTCAAGTGATTGGGCTCCCATCTACCACATAGGAGGTCCAGAGTTTGATTCTCGGGGCCTCCTGGTGAAAAGTGAGCTGGCTCGCACGGCGAGCTGTCCCATGCGGAGCGCTGGCCCACGCAGAGAGCTGGTGCAGCAAGATGACGCAACAAAAAGAGACAAAGAAGAGAGACAATAGGATATGTGGCAGACCAGGGAGCTGAGGTGGCGCAAGAGATTCAGCACCTTTCTCCACTCTGGAAGGTCCCAGGATCAGTTCTCAGTGCCTCCTAAAGAGAAAACAAGCAGATACAGAAGAACACACAGAGAACAGACAGCGAGCACAAAAACAATGAGAGGGCAGGGGGGATAAATAAATAAATAATCTTTTAAAAAAAAGATTTACCTGTTTGGCCAAAAACAGTACAAAAACAATAAAACAATAAAAAGGGGAACCAATCAAAAAAGCAAGAAAACCTCCCCAATAACCAGGTGTGAATAATTAAATATTGGAAGGCAAAAGTGAGAAAGAAGGAAAAGAACAGAAGAAAAATGTGGGGAAATGGATGTGGCTCAAATGATTGGGCTCCTGACTACCACATGGGAGGTCCTGGCTTCAATTCCTCAGGGCCTCCTGGTGAAGGCAAAAGCGGGCCCACTCGGAGAGCTGGCAGCCCACACGGAGAGCTGACGAAACAAGATGACACAACAAAAAAGAGACACAGGAAAAAGACAATGAGAGACACAACAAACCAGGTAGCGGAGGTGGCTCAAGCGATTGAGTGCCTTCTTCCCATGTCGGAAAGTCCCAGGATTGGTTCCTGGTGCCTCCTAAAGACAAGATGAGAAGAGAAGACAAGCAGACACAGAGGAATGCGCAGCGAGTGGACACAGAGAGCAGACAGCGAGTGCAAGTGGCAGTGGGGAGGGGGGATTATATAAAATAAAACAAAATTAATCTTTTTAAAAAAATGTGGAAGATTTCTTAAAAAAACAATTAAAAGGGCACAGGCCTACCATCATTAATGGTTTCTGGATGATGCCATTAAAAAAACAGTCAAAGGCCTTCTGAACCCATTCTATAGAGGCATCTCTAGGATTCTGAAACTTCTACCACAGCTTCCAGATACCCTGGACATCTTTATTTACAACCATCATTTTCTGAAAAAAAAATCATAAATAAGTAAATAAAATCAATAAATTATTTTTGGAGGGGGGCTGTTTTGGGAGATCCTTGGGATTTTATTTTGCTTTGGGTGATGTCTGTGTGGTAGGGTGGGGTATGGTTTATTATGTAAAAGAAACTTAATATTTATTCTTAGCCTTTCACATGTAAGCACTAATTATATGTTTAATATGCATAAGTATTATTTCTGTAAAAACTCTATCAAACTAGTGATATTTACTTAGAGGCTAAAGCTTTTCTAGCGCACAGCCTAATGCCATTAGCACTCCTGCTTTCACTTAGCACCTACACGGAAACAGCTGCCCCACTTAATACTATGCTTCTTTAAAGCTGTGCATTCCGTAAATGTGATGATGCTTCTAATTACCAAATTATGAATCTCTTTAGTCTTAAAGGTATGTTTGCTTATGGAATAAACAGATTCTTCCAAGTTAATGTGGTGGGATTATTTTCGCCAAAATACTAGAGCTTCTATAAATCTATAGCTACCATTTTTGATAAAAGAACCAATTACCGAGCAACTTGAATTTGTATTTACACAACAATATTAAAACTGAAGTTTTCCAATGTTATCAGATGAGTAAGCCTAGGTCTTAACTCAGTTTAAAAGTATATTTTTTAAAACATTTTCTTCCCTAGAAATTCAAAAAAACCTAAGAAGTCTTCAAAGACCTGGTTGTAATTACAAAATATACAGCTTATTATTAATTATACTTAAAAATGTATATAATTGTTTGAATTCCTTGTCAGGATGTGCACAAATCTTTATACTTTAACCTACCTCACTTGAGCTCTTAGTCACATTTGAAAATTTAGTACCAAATCTGTTAAATAAAAATCTACCTTCAAAAGTTTTACTCTATATCTTGTTTACATGTTTTACAAACCTATTAAAATATCCTCAGAAAGGTAATCAAAGTATTCCTGCTTGGTTTTCATATTGGCAAAAAAGAAATTAAATGAACATTTTCACGTTTCAGATTATTAGGAGAAAAGAAAAGGCAATATAATCTGTTTGCAGATGATTTTAGTGTAGATATAAAACCACCCTGTACCCACACAATGACCTCATTCCCAAGCCCCAGAAATATGATATTCTTTTCCAGGCTAAGCATTTCTCATTCGCTTAGAAAGAACTCAGTATTTAAAAATACATAAATACAATGGCAAAGCATTGAATTGACACTTATGATAAAATGCATTTGATTAAGACTTAATAAAGCACTGTGTATAGTTCTAGTGAATAATGCATTGCCAGATAAAGTTGGACACAAAGCAAATACAATGTCAAAGCTAATCTAGCCAGGCATTATTCAGCCATATTACTTCCTTTATTACTAGATTTAAAAATGCATATTGTGTTTCTGCAGCTTTTTCATTATTTCAACACATAACACAAGTACTCGTTGGAAAAGGCCACCTAATTGAAAAAAGAACTACTCTAGTAGGAAACTACAGAGAATCAGGCAATAGGTCCCTTAGTGACGTGGGTTCCCATTATTATAGTTAACAATATGTTTGGGCTTCAAGCATTACAATTTCAGAAGCTTCCTTTTAAAAAACACTCATTTTATTTCTCTTTCCTTCACAAAGTACTAACCTAGAAAATTAGTAAATAACAATGTTTCCTAACGTTTCTTCCTCCCTCCTTCTCTCCCTCCCTCCCTGCCTGCCTCCCTCCCTCCCTCCTTCCTTCCCTTCCTTCCTTCCTTTCTTTTTGATATCTGGTTAAGGGAAAGAAAAGAAAATACTCTTTTCATGTATCTGGGTCTAAATTCTGTCTGATCACATCTTTTATTTATTTATTTTCTTACTGTGGTTTTATTTTTCACGTGTCTGGCTGTTCATTTTGCATAGATATTTCTATCTTTGTTTGGATTCCCCCAAAGTAGGATTGGAGAGAAAGATTTGGGTGCAGCTGGGTTTAAGGGGAGGGTACCCTGGAAGACACCAGTGAGGTAATGGGGAAGGACCATAGGGAAAGGCAGGCAGCCTGCACAGGGTATGCTCCCAAGTGTTAGTATTAGAGAAAACTGGAGCTTAATCCCCCAGGGACCTCTGGGGTCCAGCGTAGAACCTCAGCATTATCTCCCCCAAGGAGGAAGGGAATTGAGGTAATTATATCCCACTGGTTGAAGGATGCTGTAGTTGTGCAGGAGGGAGAGTCAGCGCTTGTATATTCTCTGCTTCAGGGCTGCCAGGGGTGCAGGCGCTAAGCGGACCTCAGGGGTCAGAGAAAGCCCTTAGACAAAGAAAAGCACAGGGCAGCAAGGAAGTCAGCCACGCCCACTGAAACTTTACATTGGTAAGGTTCTAGCGAATAGGGGTCGGGCACAAATAACACCTATATACTTGACCAACTTCACTAGGATTTGCATTCCTGGCTTACAAGGATACGTCTATGTTTACAAAATTCACTTCTAACTCTCATGCAAGACCTTCTTTCCACATTCCTTCTAGTCTTTCAGAGATTGATCCATTTCACTAACTTCCCAAGGGCACTCTCTGGCTCTCCTGTATTTACCCACCCATCACCAAACTTTGAAAAGCTTTTTCAATTCTACCCAGTCATTCAATTCTACCTCTGTCCCTCTTCCTCCAGAGGCACTTAAGTTCTTAAAATTTTAGTTCTAAGCAAATGTGTGTGCCACAATTATAAGGTTCATAAACAGACAAATCACAAGCAATTTCATTTGGAGAGTAGATTTTGTAATTATAAGCAGTGCAGGAGATAGAAGAAAAGATAGGGCTTTGGACAAACAATATTTCAGCATTTTGAGATGGTCCCTAAATATCAAATAAAACCATCATCATCATTGGAAAAGATGGTGTATGTAAACCATATCAAACAAGAGTTCCATGGATGCAAGTATGTAGTTTGCATCCAATGTTTAGCTCAAAGAAGCTAATTAGCTTTCTCATTCCCAAATCTATCATTATTTTACAATATATTCCTCCTTTTCATAAATATATGCATACATAGGCATGTTTGCCTATCTGAAGTTACATTATACATATATAACATATATTATTCCTTTATCTGGTCAACATATACTTTGGAGAATTCCTAAACAAATACTATCTCCTAGTTTTCTCTACCAATTCAATAGACCCAACCTTGCCTGATTTATCCTCTCTCAAAATTCTCAGCACTCACTGTCTAAACTACTCCTCTGATAGTTGACCCTGAGTGACCCTGTCATACAGGGCTTACACTGCTATTTTGGATGGCTACATAATTTTTCAACTATTCATGGCTCATGCTCAAAAGAAGACTCCTAAATCCCGAAGACCAGAACTTCCCACAACCCAGGTACTTCTTGCGTCTCGTAAGTCTCTGAAATTTAGACACTAAGGCTTCCTTCTGTGGACCCTGGAAACTTTTCTAGGTCTAGCAATGCCCTTGAAAAAATAAGAAATAGCAAATTCTTGAGTTAAAGAAGTTAATGAACAGCTGAGAAGAAGGGAGGCCCTTCAGCCTGGCAAATCTCAAGGGCAGAGGGAAAGTAGAGGATAAAGTAATTGCAATCAAGGTCCCAGATAAAGTAGGTGGGAAGGGGGCGAAGAAGACCTCTTTGCTTTAGGCCACATGCATAAAATATATGATCCCATACCTGAGAGAGTATAACTTATTCCAAGAATTAGAATTAGATAAAACACTTGACATGCTGAGTATACACTATTAGCTACATAGAGACCAAATCCCAGCCTTTGGCAGATCTTACTTCCAGAACTTGGTACAATCAGTGCTGTTAAGTTTTCTTAATTACCCTTGGCAAGAAAATCGTCAATTGCTCATTTTCCACTTTAAAACCTTTCCTCTGCCTAAGTGGGATAAAGACACCCTTTCACCCATTCCTCTAGCTAAAAACCTCTAAATGATCCTTAATTAGAGTTTAAGGTTTATAGAAGCAATAAGAGATAATACAGCTGAATTTCACAAGAATCGCTGGGTTACATCTCGTATTTCCTAGCTGAGACCACTATAAGTCAATACTTTTATCAGATGACAGATCCCTGCAAGGCATTGCATCTAACTTAAGCTAATTCTTGATTATCCTCCTCAACCAAATTATGATCATTATACTTGTTAATGTTGGTGCCAATAAGTGTTGTCTACTGATGGGAGGGAAGGAAAAACAAAAAAATGGCCTTGTTCTACTGCATGTATATATATGCTTATTTAAAGCTGTAAATTTACTTTTAACTCACACAAGAAATATACAATGGATAGGTACTCACTGTAAAAAAATTATACATATAAATAAAGACAGAAATATATATGAGAAAAAAGCTAAAGCTCTCCTTTACTCCCTTTCCCTAATATTTCTTCCCTTCCAAGAGGTACCAGTAAGAGCAGTGTGGTCTGAGGTTTTCCAGACAGAATTTTGTATTATATTTTCATTATATGTTTTCATTATATTTTTAAATTATATGCTTATCATGACATGTGAAACAATTCAAAGATGTATAATGAAAACTCCAATTATCTCCCCCATCAACTCTCCTCCAGGACCAGACCTCCAACATAAGTGATATTCATTGTCTCATGTGTATCCTCTCACATCTGCCTCCCTGCACATAGAAACATATATTAGAGATAAGGAGATACATGTGTGTAGGATATAATAGCCAGGGTTAGTTTTTATTTTTTTACAAATATAAAATTATATCCTCCCATTTCTCAGTAAATTAGTTAACCTTAAAAAGTTTCCTATGTATGTATGTATGTATATAATTATATATGTATGTATGTATGTATATGTGTGTGTATTTAATATAATAATAATGGCTATTCTTCCTAGTCAACAGATACTGATCTAACATGTTGCTTTAAACAGTTGGATCATAGTCCATAGCATGGTAAGGATTACCATAATTGATTCAATTATGATATATTTTCTTTTTGAAGGATATTGAGATTGTCTCCAGGTGGTTGCCAATATATATTAAAAAAAATATCGTGAGTCATTTTTATTCACTGATCCTTATATATTGAGACCTGATTTTTGTAGGATAAATTTTTCAAATGGTGAGTTCTGTGTGAATGGGTACTTGCATTATTTAATTTTACTAAATATTGCCTAATTACTTTCCAAAGTTTTTAAACAATCCATATTCCCTCAAGTATGTAAGACAATGCCCATTTCCCTACATCCCAACTCTTCATAGATACTATTAGTATTTTTATTTTTTCCCAATGTATGTATAAAACCTATCATTCATAATTGCTTTTATTTACATTTTCCTGACTACAGAAAGATGGAGCATATTTTTATTTGTTTATTGACCATTTTGGATTTATACTTCTGTGTCACACCTGAACAAATCCTTTGTTCATTTTTCTTTTTTTTTTTTTTAATTTGTAAGAAACTTTTTCTACACAGAGGACTCTGTCAAACATGATGCAAGTATTTTCCCACTCTATCACTTGTCTTTTATGTTATATTTGCTATAATTTTTAAAAATAGTCAAATTGGTTTTTTATCTTTTTATAGATTTTATCTTGCTTAAGAAGTTCTTCACTGCCTCAAAGTTATACAAATATTTCAATTTTTATGTTTTACACTTAGATACTTAATACATCAAGAATTATTTTTTGTATGTGATATTAGGCAGAACCTTGCTTCACTCTCCTTAAATGGATAGCTAATTTTGTCATAATTATTTATTAAATAAAACAGTCTTCCTCCAGTTTATTGAAATGCCTTTCATTATATACTATATTCCTAGCTAAACTTAGATTTATTTCTGATTTCTTTATGTTGTTCCACTGATTTGTCCATTACTATGCTCATATCATCATTTTTAGATCATAATTACTTTGGAAAAAAAACAAAACACATTTGGTAAGGTAAGTTGCTTCCTCTCCCCAGACATTATTCTTTGCGAATATTTAAACTGTTAATTGAATGGAAGTCAAATATACATTCTCCAGATATAAATGTCTACCTACATTTAATAGAAGATAGATAGATAGATAGATAGATAGATAGATAGATAGATAGATAGATAGATGATAGAGATTGATTTTGCTTGTAATTACACTATTGATATTCACCAATAGGTAAGAGATCTAGGAGAAGGATCTCTTAGAAAATAAAGCAGAACAAACATTCCAAGTTTTGAAAGGCTTGTTTTGTGTGATATTGTCACAAATATGATAGCCTTTTTTCTCCCATATACCAACCTATTTTTTTATTTTTTATTTTTTAAAAGATACTTAGATTACATAAATGTTACATAAAAAGTGTAGGGATTCCCACTCCCTACCCTTCCCACACTTCCCCACATTAACAACATCCCTCATTAGTGTGGTATATTTGTTACAATGGATGAACACATATGGAGCATTGCCACTAAGTGTGGATTATAGTTTACATTATAATTTAAACTCCCTCCCACTCATTTTTGTAATTTATGATAAGATTATGATATCCTTTAATCCTCTAAATAGCCTGAGAATTGTGCTGGGATTATTAAACTAATATTATAGATGAGGAAATTGAAGCTTACTCAAAGTTAAACAACTAGTATGTAGCAGAGACAGAAGTCAATCTATTTTTCTATCACTTCATACTGCTTTCACCTACTCCACCTGCTCTCCAAGATATTACATTTGTTTGTTGTAAACTAAAGATTCATGGGAGAAACTGAAATTTAGTGAACAGGCTAAAATATAGGTAGAAGTGTGACTCAAAATCATAACCACTGGATTAGTTGGTGTGTTGGGATTGTCCAGAGAAAAAGAACCAACAGTATATTTTAGGGAATTGGGGCTCATGTGATTGTGAGGCCTGCCAAGACCAAGATCCATAAGGTAGGCAAACAGATCTTCAGGCTGGGAAATTCCGGTAAGAGTAAGGATGCGGTCATCAGTCTGACATCTGTAGGGGAGGTCTGCAGTTTAGAAACTCAGAGAGAAGTAGATGGTGTAATTTTGAGGCAGAATTTCTTCTCTCTGTCTCTGTCTCTGTCTCTGTTTCTGTCTCTCTCTCTTTGAACCCTCAGTTCTTTGCTCATAAGGCCTCTAACTGATTGGATGAGGCCCATCTGCATTACTGAAGGTAATTTCCTTTACCTAAAGTCAACTGATTGTAGATGCTAACCACAACTACAAAATACTGCCACAGCAACATCTGGGCCAGTGTTTGACCATACACTTGGACAGCATAATTTAGCCAAATTAACACATGATATTAACCATCAAAATTGATGTACAAGCATAACCTGATTAAAACAGCAATCTGAAATTTTAAGGTTACCCATTATTTCCCTCTCAGACTGTAGTTCTCAACAGGGGGTTAAGGCCAAGGTGGGAGGGGACTTGGGTAATTTGATAAAGTCCCTCAGGTGATTCAGATATTCCTTCTCCTTCCCCATCTTGAGTAATGATTGTTGCTCTATTATACAAAGAGGTGGGTAGGAATTTTACTTCAAACACAATTTTTTTTTTTCAAAACACTTGGCAAAAGATGTTAAATATTGTATATTTTATAACAAATGATAACTAATTAGGATTAGCAAGTTAGTCATTATGGTTATTTTATACATATTTTGAGCAATTTACCATATTTTCTGCCTTGTAGTATATTAACTTGAATACTATTCCTAGTCTTCATTTCCTAGACTGGAAGTTCTCAAACTTTACTATGTATCAGAATCCCCTGGAGGATATGTTAGGACACAGATTTCTGGGGCTCAATCTCCAGAGTTTCTCATTCAGTACATCTGGGTGGGTCCCCAAAATTTACTTTCTTAAATTCCAAATGATGTTGCTACTGATTGTCTGAGGACCAAACTTTGTGAAACACTATACTGAACTATACTTTTTGTAAAGGAAAAAGCTGAATGTGTATGTGTACACTTGTGTGTTATTCATTTCTCAATTCTGCAAGGTCCAACATATGCTTTCAAATATAATATCAACTCAATATATAGGCTTTTGTTTTCAATCATGTTAGCGATGTGAATTTTGTAATATTCTAATGCATTAAAAATTGGTGATTTACATGGACCAGAAGACTCAACTAATAAAAAACTATATCCCAAAACTATGAACATAATTTGGGCAGCTATAATTCAGAGGATACATGAGGTTGCCAGAAGAAGGCTCTGTTAAAGCTCACTTATTCATTCATTAATCTCGGTTTTATTAAAGAGCTAGTAAGTATAAACTCACTAAGGGATATGTCCCTATTGTGCTAGTTCCTTTAAGGCATATCTAACTTTCTAAAGACAGATCAGTTCCCCTTTTTATATACTCTCATCCTACCCTGTGCACTTTCTTCATTACACCCACAAGTTGATTGTTAACATTCTATGTGTTTTTCATTAATGCCAGCCACCCTAAATGTAAGCTCCCTGAAGGCAGAGTCCAAGACTGTTGTGTTTACCATTGTATTCCTAGCACCTAGCACCGTGCCTGGAATATAGCAAGCACTCTATAAATACTTGCTCATCAAAGAAATGAAAGATGAATCAGAAGTGGATCCTATTTTAAGCGTTCCTAACATCTACTAAGTAAAAAAGATAAAAGACGACGATGACAAAGAAAATTCCATGAATGTGATTTTAAGTAGGGAGGGATGACTTTTCATGAAAAGGGTTCAGAGAAATTGTAATAATTTGATCTCTGTGGTACTCATCCCATCTATTTTCTGTCTCTATAGATTTGCCTATTCTGGACATTTCATATAAATGGAATCATGCAACATGTGATCTTTTATGACTGACTTTTCACTTAGTATAATGTCTTCAAGGTTCATCCATGTTATAGCATATATCATTCCTTTCATTGCCAACTAATATTCCATTGTATGAATATACCACATTTTTGTTTATTCATTTATCAGTTGATGGACATTTGGGTTGTTTTCATTTTTTGGCTATTATGAATAATGCTGATATGGACTCTTATGTGCAAATTTTTGTGTTTGACATATTTTTCATTTCTCTTTGGTATATATATACCTAGGAGGGAAACTGCTGGGTCATATGATAACTACATGTTTAGTCTTTTGAGGAAATGCCAGACTATTTTCAAAAAATGGTTGTGCCACTTTACATTCCCATAGGTAGTGTATAAGAATTTCAATTTCGCCACATCCTTGCCAATACTTGTTATTATCTACTTTTTTTATTATAGCCACCCCACTGAGTATTAAGCAGTATCTCATTGTTGTTTTGATTTGTATTTCCCTGACAGCTAATGATGTTGATAATTGTTTCATGTGCTTTTTGGCCATGTGAATATCTTCTTTAGAGAAATGACTATTCATACTTTGAGGGTTTATTTCTGGACTCTTGATTGTATTCCATTACTCTATATTTCTGTTCTCATGCCACTACTATATTTTCTTGATTTCTGTAAGTTTTGATATCAGAAAGGTGAGTCCTCCAAGTTTGCTCTTCTCTTTCATGGCTATTCTAGATACCTTGAATCAATACATGAAGTTTAGGATCAGCTTCTCAATTTCTGCAAAGAAACATAGGGGTTGTATTGAATCTGTAAATCAAATTGGGGGATGATGATTTTTTAAAGAAGCACAACATTCCAAGCATGCCCTGAGTGGCACAAATATTCTATTCAAGAACCGATCCAAATTTAACTTAATATCACATTTAATTCAAATGCCTCATGATGAGAAAGGACTGAAATTATATTTAAAGAAAAAACATTTTTTTTTCAAATCTGCCAGTTGTCGGTGGGACTTGTAAAAGAAAAGAAGAAGGGGTCAAGGCTACCCCTTAAAATTCCCAAACTAATCAAACCATTTGTGGGAATGACAAGCATCATTCACTGCTTGTCACTCCATAAATTGCCTTTGTTTTCCAAATCCCATTTCAGGTTGGGGTTCAGATGGACAAAATCAGAAGAAAGTAAGATGGAACACACATGAGTTCATAAATCTGGTGGTCTACACTTTGCTAATCAAAAGATGAATAATAGAGTAGATTTAGTAGTTTCTGTTGCTATGACTTCTATAAATAAACAGTGATGCTTTTTTACTAGCTACTCGTGGTATATTATTTCCTTTAACAGAGACAACAAGGAAACCAATGCCTGGCATTTGTGCCCTTATTAAAAATCACATTTTATTTTGCTACATGCTATTGCTCTAATAACAAACACCTATACTGTATATGCCAGCCTAGAATTATCTAAGAAAATTAAATGAAGGATGCATTCTTGCTGATACAGAAGAATATCTGTAAAAAAGAACTGATTATAATCCCTACTAAAAGGAAAAGGAAAAGAAAGAAGACAAATGAACAAATTGCCAATTGATAAGATGTAGACTTGCCAGGGGCAAGTTGTGGCAAATAGGCAACCCTCTAAGGAAAAAGGATAATTTTTTTTTAGATTGAATTAAATGTGCTGCAAATTAAAGGCATTGTTGAGTAACCCCTTAGTTGAAGAAGAAAAGATGTGGTGGTAGTTTGTAGTTAAAGGAGAAAATAAGGTATGTGTGGCAGTTTGATATTATTTATGAATTCCAAAAAGAGACATTATGTTTGTAAACTGGTCTGTTCCTCTGGGTGTGATACCCCTTTGAGTGTATAAAATTCTGAGGTTTTACTTTTACTTTATTAAATCAAGATTAGGCTTTGATTCTACCACGTCGTTAGGGCATGCAGGGTTGAGTCCTCGCCCTCTTGGTGGGCTATATAAATTGATGCTCAATCAAGAACACGTAAGTAGATACACAGAGAAAAAGAACACAGAGGAAGAGAGACAGCTCCATAGACACAGCAGAGGCCCCAAGAAGAGAGATGAGCCTGATAGTTTGCAGCTGAGAAGCCCTGAGAGATGAGCCTTATGCCAGCCTGCAGCTGAGATCAGAAGAAGCTGGGACCACAGAGCCTTAAGAGGAAGAAGGAAGGCTAAACCCTCACAGTCTAATATTGGAGGAAGCTAGTGGGAGAGATAAGAGCCTTGAACCACTGACTAATAAAAACTTGACCACAGAAATTGGAGCCACTTATCCATGGACTTTTCTACATATTTTACAGTCTTGAATTAATTTTGTTTCCTCTACTGACCTTTCATCAGAGTTTTAACAAACATCATGTCAACATATTATCATTAAAAACAGTGTAGACAAGGCTTCTTTGTGGAGAATGTGCCCAAAGGAGTTCAAAGGGAACTCCTCATCTAACTATATTTCTGCCTATTCCACAGTCCAAGAATCTCTGAACCAGCATCTTTAGCAGATGGCCAGGGATCTCTGCTTTTAATGCCTTGATGGTCAAGGATTCTGCCTGATTGAAGTCCACTCCACTATTGGACTGGCTGAATTCAAGAAAGTTAGTTGTGGGGCTGAGCTAAATTCACCAGCTTCTTTGTTACTTCTCTGCATTGGTTCTACTAGTTTATCTTCCTTACAGCAAGTATGTTAGTCTGCTCTCCTTTTTTATACAGTGCATATTTAAATTGCTTAAGGTAGGCGATATTAAAGTCAGGAGAACAGAAAAATTGATGAGGCAGAAGCAAAATCTCACCAAGTATGAGAGAGGGTCAGGGATCCAGAGAGAGTGTAAGGGAAAAGAAGCAGATAGTTAATAGATTTAGTTGTTAGAAAATGAAGTTCTCTCATGATGGCTTTTATTTTCTCAGAGTTCACTTGAGAATAAGTAGATTGGTGTTGTGGTTAATATTTGAGGAAGGTGTAAAATGGTTGTCTTGGTGATGGGGTAGTGACTTGACTAGGGAAATGTGGAGAGACTCTCTAGCAGCACTGAGGGCCCACTGGAAACAAGTGAGAATGGTTGTGTGCTTTTCTCCAGCCATGTTCAGCTGCCTGGAAACAGATGGAAAGTAGGCAGAAAGTAGGATTTATCCAGTGTTGGAATTTTTTTAGAAGAGAATGATAGAGAGAGTTAAGGGAGTTGAGGGTGTATGCTCTTAAGAGATCATCAAAATGGATTATGGACTACACGCTGGGGAAATGTGAACATGAAGATGAGGATGAATGATGAAAAGTGGTAAGTTCAGGTTTGGAGATCCTTTGAGGGCTTGTTGGATGCTGGATACTGAAAGGAATGTGCTGAAAAGACACCAGAAAGTGGTGGTCAAAGGGTGGGATGCTTGAAACTGATATTATGGAGCTGGTGTGGTTACTACCATGGCAAGATTACAAATAATATGGCCAGGCAGTGAGCAGCTGAGGGTGGGTAGAGCAGATCATTGAGTGGGAGTCAGTCAAGGAACAGAGAGCCTAAGGTGATGGATGAGCCAGCCAAGTATCTTCAATTCTTGATTGAAACCACCAATAATTAAGTTAAGAGTCATGATGAAAAGAAAAACAAAATTCATGCTAAAATTTTCTGTAGCTGAAAGGAGGTAACAAGGAGGAAAAGAGGTTGATCTAAGTGATATAATCTAAGGACATATAAACATATGTTTCAAAGGAGCTGACTTTTTTTTTCTAAGAAGAGGAGGAACAATGGTCTGGAAGTGTTTTTTAGAAGCAAAGAGGTCACCAGTCACTCCTCTAGGACCTGTGGTAACTGGCAGGTGGGAGAAAAAAATAGACACAGTTGAGAAGGCTGCAAAGGGAGCAGAATCTCAGAGCAAAAATGTAAAGGGAGGGAGTGCTCAGAGGAATTAATAACTTGGACCCAAGATGTCGTATCATATAGTTGTTCCTAATAGATCCTGATAAATTCAACAACATTCAAGGGAGAATATTTATAGCCTAGAAGACACTGATTTTTTTAAAAAGTAGATGTTTTTGTGTCCCCCAAATAACATTTGACCAAATAAAAAATCTATACAGTGTTTTCATTTTCTAGCTGCTAAAAAAATTCCATACAATTGGTTGATTCAATAACAGGAATTTATTAGCCCATGGTTTCAGAGCTGGAAAGCTGGCTTCCTCCTGGTGTTGCCATCTTCCAGTTGGTCAGCAATCTTTGGGGTTCCTTAGCTTTTCCACATGGCAGTGCACATGGCAGCATCTTCTCCTTTTTCTTCCAGGTTCCATTAACTTCCAACTCTGGCTGTTCCCTGTAGCTTCTCTCCTGTGTCCAATTTCCTTTCCTTATAAGAACTTCAGCCATAATGAATTAAGGCCTACCATCATTCAGTCTGGGTATACCTTAACTAATAACAGCTTCAAAGGCCCCATAGACCAGGGGTTGGGACCTGAACATGCCTTTTGTAGGGGACTTGATTCAATCCCCAACATACAGTAAACAATGAACTAGAAGCCTATAGCCTACTACTATCACATCATCTTGAAGCACTTAATCTTTCTATGCTTGAGTTTCTGCAAGGGCTCAACAGAAATAACAATACCTGCCTTTTCAGGTAAATTAGGAAGGAAAATTAGGAAGGGCAGTGAGGCTGCTTAAATTCTTAGGAGAAAGGGCATACTTGGAAACCCAAGAAGAGAATTACCTACAGCCCAAGGAGCAAAAACCAAAGCAAAGTCTGGAAATTTCAATATTGCTTCTATTATTTTCCAGGACTCTCTAACTGCTTTAACTTTTTTCCCATCTGGCAGCCTCCAAGTCCCCTAACTCTCTTCTGTTCCAATTCTTAGATTGAGCCTCTTCTTATGATTTCCCCAAAACCTGATAAAATCCTCAAGTTTACTTTTTATGAAGAATGCTGGAATGTTCCATAATTAGTTTTTCATATAAAACCAAAGCCTAGAAACACCTGGTGAAAGTTGGAAAGGCTTGGGTAGCCAGTTTGCCAGGGGCCTTTTGTCCCCATTGAGACCTCTGAGTTTTCTGAGAACTCCTTGCCCCTGGCCCAGCACCCCTCAAAGCCTCAGGAAAGTCTTCAGAGGCCACATCAACATTTCAAAATGTCTTAACAAGCCACTTCAGCAGTGGGGTCCCTGCTAGTAAAATTCAGTGATAAAAGGAATAAGTAAGAGAAAGACTAGTCAGCCCCATTGGTGAGAAATGGTATCTATATATCTGGAACTTAATGTAGGCAAGCCCCATAAAAATGCAATGCAAGTGTTCAATTTCCCTCACCAGGATGGGGTAGGGATTAATCAAATCATAACAGGAAAAGTGTTTCAACCATTCCAGAAGAAGAAATCAGCCACTCTTGGAATAAAACATATTTTTCTTCTATTCACCTACTTAAAACTATAAATGGCCCATACCAACCATCAGAAAAAATGATTTACCATGCTACTAATACTAATCCTTTACATTTATACAGTGCTTTACACTTTCAAGAAGCTTTCACATATATTACCTCTTACAGTATTAGATCCTGGGACTAAAAATATGGTTCTAGAAATGAAACAACTCTTTCCCCGAAGTCCCTAACTCTTGGATATACTGATTTTTTCCCCTTATTGTCATGAATTTGATTCATAAGACACTTTACCTTGGACACTGAGCTTCCACTATTAATTGTATAGAAAAATTCATAAATCCTGTTTACTTATCAAGAAAATAATGTGGCCAAGTGGGAAATAAGGGCGAATAAAAAGTGAAAAAGGAAGTTAAAGGCTGTCATTTGTCCTTTGTTAACCTCTTCAACTAAACAGAGTTTAGAGCAATTAAAAGTCTGTTTTATATAAATTTCTTACTACCTTTAATAACTTAATAGCATAATTGTATGTACAATTGCTCCCTGTTCCGGCAAACTGCCACAGGACGGAAATCTTTTGTCTCTTCTAAAACTCTGTAAACATCCTTAAAATGCCAAAACCTATAAAGAAGTTTTATGAAGTAATTTGCAAATTTTATGGCCTTGATAAGGCCATAGCAATTATATGCTGAGTTACCTGATATTGCATTTCCATTAATCTCATTTCATTCATTCATTCTTTTCTTTCATTCATTTTTTCATTTCTTCAATCATTGTATAACCTATCTGGAGTTGTATGTGTAAAGGTTCAAGTGCTTAAATCCTAAAGATATGTGAAGATATTAGATCAAGAAATAAGGAGTTGATTCAGAAAGTAAAAAGGAAATGACAGATACCTCACCAGTTTTTTTTAATGTGAAAATGATGAAGAAGAAGAAAGGAATACAAGATAGTAATGAAAGAACATTAGTGATGGAAAAGATATTTATAGCTATATGTCTTAGAGAGCCCCTTGGAGCTAAAAAATGAGGAGCATGCAGCTACTGCCAAAAAGCAGGTGCTAAATAATTGTATGTTTTAGTTTGCCTGAATGCAGCCATTGAAACAAAATTTATGAAAAAAATTTAATGATATTTTGAAATGTTCCTGATATAACGGTAAGAAAAGCAAATGAGATATAAAGCTGTGTAGTCCATACCATAATATATATGGATATATATGGATGTATGGATATATACACACACACACAGAATAAATGTTTGAAGGAAATATCAAAATATTAACCTTGATTATTTTTGAGTGGTAGGATTATAAATGATTTTTATTTTCTTTAATCTTTTAAAAATAGTTTTCATATCAAACATTTATTCCTTTTATAATCAGGGGAAATAATTATTTCATAAAGACTGTTCTCTTTTATAAACATACATTCTACTCAAATGCTTTTACAAAAGATACCATAAGGGGGAAATGGTAAATACAAATGCATTTTTATGGCTAAGAGATTCAAAGTTGAGTCGGAAAGTCGTTCCAAAGGTTATGCTTATGCACATCTCAGCAGGATCTCATTGACTGCCACAGTAAACAGTGCCTCAAATAGCAGGGCTCCTGAGGGCTCTAAGGACATCCAGACACTATATGCAGGGCAGACAGTATATAGTGCAGGTGCCCTGCCAGTGGGCCTTACCTTGGGATTTATGCTCCCCAATGTGACAGAGTTGGACCCATTTGTGGTCTCCCTACACATAGCTCTTCTGCCCCTTCTGTTTGAACCAATAGTTAGTACTATACTTAATAGGTGTATGTCCCAGAGACTTAAATCTTTGGTCTGTCCATGTGCCAGCTGGGCCCTGAATCTCAGCAGAGTTGTAATACCTACTGTCCAGTTCACTGGACTCACCCAGAACAACTAACAAGGTGATGATGATGGACAATGCCCATCCCAAGGAAAAGAGAAAGTCTACAACTGCAAGCAAGATAGCTCCATCCATCTGCCCCATGAGATCTAAGCCCCCTCTCAATTAAAGGCAGAGTGGGCATCACCATCCCCAAATCCTCAGGATTGGGGAATGAACAATGGACTAAAGTAGACTTACTCTTATTCTACTAAAGACTTACTGTAATTCTAGCAATGGAAGAACTTTTATCACTGATGTGGAGGCAGTGGCCACCAGAGGCTCTGGGAGGAGGGAAAGCGAAAAATAGGTGTAATATGGGGGCATTTTTGGGACATTGGAATTGTCCTGCCTGATGTTGCAATGACGGATACAGGCCATTATATATTTTGTCATAACTTACAAAATTGCGTGGGACAGAGTGTAAACTATAATGTAAACTATAATCCACAGTTATGGCAATGCTTCAATATGTGTTCATCAATTGTAACAAATGCACCACACTAATGAATGATATTGTTAATGTGGGAAAATGTGGGAGGGGGAGGGAGTAGGGCTTATGGGAATCTCCTATATTTTTTAATGTAATATTTATGTAATCTAAATTTTCTTTAAAATAAATAAATAAATAAATAATCAATAGCATTCCTCTGTTGATTTCTATGTGTCTTCATTGCCCCAGGGTGGATGCTGCCTTGCTGCCCTTTCAACCATTCCACACACACATGATGAATCTGAGCCATTCAGATTATCCCCTGACCCTCTTGCCAGAGCTGAATAGGCCTAAATCAATTTAGGACAAAATGATACAAGGAGGAGTTATCTCCAGATTACTAAGAAAGTGAAGGCAGTCATTTTTCACAGTGGATAGAGACAAGACTGCTCTTAGCCATTTGAGAGTAGAGAGGAAAGGCCTTAGGGGGAAGCTGATGCTGTAGGCAGCAAAGCAAGAACTTGGACCCCTGAAGGATTTTTTGAGTAAGTGAATTAATCAACCCTGAAGTTAGTCTTATCTTTGGTCTTCCCATTTTGTGCAATCTAATAAGTTACTTTATATTTAAGCCAATTTGCATTGGAAATGCTGTTATTTGCTGGCGGATGAACAAAGTAATTTATTCTGTAATGTTAAGTAACTTTATTCTGATCAAATAAAGGAGAGATTCTAATGAAGGATGACAATTTCATAGAACTTCCCTTCCATGCTTTTATCTTTCATTACTCCTCAACATGAAACTTAACTGTCCCTTCCCTTAACCAATCTAGTCTTTTCTCATCTTTTATATGAAAGATTTCAAACATAGAGAAAAGTTCCATTTTACAACGAACATCCATATACCCACACCTAGAATCCATATTTAATTTTTTACGTTCTTGCTTTATCAATACGTATCCATCCACCAACTGATTTCACTTTATGTTACAGTTTTTTAAGAAATCCTTCCACCTCCATGCTATCATCAAGGACCAACTAAAATTCTACTCACTTATTTAAATATTTATGTTGCAATTTAACTCTTATGTATTCCTATCTGTTTTTTTTCTGCTACACAATATGATCCTTAAGGGAAGAAATGCTGTCTTGTATGTGGTTGTATTGCCTCCAGGGCCTATTCCATGTGAATGCCTGCCATATGTCAAATGGAGGTGAACTTTAGTTACTGGAATACATTGGACTTTCGTGATTTGTTGCATTTTTGTAAACTCTATGGTACTTCAATGGACTATAAACATCATTCATATCATTCGTTAAAATTTCCCTGCTAATGTTTTCTGCATCAAGCTCTGAAAGTACGTCTTTTTTTATTTCCTATGAAACCGAACAGGAAACACATTTAGGTTACAAATATCTCTTCAACAAGGGATATAAACACTAGATTTGTTAAAAAGAAATTTTTGGGTTTTTTTGTTTTGTAATCTACTTCTGTGGGTCAAATTACTCTTTAATTACTCTCCTTTGCAAATATCAACTTGTAAAAAACTGGTACTAAGACCCTCAAGTCAGTCCACCTAAAAGAACTGAACAAAGCCAGGCCAGGACTTCAGCATCTAACAAACTTAGACATAAAATGGAGTGTTGCTACTGACAAAAAAATGAGAACTGTGTTTCTTTTCTTTTGCCTTCCTGGCGTGAACTCTCTGCAGCATTTTCTTCATGTTACAGTCAAGCTAGAGTGAAGAAGTCTTGTGCTCCTCACTAGTGTGGGTGTGTTGGGAGTTAGGGGTTTAAAAATCTGAAAGGTAGGTGCATGTTTTTGAGTTAACAGCACATTAATGCACTTTCTCATTTTAAAAGAGTACCTTACCTTTTAATTAGCAGGCCATAAAGTTTTATGGGTGTGTGTTTCTCATAGTGAGAATGGTTGAAAAAAAATGCATCTTTTATAACTTGTATTCTTTTTAAACTAATATCTTTGGTAGTAGTTGGAGATTTTTTTTATAGTTTTGCAAGAGACTTCAAATACAGATAGCTTTGAGTACGTCTTTATTATAAATTCTCCTTCATAGAATTTGTTATTTGATTTATTCTTTTTTCAGATGCAGAAAGGGGGAGATTCAAACTTAAAACAAAAAACAAGGTAAACACCCAGGTAAAGGGACAAATATATTTCCTAGCCTCAAGATTATGTAGTAATCTTTTTTTTTTTTTTAAATCATCAAAACATTTATTAAAACCAAAGCAGGAGGGAACAGAGCTGTTAGGAAGGCAAATCAAAGTGCAGATTGGGGGCTGGGGGGAGCAAGAAGTGGGAGAGGGGCACTTCAAATGCCACAGGAGGCGCCCCTGCCATCTGGGCTGGGGAAAGGCCTTCAGCCATCCCTCCTGTCCACCCGTCAGTGGAGGCCCCCCGCCCACTCATCTCTTCCATCGCACACCCATCCTGGTCAGGGGGGTGGGGTAGGGGTGGTGGGGGAAGCTGGAGCTCTGCAGTGATCCCCTGGGAGGGACCCCTCCTCCATCCACCCATGGCAGTTGGTCAGTCAGTCTGTTCCTCTTTAGGCCTCAGCTCCTTCAGGGCAAAGCGAAAGAACAACTCAGGGGTAAAGGGAATTGGGGTACCAGCCCCACATCCCTCCTGCCCTTGGCTGGTGCCCCAGGCTTGCCAAAGAGACCTCTATAAATAAATAACGTTGCATTAAAGCTTCTAGTTTCAGAGAAACCTTTAAGACGACAGAAGTGCTCTCACTGTCCTGCAAACCAAGCTGGTCAAGGCCTCCCCTCCTGGCCTGGTCAGCATGCAGGCTTCTGGGGGCAGTGGCCACCCTGGGCCTCCTGGGGCCCCTGGAGCAAGGAGACTGAAAGTGCAGTTTTGTGTTTTTTTTCCATGCAAAAGTCTTTATTTTAGCATTAAAAAAAAATCAAGTATTCACTCCAACAGCTTTGCCAGGCTTGGCTACCCAATAAGTTACGCTTACACTTATGTACTTGAAGTTATTGCACAGCTCTTTATCTGATCAAGTTGGGAAGTCATCACTTGCCACAGCCAGACTGTGTTTCTTCCACCAGATTCCTCACCCTGCATGGGCTGTTGGGGCGGCTCCAGTTGAACCCTGCCTCGAGGTTATGAAGTCAGTAAAAGCAGCGCGATTCTCACTGCCGCTTTCACTTCATGGTATCACTTTTATTGAAGTGGAGCTTTCTGAATAGAAATAGTGGAGGTACTGCCTGCTCAGTAAGGAAATATACTTACTAAACCACTACAAGGGAGCTTACTAAAAGTTGACGGACTAAGGATTCAATTGATGGAAACAAGGAGAGAAGTAACAGACAATAACCTAAGTCATATTCTGCCTTGTTCATACTATCACAGAGCTAGAGAGAAAAAAAGTTTCCTCATAAGTCTACACTTGGAAATAGGTGAAATATTCTTATCCTTGCCATCATCAATTATAGGCCTCCGTTATGTAGATCATTCAGCGGAAAATGAATTATTCAATCTGTCTTTAATGTATTAACCATGAAGCAATTACTACATTATGAACCATTTTTAAAAAATCAAGCTATGGCTAGAATTTATGAAATATACTGCAGCTCTTCTTTCAATGCACTATCAAAATAGTCACATCTATGACTTTTTCTTAAAAAATGACATTATAGAATTGAATACCTGTAGCTTCTGTATATTCTCTTTATACTCTTCAAAAGACCCATGATATTTCATTTTACATGCATATGAAAATGTTGAAGATTTTATTATGTTAATAAATTCATAAGTTATATCCATACAAAGAGGAAAACATTTATTTTCCTTGTTTTAAATCATGCTTTTTTATTAATCTTATATTATTTTCTTTGGAGTTAAAAACTGAATTTTTCCCTTAAAAATCGTATAAAATAAGAAAAAAGACAACTATTAGGCAACAACTAAGTAGAATGGGAATCACAATAACAGAAGAAATGGAGATAAATTCATACAAATATCTGTTAGAACAAAGTAACCAACCACAAGCATGTTTATGAAGCCTAGAAATTATGTATTTTAGAATTTAAATCATAAAGTACAGAATTTTCTTCAGAATAACATATCCTGAAATCTACTAAGTTTTCTTCCAAGTGGTTGATTTTAATTTATAGAAGTTTTCATTGTTTTTCTATGAGGCAGCATTTTTATCTTAATGTTTAAAAACACATTTGTTTAAAATAAATATGTTATAATTAGTCATCTAAATTATTTGTAATTTAGTATGTAAATAGACAAAAGGGTAAAAGCACTGACTATAAAGCACTTGGCCAAATATTTTCCTAAAAGTTTAAAGTAGCATTCTAAGACTTTCTTCTCTCTTCTTTAAGCATTTATTAATTGCCTGCTGTGTTCTAGGCACCGTGCTAGGGAAGGAAGACTGTGAGTAAGGCATGCTACGTACCCTCCAAGAAAGCACAGATGACGGTGGCATGTATTCAGAGAAATTACATGCCTCAAGATCCTTCAAATGACTATCTCTTGACTTAAAATGCCATCTGCTTTTTGGAAACTCTCGACTAATTTAGTGGAAATAATTGTCTTCTTAAATTCCAACTCACTTTAAAAACATATAAATGGTTTAAAAGATTTCTATTCTTTCGATCTTCTGATCGAGTAAAGCATGTCAGTTATAGGTAATTCATCAACAACTGTACAAAACTCCCACAATTTTTGTATTTAAATTCCATTGTCTATTGGGTGTTTACATTTTCTCTTAAAGAATAATAAGCTGTTACGAAATGGGGCCAAAGCCAATAATTAAACTCAGTTTCAAAAACAGTAATCTTGGAAAAGATAGGGTTTACAAGTTTTACTACTTAATATCTAGTTGATTGCTGACTTATAATTACTATACCCTATTCATAAATTTAATAAAAGGCTATTTCTCTTGGGAGAAAAAAGGAGTTCATGTGTGTATCCCAATTAAAAGAGATTTCCTCATGCTTTAGTTTATGTATCTTTTCTGCACTTGTTCTGCACACATCAATGGTTCAGTTATTACCAAGAGCTGCTATCTGAGAGTGTATTTAAAACTATAGACAATATATGTTAAAATTAACCCCAAGTAGTCATGGCATCACATTTTAGCAATCAATCAAGTAAAAATTATTCAAAAGCCATCTACAATCCCCAAGAAAAATGTGAAAGAACTGCATGATATTATCAGTAGAGTGAAATAAATTATAATCTACTATTCACTGAATGGCAGAGAAAAATCCATCCAGGCTACTACAAAAGGGAAATAAATTTTAAAAGTGTATATATGTGTGTGTATGCGTAAGTGTATATATATATACATCTCCCAGGAAGCAAAATGGAGCTCCCTACAGTTGCATTAGCTGCCTACAGCTGTAGCAGTATGATGCATGAGAAGACTATGAGCTTCATCTCTTGGCTTTATCTAGATGGACTACACCTATTGTTTGTAACTACAAGTCTCTGGGCATTTGTTCTTTGAGACCCAGTTTTGTTTTTAGGTAAAATTGGTATTATCATGACAACTTCGTAGAGAGTAGATGAATAAATATTTGTTCTCATACAAACACAACCTATGCCCACTCAATATTCATCACCAATTGGTATACTAAAAAATTAATATGACCATATGGTGTATATATGTGTACACAAAACTTGATAAATCATAGTCATCTAAAAGAACGCATAAAAATGAAATTCAAAAACAACTACTTTTAAAACTTTTCTACATGTAATGAACAGAAATGGGATAAAACATAAAATCATATTTAATTTTTTCTTTGAAGCATTAAAACATAAATTGAATTTTATTAATTTAACTGAATTTGAGCAATTTTCAACTTTAAAAAAGCATTAACAAATTAATTGCACTGCTTGATGAAATTCCAAATGAACTATTTCTGTACTATCAGAGTGCATTGCTGGTGCTTGGAAGGTAAAATAGAAGATAAACTATGAAATGGGATAAAATGGACAACAGTCTGCTCAACTGTTTTTACTCTTCTTTCTGTTTCTATATCCTTTGTTTTAAAATTTGATAATAGGATAGCATGATTATTATTTTAATTCACAAATTTTAAATTTAGATTTAAATAAGCCACCTTAAGATTCACAGAAATTTTGAAGTTGAAAGTGTAGTCACATTAGGAGTATTTTTCCTAATCTCATTAATACTGGTCTTGGTCATACGACTTGATTTGAAAAATGAGCTGTGGGTAGAAATGACATTCAACGAGTTACATTCCTGGGTCTTAAGAGGCATCCCTTGACTCCACTTTCCTCTCTAGGAGCTTCCAACCTTTAACATGAGAAGATCTTACCATGGGTAGCCACTGGACCCAGGATGGGCCCCCAAATATGGAGTAGACTTAAACTCAATCCCCAAGCATGAAGCAGAACTACCTCAACTGACTGAAACATGTGTGAGTGAGAAATAATGCTGATCTTTTTACTCCAATGAAATTAAATATATCTCTCTCTCTCAAATATGCTTAATTTGTCAACAATATTACCTATGTTAATGTTTAAATGAGAGAAACAAAACTGTATATTATTTTCCCTAAAACAATTCTACAAAAGAAAATCACCTGATGCAAATAAGCAGAGACAAAATTATGATACTTGCTGATTGAGAAAGTAATACAGTCACGCTACTGGCTGGCTGTCAGAGGAATGAATGCAAATATCATGTTGTTTTCCCCTTATGAAATCTGAAGAGGTAACCCAGTCATGCTGAGACAATAGGAAGAGGGTGGTTCTGCCTGAAACCAAATTAACAATCTTTCAAAGGTATTGTCAAGACCTGTCCTCATGCACAGAAACGCTGAGGAAACTAGAGCAATCTCCCCCCTGGCCCATTTACCAGCTCAGCTGAGTTTAGCTGTGTGTGGGTATCCATATCATATGCATACTTAACTTTATGCAATATGACTGGAGGTACTGCTTAACTGTTAAAGTCTGTCCTCACACTTGCCTTTGACATGCCAGCATCACTCCAGCTTAATTCTGAGTTCTTATGCACAAAAACTCTCTTGAATAATCATAAATGTATGAGACACTAAGGCTAAGTGTGCTGTTTTACAGTGTGTAGTGGAATATATAAGGCTTGAGATCTCGTGGAAACAGTAGCCCTGATAAGCAAAGGAGTTCGTTTGCACATCTTTAAATGGATGGTTGCATTTGCCTGAGTTGAGGGTGTCAGTGTGTGTGGAATGACCATTATTCAAAACCAACAAACATTAAAATGCTTAGCAAATGGCTGTTGCCAATGCAAATGAAAAATGGAAAGTTACTTACCTGTGTAATCAGCATAGTCAACGAAAGAATAAAACCCATTAGATGTTACCAGGAGACTCTGAATAATGAGAACTTCAATGTAAGCAGTTTGAAAAGCAAAAAGAAGAGACCTAGATGCTAACTGGTCAGAGTTTATGTAGCTCATAAAAAAAAAAAAAAAAGTCCAAGACTAGAGACTCAGTTATTACGAATTCCTCAATATATTCTGCATTTGGGCAGACTCCATCTCAGGTTCCTTTGGGCATGGTAGTTCTGGGTGACCTTAGTTCCTAGCATTACCTCCAAAATCACCTCCAAACATGGATCCTCGGAAAGCAATTTACTACTCCATATATTTATATCAGAATGATCTGGAATTGCTCAGCCTAGCAAAATCAATAGCTGACCCTCCTGGTTCATTTTGGCTAAGGGGTTTCCTCCTGACATCTTTTTGTTCTTTCTGTGCACTTAACAGGACCTGGCTGCATGTCTCCTGGTCCTGGCTGCCCACTCTCCTTTCCTTGATTATGTGTCTGCTAGTCCTATACCTGGCTTGGCATCAGTGCCCTATCCTTCTGGAGAGGGTTGGGGGAGAAGATCATTTTCTCGCCTCCTACTTTGAAGAAGGGGCCAGGGTCGCCTCTTGTGTGTTCTCCTTTAAGCTGCTGATATACACACCTATCCTCTAACAAGGAGGCACTAGGCTGTAGCAGCTCAGATAGTGGCCTGATGGATTCTTATTAACCAGGTCTGCAAACTTGGATGGGAGGCTTTAGCTTCTCTAAGTTACAGATTCCTCACCTATAAGTAAAATGACATTTGGCCTAAAGACCATTTTAAGTTACTTACTAATATTGTTTACAGTAGTAAAATTTTGGAAATGGAATCATGAACTATGGATCATTGGTTATAGTGCATCTCTAACCTATTTGAGAACGGATTTGATCTCTCCTACTCTAAATATGGTATAGCACTTATTTTTTTTTCCCCTTAAAAAATAATCAAATAATATCAATGATTGGATTAAAAAAAAAAAAAAACAGAGTGTGGCAGTTTGATGTAATTATGAATTCCAAAAATATAATTGAATCATGCTTGTAAACTAATCTGTTAATCTGGGCATGATTAAATTAGGATTAGGGTGTTGAGCCCCACCCCTTGGTGGGTGGAGAATTGAATATAAATAGGCAAGACAAAGAACAGTTGAAGCAGTCTTTTGAGAAGCAGCTTTGATGTTGGAAAAAAGGCCCCAGGAGAAGAGAAGCAAGCCATTCACCTGATTGTCTACAGCTAACCTTGTGGAGGAAACAAGAGCTAAGCCCGGGGAGAAACGCAGCCCTGGGAAGAGAGGAACCCAAGAAGCCTAAAAACCCTGGCAAATGCTGGCAGCTGTCTTGCTCTAACACGTGGCAATGGACTGTGGTGAGAGAAGAAACTTAACGCTTTATGGCCTGGTATCTGTGGACTTCTACCCCATATAAATACCCTTTATAAAGACCAAACCATTTTTGGTATTTCACATTAGCACCCCTTTGGCTAACTAATACACAGAGCAAGGGGGTTTAATTAGCAGAAAGAAAAAACACTGAATTGTCACTCACTTCAGTGTTTATCTTAGCATTTCATATGAGCAACAATGTGGACATGCATGTGATGTATAGAGACATCTAAACACACACACACATACACACGTTCATGAGTTGAATTCAGACTCCCACCTTGTGAAGTCGGTATTTTTGAATGTGTATCCAAACTGTCCTAACACTTTTCTTCTAGAATAAAACATTGAAAATATAATATTCTTTCCAAAGGAACTGCATTCAAAATATGAGAGTCAAGTTAAAACTGGACAATCAACCACAGCAGATGGACCTTGATGTCTCCAGCTGATCACGTTCAATCTAATATATTCTTTCATTGCATGTGCTGCCTGCATGTGGTTGCAATTCATATAGTATCTGTATTTGTTTTCATTTTGTGTCCCTCACAAAGAGTAGCAGAGAAAGGTTTAAGTAAGTAAGGAGGAAGCAATTTTATAATTAAATTCTAGGAATTTGAAACATTTCCTGTCTCTCTCTCTTTTTCCTTAGCAGTATCATGTATGATGGTATTATAATTTGTAATTCCCAGAACTGATGGTTTTTCACCTTGAGGGCCCTGTGATTCCTTTATGCCACCACATCCAGAGCTGTGACCCCGTTAGCTGTGGCCCAATACCCTGACATTGTATAATCATCACCATTTTTTAACTGAACAAAGCAAAGGAATAAATGAGTGAAGCAGACAAAACTGCATGAGTCATGCTGCTTCAAATCCTTTTAGAAATGTAGTATGGTATGAAAAAATATATAACACCAAGTCTAGCCAAAGAATCTTCACTCAAATGGTGCTCAAGTTCCATCTGAAAACAGATCTTAGTAGGTTGGGAGCAAGGGTTTGGATACTGGAGGTTTCCGAATGGGGAACATGAGACACCCCAGGGAAGGAAGGCAGGAATTGTGAGGGTTGAGGGCAAAACTATCATCTGTTTCAAAGTTTGACAGGTTCCATTGGCCCCAAGTTTTATTTTGTTTGCAAAGTACATACACCACTAAAATTGAAGCTCTGTGAGGTCAAGAAATTGCTCTGCTTTGTTCACTGCTGGGTGCCCAGAGCTATAACTGTGCCTGACGTGTATGGGCTCTCCGTAGATATGTGCTGAGTGGATTAATAAAAAGGAAAGTTTAATTGATTAGGCTAAGTATTAGGTTTTCAGTTCGGTAGCATAGCAAAGCCTTCACCCTCTACTCCATGATCTTAAAAAACAAAACAACAACAACAAAAACAGTATTGCTGAATTGCTAGATATGTCATTTTCACAATTACCTTATTTCTAGTCCTTTTGGGAACTGGAGGTGGGATGGAAGTAGGGTTGCCAGGAAGCCCAGTTAAATTTGATTAAATGCTTTTGGTACCCTGCCCACTGCCTTGGCACTCGCCTGTAAATGATTTTTTAAATATATAAGTACATCCCAAATAGTGCATGGGATATGCTTACACTGCAATTGTTTGTTATTTAGCTAAAACCTAAAATTTAAATGGGCATCCTGCTAAACCTGGCAACCCTTATCAACTCCTAGAAGTCCATCAATTCACTCCAGCCTTTTTCTGCTGAGGTCTTTTATCCCTTTAGGTGGTGAAGTTTTTAAGATCTAAGACATGTACAGTGTCTCTCTCATGCACAGGGCCAACATCCATTCCATTGTAAGCATTCTCCCACTGTTTGCCACCAATATAATGTATGTCGTCAAGCCCGTTACCACTGAGATACTGGGCCGGTCCAGGGCTACGGTATTTCTTCATACTCTGCCCTAGGAGTGGTTAGCTGCCCTCTCTTTATCTCTTAGCTTTTCTAGACAGGAGGCAGGCAGCAGTCCACCATGTCCCTGTAGTTGCAGGGGCACATACTAATCTCCCCATGGAATCCTGTTTGAGCCCCTCTCACTAGGCTTACAATGGGAGGTCCCTTCCCACCTCCTTCAGGTCTCATAATACCCTCTGAGACCTGAAATTCATTTTAATTCTTTCATGAAAACTTCTAAGTTAATATCTCATTACAATTTAGAAGTAGACATCCTTGCTTTACTTGCACAGCCCCTTTTTATCCCATACAAATTTTGACATCATAAGCAAATCTTCCACAAGGCCAAATATCCAGAGGGAACCATACCTGGCTGAGACCATGGAGAACATCTTAGTTTGGATCCCTCAGAAGCACACTTAAACAAGAATTACCAACTGGTTTATTTGGAGGGTGACATTAGGAAACACCAGTAGGCAAGTAGGGAAGTAAGACAGGGAAGAGAGGGCAGCCAATACAGGGTTATTATCAAGTACATTAGCTCCATGGGCAACTAGAACTCAGTCCCACTGCGAAGCTCTGGGAGACAGTGTAGAACCTGAACCTCAGATTATCCCACCAAAGGAGTGAGATGAAGCTGGGGTGTGTATCTACTGACTCCTTACTTGTCATTGAGTGATACATCCAGGGGAATTAATTCTCCACAGTTTCTATCTTGTCTGTGTGTGGGCTTAGGTTTCTCCTGCCAGATAAACACCCTTAGGCAGAGTCACAGACATCTTAATAAGCGGCATTTACAGTTGAGTGCCAAGGCAGTAGGCAGGGCACCGAAAGCATCCTGAACAGTGAGAAATAAGGGTTCTCTTTGAAGCTGATTCTGGTGGTCCAAAGAAGGAAATAACCCAGATATCCGAGTATACACCTTCACAAGCATCAGGGCCTTTTACACAGAATGCCATAAAGGCATTCAGTCCCCCTTCCTTCAGCAATTTCATACCATTTTGACTTCTATAGGATTAATTTCTCTGAGCTTTCCCCCATACAGAGGGCCTGCTATTCAAGTTTAGCAGCAACACCCCCACACAGGTTAAAATCACAGCATCTTAATGAGGTCAAGCTTCATGAGGTACCTTTGCTGTGTATGAACTTCAAACTCAGAAGAGATTCTCATTCGCAAGAAGTTCCCATTACTCATGGGTACACTACTTGTGTATATTTTTGTTATGATCAAAAGATAAATATATCAAGTTCTCAAGTTTATCTTCAGCAAGAGTACAGTCTATTATATAATCTAGAGTTGGCTGCTTTGATGGTGGCTTTTTCCAAAAGGGACCTTTGAAGGCTAAGCTGTGCTGGGTCTCAGGAATGTTCTGTGACCTTCATTAGCAAGTGAAGCTATGGGATCGGGGATTTGTTATAGCCATTTGTCCTTATGCAGTAGTTCTAATGAAGGTTCTTAAGAGAAGTTGGAAGATCAGAGAAGTCCCCAACCAGTCAACCCAAGAAGTCAAACATGCCCAGCCACCGAACGAGGACTGGGAAAGGCAGGCTAAATGGAGGAGGAAGCTTGCCCATGTGAAATGGTCGCCATTTTGGGTCTGCATTTCAGCCTCTAGTGGTGGGTCCTGGGCTACTGTAGTTCAACAGGGTCAAGGAGAACAAGACACAGACTGGAGGAAACTGAGAACAGGAATCTCCATGACCATATCTAATGATGATGACCTTCAGAGAGTAATGGCTGCTGCTTCACGTCCACTTTCTAAATTCTTCTAATGTCTAACCAGAATGGTCCAGGGAAAGATATTCTGGGAAATCGAGTAGAAACATTACACACACTACTCAGGTTCCTTATATCTGGACTGAGGACAGTATTACTAGCCACTCCCTTCACAAGGATATAAAAAGTGAAAAATATCACATGGCATTTTGGATTTGTATGTATTAGTCCTTTAAAATATTTTATTAGAATATTTTTGCATTTTTGTGGGGTAAAGATAGCAGCAGTCATATTTATATTTCCCTCTAATCTTTAGAAGATGGAATGAAATTTTAATGTTGCTAATGTTGTCTTCTTTTTCTGTCTTAGAGTGACATACCACAGGCTTTAGGAAGTCTTTATTTATTTATTTATTTTTAAGATTTTATTTATTTATTCATCTATCCCCCCCCTGCTGCTTGCGCTCGCTGGGTCAGCCAACCACGCCGCGCGGGCGGGCCTGCCCTCACCAGGAGGCCCCAGGAACCGAACCCCGGGCCTCCCATATGGCAAACGGGAGCCCCACTGATTGAGCCACAGCCGCTTCCCGAGGAAGTCTTTATTTAAATTCATTGAGAATAAATTACTTCATTACATCTATTTTACCTTCTTAGTAATATGAAATTAACTAACTAAGAAAAGTGTTGTTAGAAATAAAGAGCTTTAAAACTGTTTCGCTTAAGAAATGCTGTTTTCTATTACATTTTTATTGTGTGACCTTGAGCTGCCCCGTGAAATTCCTATCCATTGGGTAAAAATACCCAGCTTTCAATTTTGTGAGGAATAATGAGTTAAAATGATTGGAATGGACTTTACTCAGAACAGGCCTGATTGGAATAAGAAGAGAGAATAAACTATTCCATGGTGGGGCAGAGCTGCCACTTTAAAGGTCCTGAAAGAAACAGAATGTTTCTAGACCCATAGTAGAAACAACTTTTTCTAATAATATCTGTTATAAATATTCATGGCCAACTTCAAAATACATCAATTGCTGGGATCTACATAACCACAATGCACTCTTTTAGGATTCCTTTCATTATGCTTGTAGTTCCATTAGAGTACAGTTAGAGTGGTATTGGATTAACAATATTAGAATTTCCATTTGGGAAAATTGTTTCAACAAAGGGACCCATGGGTAGCCATAGTAGTCAGTCACCAAATGTTCACTGAGCACCTACTGTTTGCAAACTATTTTTCTAAATATGGCTGAGATGCAGAAAAGTTTACCTCACAATCATTGCTTGTTATGTGTTTATGCTCTAGTTGGCTTAGTAAACTCTATTTCTTGTAGGTACTAGTAACAACTTCTAAAAATCTAGTATACATTTACCATTTGAATTAAATATGGGAGCAGATAACTATATTTTAAAAAAAGAGAAGTCCACAGCCCATTTCCAGGTGGTCTGTAAAAATTTTTTGAGAGGTTATATTTCTGAAAAGGTATTTGACAAAGAGTAAAAAGTTATGCTGGTACTTGAGCATAGTATGATAAAAATATCTAGATTTGGTTGGCCCAAAACATTAGACGCCCTACCTCCATGCACTTCCACCTACAATTGCTAGATTTAGCAAATAAAAATACAGGATGCCCACTTAAATTTGAATCTCACCTAAACAATGAATTTTTTGTGTGTGTATAAGTGTCCCCAAAAGTATTTGAGCCATGTCTCATATAATATTTGGGACATATTTTTACTTAAAAATTATTAATTGTTCATCTGATATTCAAATTTAACTTGGAGCCCTGTATTTTCTCTGGCAACCCTATTAGGAAGGAAATGAGTAACTGTTAAAATAGAATTCAACCACCCAGGTCAAAAGAACTTCTGGGGACAGATCACCAGTTATGGGGTCTCTGAAGAAACCATAAGAGCACAAAGCCAGCTTAAGATACTGCTGTCAAGTAAGACTTTCTACCTCCCTTACCACCATACTCTCTCCTTCTCCCTTTGGGAGAATCACAGATTTCAATTTTCAAGCAACTGAAGGAGAATATATAGTAGATATAAATACAAAAAGAGAAGAAAAAGACTGTGTTCTTCCTCCAGCTAGCCTACAGCAGGCCCCAGACAAGGTGGAAGGAAGAAGAATGAACTTTAAATCAAATCCAGATTTCTGATACACGTGACCTACTATAAATTCTGGACTGCAACTGTGATTTCCAAGTCAAGCGATGGTAGGATATTTTATTATCTAAGAGTCAGCAGAAAAGTCATGGGACAAATCAAGTTTCATCTAGGGGAGGGAGAAGAACTACCTCCACTGAATAAAAATTAAAGGCAGTAAAAGACCAAAAAGAAACCCCCAAAATTTTAAAAAACAACCAGCATTCAGATTCTGTCCATCCCATTCCCATGAGTCTTACTGTTCAATAGTTAGGTTACATGAAGAAAAGATCACAGGGATAGAGGGGAGGTGACAAGATGGGCAGAGAATAGCAGCAAATGGAGGTGCAAAGTTACTAGTAATACCTTGATGCCTATTTTCTAATCCTCTCTCCACTGTGGAATGTCATGGGCTAGCTGAGATCATTTGTGCCTCACACTCTGGGTGAGCATATTTAGATAAGCATAACAAATGTAAGCATATAATATAGGATGTGGTTGATGTTATGGTTAAGTGATGGAATAAAAGAAAGGGTTAGGGAGATGGGGCCAAGATGGCATTAGTGTAGGAGGGCACACACTGCAAGCTCCCAGAGCAAGGTGGATTGTGGATGGGGTCCTGCCCGGGGGTCTGTGCTGTGCACACGTGGAATGAGAAGCTTGGGACATCGATCTGTGCGGATCAACACCGTAGACGGAAAGGTAGAGATTCGTGAGTTTTAAGCCTGCTGGTGGTGGTTGGCACAGACAGCTGAGCCCCGCGGTTAGGGAGAAAAAATAAATAAAACGGCCAGTTGGAGCCACGAGTGGGGCAAGGAAGTTTTATTTTCCGGGGATCTGGCTGCCTGGAGCCCCTTGGACCTTGTGTGAACAGAACAGCCGGAGTGAATTGGCACCCGGTGGATGGGAGGGGTGATTCTGTTCGGGGGAGGGAGTTAATTTGCCTAGCTGCCCAGGGATAAGCCCCGGCCGCCACGGAGCCAGGAAGAGGGGACACTCTACAAAAGAGGGAGGGTTCTGCTGGAGGACAGGGAAGGGAATGTTTTATTTTTATTTTTTGACATTGATCTGGCTGCCGGCACCACCCCATAGCTTTGGGGAGCAGATAAGCCGACCTGAAGCAGCATCAGGCTGAGAGCAGACGTGAATCTGCAGAGTCAAACTGACTTACATAGCAACCCGGTGATGCTGGAGCTCTGCTCCAGAAGGGGCGGAATCGGTCGTCTTTAGCACTCTACAATGACTAACATCAGAGCTACAGCTACCCTGGGGAGTCCAGGAAGTGGGACGTGCTTGATTAATTTCCACGAGCCCAGCTAGGGTCCCTTCTGTAAGAGGGTTGGTCTAGAGGAGGAATTATTTTAGGTCCTGTATTTCGGGAAAAAAAAAAAAAAAAAAAAGTGAGAAGGTCACTTCAATAAATGAAAAATAAATTCTTTTCATTTAGTTGAATAGCTAAAAGCTGTTTCAGGACCTGCATATAGAAGCCTGCGGGGAAACTGATTGTTAAACACAAGCAGGCAGAGAGGATCCACGTGGACCCTAGGGGAATCATTGACCCTCCTTAGCTCTATTTGACTGCTTGCCTGTGTGGAACTTTGGTTTTTCTCTGTTTATTTCTGGTCTCTTGCTTTTCTTTCCTCTTTCCTCCCCCCTTTCTCTTTTCTTTCATTTTTTAAAAATTAGGTGCTGCTAGCTTATCGCTTGTTTGCTGTGCTTCTTCTTCAGGAATTTCCCACTCGCTGTCTATATTGATTCTGTATTCCAAACTATCGCTTATCCTTCCCTCTTCTTTCAGCCTCTGCTTTCTGTTGTGGCTCTTAGATATAACATTTTTTCATAGGCCCACAATTTAATGGTGACAATTTCTATACCATCTATTTTGTTTTCTTCTTTTTTTTTTATTAGTATTAACTTTTTCCTTTCAGCCTTTTCTTTACTATTTCTCTCCCTCCTCATAATTGTAGCCTTCTAAATCACTATATATATATATATATATTACTCCATTGGCTTTCCCAGTCCACTGTAGGAACTTTTTTTCCTATTACTCTACACTGCCTACACAATTTAAATATTCATCTGATTAAGTCTCATTTGGCCCCTCTTCTAACTTTTATCAATATTACTATTATCCTTCTGCCTTCCTTACATCTTTTGATTCCTCTGGCCCTAATCTTTTGCCTCCAAGGGAACATAGAAAGAAGCAAGGAAATAAAATAAGAAGAAAAACTGCCAAAGAGAAAACATAATTCACACGCAGAACCACCAGCTAAATAAAACACTAGAGCATAGAGAAAAGCTAATCAACTGAACAAACCCATCAAGATAATATGATGACCAGAGGGCAACAGAAAAATACAAATGACTCTGAGAAACAGGAAAACATAGACCAGACCAATGAAAAAAAATAAAAACTAGGAAGCGATGCAGAACATCGAACAACTAATCAAAGCTGTCCAAACAAATATCATGGACCAACATAAAGAAGTGAAGGCAGAGATTAAGGATATAAAGAAGACACTGGGAGAACATACTGAAGAAATTGCAAACATGTCTAAAAAGGTAATGGATATGATGTGAACAATGGCACAATCCAAGAAATGAAAAAGACGCTGGATTCAAATAACAGCAGATCTGAACAGGCAGAGGAAAGAATTAGTGATATGGAAGACAATACATCTGAAATCAAAGAGATAGTAGAATAGATAGACAAAAAGACAGAAAAAATCCAGCATGGACTCAGGGAATTAACCGATAACACAAAATGCACAAATATATGCATTATGCACATCCCAGAAGGAGAAGAGAAGGGAAAGGGAACAGAAGGAGTGTTGAAGGAAGTTATGGCTGAAAACTTCCCAACTCTATTGAGAGAGATTGATGTGCAGATCCAGGAAGCACAGCGCACCCCAAATAGTATAAATCCCAACAGGCCAACTCCAAGACATATACTTGTCAAATTGTCCAATGCTCAAGACAAAGAGAAAATACTCAAGGCAGCAAGAGAAAAGAGAACCATCACATACAAGGGAAGCACAATAAGATTAAGTGCTGATTTCTCAGCTGAAACCATGGAGGCAAGAAGACAGTGGTATGACATAGTCAAAATACTAAAAGAAAAAAACTTCCAGCCACGAATTCTCTATCCAGCAAAATTGGCATTCAAAAATGATGGAGAGTTCAAAATTTTCACAGATAAACAGCAATTAAGAGAGTATATCAAGAAGAAACCAGCACTTCAAGAAATACTAAAGGAATCTCTACAAATTGAAAGGAAAAAACAAAGGAGAGAGAGTTGGAGGAGAGTTTAAAAACAACTGAAAACTCAAAAAGAGAAACAAAACAATATATGACATACATTAACCCAAAGAAAAAAATGGCTTAAGTAAGAAATTTGTTACGAGTAATAACACTGAATGTTAATGGATTAAATTCATCAATCAAAAGACGCAGATTGGCAGAATGGATAAGAAAATATGATCCATCTATATGCTGCCTACAAGAAACCCACCTTCGACCCAGGGATTCAAGGAGGCTGAAAGTGAATGGCTGGAAAAACATTTTACAAGCTAACAATAGCCAAAAAAGGGCAGGAGTAGCTATTCTAATATCAGACAAAATAGAATTTAAATGCAAATCTATTGTAAGAGACAAAAATGGACACTACATATTAGTAAAAGGAGTAATCTCTCAGGAAGAGAGAACAATCATCAACATTTACGCACCTAATTGGTGTGCCTCAAAATACGTGCGGCAAACTCTGGAAAAACTAAGAGGAGAAATAAATTCCTCTACAATTATAGCAGGGGACTTCAACACACCACTATCATCATTAGACAGAACATCTAGACAGATAATCAATAAAGAAACTAAGGCATTCAACAATACATTAGAAGACCTGGACTTAATAGACATATACAGAACACTACACCCAAATACAGCGGGATTTACATTCTTCTCGAGTGCACATGGAACATACTCCAAAATAGACCACATGCTAGGCCACAGAACAACTCTCAATAAATTCAGAAAGATTGAGATTATACAAAGTAATCTCTCTGACCAAAACGGAATGAAATTGGAAATCACTAAGGGACAGAGAAACATGTTAGGCACAAGGATATGGAAGTTAAACAACACACTCTTAGACAAACAGTGGGTCAAAGAGGAAATCTCAAAAAATCAGTAACTACCTTGAAATTAATGAAAACGACAAAACAACATATCAAAACCTATGGGATGCAGCGAAAGCAGTCCTGAGAGGGAAGTTCATAGCCATAAATTCATATATTAAAAAAGAAGAAAGAGCTAAAATTAAAGACCTAACTGCACACTTGGAGGAATTGGAAAAACAACAACAAACTAAACCTAAAGGAAGTAGAAAGAAGGAAATAACAAACATTAGAGCAGAACTAAATGAAATAGAGAATAAGAAAGCACTGGAAATAATAAACAAAACCAACAGCTGGTTCTTCGAGAATATCAATAAAATTGACAAACCCTTAGCCAGACTAACAAAGAAAAAGAGAGAACAGATGCAAATACATAAAATAAGGAATGAGCAAGGGGATATCACTACTGACCCCACAGAAATAAAGGGTATCATAAGAGGACACTTTGAAAAATTATATGCCAACAAGAATGATAATTTAGAGGAAATGGACAAGTTTCTAGAAACTCACAAACAGCTGACATCGATGAAAGAAGAAATAGATGAACTCAACGGTCCAATTACAAATAAAGAGATAGACTCAGTCATCAAAAACCTCCCAACTAAGAAGAGTCCAGGACCAGATGGCTTCACAGCTGAATTCTACCAAACATTCCGGAAAGAGCTAACACCAATTCTACTTAAGCTCTTCCAAAAAATAGAAGTAGAAGGAATATTGCCTAACTCATTCTATGATGCCAACATTACCCTAATACCAAAACCAAATAAAGATACCACAAGAAAGGAAAATTACAGACCAATTTCTCTAATGAACCTAGATGCTAAAATCCTCAACAAAATACTTGCTAATCACATTCAACAACATATCAAAAGGATTATACACCATGACCAAGTGGGTTTCATCCCAGGTATGCAAGGATGGTTCAATATAAGAAAATCAATCAATGTAAGACACCACATAAACAGATTGAAAGAAAAAATCACATAATCCTCTTTATAGATGCAGAAAAAGCATTCAACAAAATACAGCACTCTTTCCTCATAAAAACACTACAAAAGATAGGAATAGATGGAAACTTTCTGAATATGATAAAGGGTATATATGAAAAACCCAAAGCTAACATCATTTTCAATGATGAAATCCTAAAAGCCTTCCCTCTGAGATCGGGAACAAGACAGGATGCCCACTATCACCACTCCTATTTAACATTGACTTAGAAGTACTTGCACGAGCACTGAGACAAGAAAAGGACATAAAAGGCATCCAGATTGGAAAAGAAGAAGTAAAAATTTCATTCTTTGCAGATGACATGATCCTATACATAGAAAGCCCTGAGAAATCTACAACAAGGCTTCTAGAACTTATAAAGGAGTTCAGTAATGTTGCAGGCTATAAGATCAACGCTCAAAAATCAGTAGCATTTCTATACACCAATAACGAGCAAACTGAGGAGGAAATCAGGAAAAAAGTACCATTTACAATGGTAACTAAAAGAATCAAATACCTAGGAATAAATTTAACTAAAGATGTGAAACCTTAAATACAGAAAACTACACAACACTGTTAAAGGAAATCAAAGAAGACTTAAATAAATGGAGAAATATTCCCTGTTCATGGATAGGAAGACTAAACATCATCAAGATGTCTACCCTACCCAAACTAATCTACAGATTTAAGGCAATCCCAATAAAAGTCAACACTGTATTTTTTTAAGGAACTGGAAAAACTAACCACAAAATATATTTGGAGAGGCAAGAGGCCCCGAATTGCCAAAGACATATTGAAAAAGAAAAATGAAGTTGGAGGTATCACACTACCTGACTTTAAAACATACTACAAAGCTACAGTGATCAAAACTGCATGGTATTGGCACAAGGATAGACCTACTGACCAATGGAACATAATTGAGAGTTCTGATATAGATCCTCGCATATACAGTTATCTGATATTTGACAAGGCCACGAAGCCCACTCAGTTGGGAGAGAATGGCCTCTTTAACAAGTGGTGCTTGGAGAACTGGATATCCATATCCAAAAGAATGAGAGAAGAATACCATCTCACAGCTTATACAAAAATCAACTCAAGATGGATAAAAGATCTAAATATAAGAGCCAAAACCATAAAGACCTTGAAAGATAATGTAGGGAAGCATCTATGGGACCTTGTAATAGGAAATGGTTTCATGAGCTTCACAGCCAAAGCACGAGCAGCAAGAGAAAAAATAGATAAATGGGATCTCCTCAAAATTAAAAACTTCTGCACCTCAAAGGATGTTATTAAGAAAATAAAAAGGCAGCCTACCCAATGGGAGAAAATATTTGGCAACCATTTATCTGATAGGAGCCTAATATCCTGCATATATAAAGAAATCCTACACCTTGAAAATAAAAGGACAAACAACCCTTTTAAAAAATGGGCAAGTGACCTGAAAAGACACTTCTCCAAGTAAGAAATACAAATGGCTAAAAAGCACATGAAAAAATGCTCAACATCGCTTGCTATCAGGCAAATGCAAATCAAAACTACAATGAGATACCATCTTACACCCATCAGAATGGCAGCTATTAAAAAAACAGGAGATACTAAATGTTGGAGAGGATGTGGAGTAATAGGAACCCTCATCCACTGCTGGTGGGACTGCGGTATGGTCCAGCCACTGTGGAGGACAGTTTGGCGGTTCCTCAGAAAACTAATAAGAGATCCTCCGTATGATCCAGCAATTTCACTGCTGGGTATATACCCAGAAGAACTGAAAGCAAAGACACAAACAGATATATGCACACCAATGTTCATAGCGGCATTGTTCACCATTTCCAAAAGTTGGAATCAGCCTCGGTGCCCATCAACAGACGAATGGATAAGCAAAATGTGGTACATACATACAATGGAATATTACTCAGCTATAAGAAGGAATAAAGTGCTAACACATGGAATCTCGAAGACCTTATGTTCAGTGAAGCAAGCCAGGCACTGAAGGACGAACAGTATATGACCTCACTGATTTGAACTGAGGAAAGTGAGCAGTCTCTGAGAACCATTTTCTGAAAGATAGCTTAACAAGGGAGAGTAAGAGAAGAGCAGGTTTTGAGCCATCACCCATATGGACATAATCTATGGTAAAGGGATAGAGTATAGTTGCATATTGAAGGATAGGACAGATGGGTAGTGATATTACTGGGTTTGGTGGTGCAGCTTAGACAGGTGGGTAGATTAGGAAGGGCAGGTTCAAATACCCAGGGCATGTAACTATGAATCTTGACATTCCATGAGTCAAGACAGGGCAGTGTCATATGCCCCAGGGGGATGGGGAGGAAGGAACAGTTAAGATCTAATGGGGTATTTAGTGGTCATGGGAAAGGCTTTTCATTACCTTACAGTAATGGACACAGGACATGGTAAATATCATCAAAACTTATTAAACTGTATCGTCTAAATTGTAAACTATACTGTAAATCATTGACAATGTTTAGTTGCTATATTTTGCTATCTGTATAACAGTTATAACAATGCTAACATCCAAAAAAAAGGGGGGGGTGTTTAATATGGGGTGGGGGACGGGGGCGTGGTTTGGTATCTGGGAGTCTCTGGTACTCCGTGTGTGACTTTGCTGTGACCTAAAACTTCTTTGAAAATTAAATGAAAAATGGGAGACAATGGGGATTGAGAGGGGGAAGGTGTCACGGCACACCGGACATCTGATAACACAGTGATATATATATATATATATAAAGGCATTTCTTTTGCTTTTTCCCCATTTTTTTGAATGTCCCAATAAGCTAATTATATTTTGTTTTGTTTTGTTTTTTGTTTGATTGTTTGTTTGTTTGTTTTTTCCTGAGTTTCCTTATGTTTGTCTCTTGCATGTAAGCTTATCATTGTTGTTTCTTTTTCCTATTAAGTGTATTTGATTATTTTATGGACTACATGTTCTGGAAGATTTGGATCACAGAAGGGTTACAATGGGTACTGCAGGGGATTATTAGTGGGGAGTGTCTGGGAGGGGGGATTCATGAGAGTTAGTTCATCTGAATATACATGAAAGATATACAAAATTGTTCAAAAGATGAAAAGATGGGGCATGGTCATGGTGGGTGGACAATCACACAATAAATGAGGGAATCTGAATTCCTAGCCTGGAGAGCTCTGCCACGGTCTCCAAGGGAGCAGCAACAGTCCTCTGAGTGCAGGGACAGTGTCTGTCAAAAGAGGATGACCCACTGATGAGTTCTTTTTATTGATGACTACCCTTATGAGTCTTTGCTCTTGTAACTGAAACTTAGCTTACTGTTATGGGGTATCTAAGGGTTGCCACCTGAGAGCCTCCTTGTTGCTCAAATGTGGCCTCTCTCTAAGCCAAACTCAGCATATGAATGCATTACCTTCCCCCCAACGTGGGACATGACTCCCGGGGATGAGCCTCCCTGGCAATGAGGGATTAATACCAAGTGCCAACTGGCAACACAACTGGAAAAAGACCTTGAATAAAAGGGGGAAAAGGTAAAGACAAATGAGTTCAACTGGCTAAGAGACTTCAAAGATAGTCGGGAGGTCATCCCAGAGTTAACGCTTATGCACACCTCAGTAGGAGCTCATAGATCATCAAAGTGCATATCACCCCACACAGAGGGGCTCCTGAGAGCTCTGGAGACACCCAGGTCCTATATAAGGGGGGATAGCCCCAGAGACTGATGCCTTATCAGTGGGCTCTATTTTGGAATCTGTGCTCCTGAGAGTGACAGAATCGGACTCAAATAAGTCCTCCCTGCACATGGTTCATCAGTCCCTTCTATTCAAACCTATATGTGATGCTGGAGTTTGTAGGTATACTTCCAGAGACTGGAGCCTCTGGCCTACCTATGTGCCAGGTGTGCGTGGAATCTCGGGGAGCTGCAACTCCTACCCTACAGCTCAATGGACTCATCCAAGTCACCTGGCGAGGAGTCAACAATGGGCAATGGCCAGCCCAGGGAATGGAGAGGGCATGCATCTGCAGGCAGGATCATCCCACCCACCATATCCATGGGATATAAGCCCTCTCTCACTTGGAGGTGGAGTGGACATCACCATCCCAGTCCCCTCAGGATTGGGGGAAGAACTATGGACTAGAGTGGACTTGATGGTATTCTGTTGTACTCATATGGTGATTCTAGCAATGGAAGAAATTATAACAGTCAGGTGGAGCCAGTGGCCACTGGACACTTTTGGGGCAGGGAGGGGATGTGCAGTTGAAATACAGGGGCTTTTTCGGGATTTGGAGGTTGTCCTGAGGGCTGTTGTGGCAACAGATGTAGGCCATTTTAAATCAGCACACACCATTCAGAACTGTGTGGGAGAGAGTGTGGTCTACGATGTGCACTGTGGTCTATGGTTGATGGTAAGGCCCCAGGATGTATAAGTCCATTGAGGGTGATGGGCCACACTTGTGGGAGATGTTTGTGTGCGATGTGGTGGGAGGTATGGGAGGGGGGGAACATGGGAATCCTGGTAGGTTCTGTGTAATATTTTAGTTAATCTAAGCACCTCTTAAAATATATATATACATATATAAATAACATTTTTGTAAGCAAATGCACATATATGCATATATATTTATATATCATTTTACAAATATTGGTATGTATTGTGAAAATTTTGTTTTTTACCCACAATAAAAAATAAATTAATTAAAAAAAAAAAAAAAAGAGAGAGACATAGCAGGGGGGTGGATGTGGCTCAAATGGTTGGGCATCCATCTCCAATATGGAGGGACCTGGGTTTTATCCCTGGGTCCGCCCAGTAAAAATTTAATAAAAGAAAAATATAGAAGTTGTGCCAGCTGCCAGGTCTTATGCACGGGTGTGACATCAGGCCTTGCAAGTGGGTGAGCCCCCCAGACCCTGTGTGTGGGTGTGCCATCAGGCCCCATGAGTACGTGCACCACCAGTCCCCATGCATAGGTGCGCCATCAGGCCCCATGCACAAGTGTGTCACCAGGCCCCATGAGCAGGTATGCCCCTAGGCCCCACACATGGGTGTGTCATCAGGCCCCTTGAACAGGTGTGTTGCCATTCCCTGTGCATGGGTGCAACATCAAGCCCCATGAGCAGGTGTGCCATCAAGCCCCGTGAATGGGTGAACCATCGGGCCCCACTCATGGGTGTGTAGTCAGACCTGGCACATGGATTTGCCGCCAGGCCCCGTGAGCGGGTGAGCCCCAAGGCCACATGTTTGGGTGTGCCACCAGGCTCCATGAAAGGGTGAGCCCCCCAGGCCCCACAGGAGTGGGTGTGCTACCGGGCCTTGCTGAGCCACTCAGCAAGATGATGACATAAAAGGAGAGGGACACAGGAGAGAGCCAAGACACGAAATGATAGAAAATCAGGAACTAAGGAGGTGCACGTAGTAGGATGCCTCAAATCCTGGTGAAGACAAAAAGAGAAGGATGAGAAGAGAGTGCAGGAAACAGGCATAGAAAATTGCCAGTGAATGGTCATAAAACCAGTAAAAATGAGGGGAGGGGGTTAAAACGGATAAAAGTAAATAAAAAAAAAATAAGGTGGGTTGGGGGAAAAGTACAGCAGATGTAGGGTATGGACTATAGTCAGCACTGTAGTAGTGTTTTGATGATATTCTTTCATAATTTCTAAGAAAAGTTTTACAACAATGCAAGGTATTGGTGGGGCTATGTATGGGGCCCTGTGTGATGTTATGCATGTTTGTTTTGTAAGTTCACAACTTTCACTATTCACTTATTGTTTATGTATGTTCATGTATGAATGATATACTTCAATAAAAATTTTTAAAAATTGAAAAAAAAAGAAAGGGTTAGTAGTTACCTGCAGGACAGGCCACCTGAGTAGAAGACAATGCATGGCTTCAGAGAAGTTGGCAAATCCTTGAGGTGTAGCCTGGCCTGCTCATTTCACCAGAATGAGCCAAATAAATAAGAATATGTCTGATCTCTAAATTTTTCTGATGGCCACAGGGAGGTCATGATTCCTTGAAGAAGACATTTCCAACTAGTGACGGGCTTTAGAACTTTTTAACAACCCAGTAGAAATTTATACACTACACTTGTTTTTTCCTGTAAATGTTCTCTACAAGAGAAAACAACTTATAGGAAACAGTCTATAACCGGAATGAAATGGAGGGAGTCTGACAGACTGACATATTATGTGCCCAAATACCTGATCAAGTGGGGGAAACTGACATTAATAAAATTAGGATGACATTATTTTTTAAAGTTTGGTTATGTTTATGTAATTTATTGTTATTATTTACACCATCATATCAAGCTTGCAAAGGCACATATTATATGAAAGAAAAGGTATAGTGAGCATAAAATGAAAATAAGTCTCCCACTCATATTTAAAAAACTAATATGCCAAATTTACATAGAACCATGTCAAAATTATTTCTGTTGAACCAAGTAGTGTGACTGGAAGGAGAATTCTACATGTGATCTCTTAAAGGATCCACCTAGTAGCTGCCCACATCACTTCTGTCTACAGACTGTTGGCCAGAACCTAGTCATATGGCCACAACCAGCTGTAAGGGACGGCAGGAGTGTTTTAGTACCAAACAGAAGCCAACTTGCTATCATATTAATGTGCATAACTCTATTTTGATTTCTGATATGGAAGGAGAAGGGTAAAGGACAGATCAAAGAGAGTCACTCGGGAAGCGGCTGTGGCTCAATCAGTAGGGCTCCCGTTTACCATATGGGAGGCCCCGGGTTCGGTTCCCGGGGCCTCCTGGTGAAGGCAAGCCCGCCCGCACGGCGTGGTTAGCTGACCCAGCGAGCACAAGCAGCAAGGGGGGATAAATGAATAAATAAATAAAATCTTAAAAAAAAAAAAAAAAAAGAGAGTCACTGGAAGTTTGTTTCAAGGATTCTCAGTGCTTTATAGCATGGGCCAGAGGTAGAAATAAAATTATACTAAAAAGGTGTTCATCAAAGATTTCTGCTAACTAAAGCTGGTTATGCAATTTAATAAATACAAGTAGAGTTTGGGAAGGCTTCCATGGAGTTGAAAACACTTGGATCATGTAGATAGGCCATAATATGTAGTACTGTTCTCTAAGGTATGTTCATACTCTGCACTTCTATTGTATTGTTTATATTAAGAGAATTGTACTTTTTAATCTTTAGATTATAGACTATATATGGTCAACGTACACCCTTTGACTCTATCAGGTTGCTCCCCAAAATGTTTAATTTGGCTTGAGTAAAAAATTAAGTTTCTGCTTTTGTATATGACCTTTTTTAAAAATCAGAGGCATACATATAAATAAGGAATTTCTGACTTCTCTTGAAAAATTCTATGTGCCACGATTGGAATGGAATGCTCTGAAAACAATGGGTTCCGATAAGCAGCAGCTGCTGCCTGCAGGAGTGCGTGAGCTCTCCTGGGGGAAACAATTCTCTGCCTCACCCATTCTTTCCCCTCTGGCACTAAACCTTTTTCTCTCCCATCCTTACTTTATCTCCCTCCCTACTGTCTATCCTGAGCCCACATCTCTGATTTTATTAATTTACCTCCCTGTCCTCTACAGGCACTAGTTTTTTCCATCCCAGGCTCATAAATATTACTGTTATTCTGTTCTCACTTCACTTCATATCCTTTGCTATTGTATCAGCCCTTATAACATATTCTTTATGTAGTAAATTTTAGAAAATATCTCAAGCTGTGTTAAATGGTAAATGGTAAAAAATGAATACTTTTTTTTAAAGGGGAAAAACCTTAATTGACAAATTACAGAACGCTTTGTCCATTTATTCAGCAGAGTATTATGAAACCATTAAAAAGAAAAATGAAGAAAATGTTCAAAGTATATTGTTAAGTGACAAAAAATAGTTGAAAAATATTATGTGTAAAAACATGATTCTGTGCTTATGCACAAGAAATTGTTCATGGTAGTGCTAATGTGAGTGGTGTGAGGATGATGGGGAGGAAGTGTTTTTGCTTTGTTTTGTTTTTCTTTTTTGAGGTACTAGGGCTGGGGATTGAACCTGGGAACCAGCAACTGGGAAGCCAGCACTCCGCTCAACCACTGAACCACAGCGGTTCCCGGGAGGAAGATTTTTGCTCACGTTTTTACCCTTCTTTACTGTTTAGATTTACCATCAGCATAAATTACTTTTAAAAATAAGAACTACTTTTAAGTCCCTAAAATGAAAAAAAATCATATATATGTATGTTACTTTATTTACATAACAATATCACATTTTATAATCTGATCTTTATAATAACCCTATGAGATAAGGACTTAGACATATACTCTTTTTTTTTTTTTCTTTTTTCAGATAAGTAAAAAGAATGAGAAGGTTAAGTAACCTATGCTGTGAGTTGTACAGCCAAAATGATATCATGTGTCTGTCAGGAGAGGGTAGCTTACGTGGTCATAACAAATACCCCCTCACATCTCAGTGGCTTCAAACTGCACAGGTTATTTCTCATGCTACATGTCCACTGAGGGTTGGCTATGACACTGTTCTATGTTGTCTTCCCTCTGGGACCCAGGCTGACAGAGTAGCTACTACTTAGATCATTGCTTGTCACAGCAAAGGGAAGGTATTACATTGCCAATGAAAACCTTGGTCATATCTACTCATGACTCATTGGCCCAAACAGGTGACATATTCTACCGAAGCACAAGAGCTCCAGTAAGTGCAGTCTTATCGTATAGCCAGAATTTCAGGGAGGAGGGGGGAGGTAACCAAAATAATTGATAAACTTAATGACTACCACCCAAAACCTCTAACTCCAAGTCCCTCATATAAATAAATATAACTACATAGATCTCTAGGTACCTAATATTTAAAATAGCACTTACATTTAAAATTACCTTGATAAAAATGAGTTTTATATATATATATATATGGAAATATTTATGTTTGTATCATTCTCATTTATCTTATAACTCCATAAAGGTGTTCTTTTTTCCTTTAATTTTTTAACTCCCTTATATTTCATCAGGTCATTATAGCCAGTAAATGTTTTGCCCTTCATTAGGTAAGAAGAAACCTTGAAGTTGATCTTGAAGTGGCCCACTCAGCCACATCAAGAAGAGAATAGTAAGAGAAGAGAAAGCCAGCTGCAGCTGCAGGCATCAACCACAGTGTCCATACACTCTATAAACAAGTATCCTTCAAACAGTCACAGGCTCTTAACCCCAATCAAGTACCCTCAATCAGATGTCAATTCAGTAGCAAATTTTCTAAATAATGATGTTGAACATCCATTAGTAAATAGAAGACATCAATTACATTGAATATTATGCGTGGGCTGCCAGATAATCCTGGACAAAACACATTGATTAGCAATGTGCTTTTCAGCCAAGGGCAACCAATGAAAGCAGTGAGTTACCATAGACACATAGAGCAAGATCTTCTACTTTAGGGAATGGCGTGGCAGCTGTCAAGCAGGTGCAACTAATTGAGGTATGATTGACAAAACCTGAAGAGTAGCAGGGGCGATAGCCCAGATCACTAAAGTATTTCTCAGAAGGGAGGCATATACCAAGACTAGATCAGAGAACAGAACGTTATGAGATATAAAACCTGCAATTGAGTAACTTACAATCTAGGAAGGGAAAGAGGAGATGGAGAGACCATCTGGGTGGATATTGTGATAGACAAGAAGTGGGGGGACAGTGGCCTGGGATAAAAAGAAAAAAAATGGAATGGAGAAGAAGGGCAATTTTAAGATCATTTCAAAGGAAGAATCCAGGGTTTGTAAACTGACCATCAGAGACAGAGAGAGAGGTGGGAAGAGAAGAGCAGTACAAAAAGACTAATTCACTCCCCAACATATACATGCATTTGTGCATACAAATACATTCATACTCACTCACTCACACACACATAGATATGGCACTTGTTTACTGGGAGTAATGGTATCACAGACAGAAGCAGTCTAAATGGTTTTTGCTTTCCCTTACTTATAGGAGAAAGTTCTCTTTGAGTTTGGGTCATGCTGAATTTCAGATGATGAGGAGACATGTGCATGAAATGGTTTTCAGATCTACTCTTCTTGCAGGACTTTTGCTCAAGAGAGAGCATGAGGTAATAGTTATAGCTTTAGATGTCAGCCATAAGGGAAAGTTCAGAAGCATCTTTTAAAATTATTCCTCAATATGTTGTCTCATGCTACAAATCAGTTCATTTGAATTTCTTATATTCATTTTGAAAATTTGTGTTTTATGTGCATTTACTCTTGTTCTAGGAGGAATTTGATAAGGCCTAAATATTAAAATCATATGAAACAGAGAAGAGAAAGGGGAAGATGTTTGTGTGTATAACCCATCTAGGTGAGCAGGTAAAGTTTTTAAAATAAATGTGATCTTAGAAGGAAAAGGATACAGAGGAAAGGAGGGGTCAGACATGGAGATAGTGCTAATATTTAGGAGGTGGTGAGGAGAAGCAGAACTAATGGAAGAACAGAGTCCAGAGAACAGAGAGAAGAATCAACAGAGCTCCCTGAGAAATCTTGCTCTCAGTGCTATTGACCATTTATCACATTTTACAGGATTTTTTAAAAAGCATATGTAATGAAGTTCCTTCGATTCTAACAGAACAACTTTTCATAGCTATTTTGGTAGATACCCCCAAATTCTGCTAAGTTATCACAAAGATTTTTTAAAAACCAGGTCAGGAAAGAAAACTACCACCAAGGAAATATCAGAATGAACCAATTGGTTTGAAAAAATTTTGTGAAAAACAAATCTGTTGGTAACAGTGACCTTTCTCTGCTTGGGCACGATGTCATATTCAAAATAGGTATGAACACCTGTACTTACATGAAATATGAGCTTATGGATCATAGCATGATTTATAAATTTATTGATAAAGGCAAAGTCAGGAAGAAAGCCAAGTTTCCTCATAGCTTCATGGGACATGCCATATTTAAAGTATTCTGAACACCATGAGAAATGACTCTAAACATTCTTTTTCTTCTAGGGATCAAATATGTGCCAGTGAATCCTTCACTCCACTTCATTCTCTACAAAGGCCACTAGCATGGGATGACAGCTCTTCTTGTTACAGCTGAGTGAAATTAAGGGGAGAAAAAGATAGGTCAGAACACTCTGACAGGGGTGGGAAATGGTCTCTGTTTTACTGGATGCTCGGGCTTCCCAAATTGATACTCTAACCTCAGACTTTGTTCAGAAGAGCATTAAAATTTTAACTGAGTGGAGCTGTACATTCTGATTAAGGTCTTCTGTTAACTATTAACATGGAAAGTCAGTACCCGGGGCACTGAGAAGGCCATGATAAACTCTTTATTGATATAACTTCTTCAGTTGTTTGAGACCTTAAAGAAGCCCCATTTCTTTTCTGTTTTATATCAGCTTTAATATTATTAGGTTCTCTTAGAAATTGGTGCACTAGGGATTCCTTGTGTGTTAAAGGTTGTGATGGAAGAATTCAAAAGCTTAAATACTCTGGGCTGTTCTGAACCACAAATGGCTGTTTTGTAGAAAATTCTTGCATTGTTTCATGATTTAGTTGCTGTATTTCAATATTGAATTTATTTTTAGATGAAATTTTAAACCTGCATAAATATTATTGAAAATGCCTATGGATAAACAACTGCATGGAATGGCATACTGGTTAGAGTCTCAACAGGAAACAGATGGCATTTTCCAATTGAGACATTTAAAAGTGTTTAATAGAGACACTATTTACAAAAGTGTGGGGAAGCTTTAGCAAACCACTCTGGCTAGTACCATTCTCTGCAGCTAGTAAGCAGAGCATGTTCACCATCCACAGTCCAAAAGAAGTGAAAAAGTGATTACCAGAATGTGGAGACAGCAACAAGAAAAAAACTCTTCACCCTTACTCTCCTCCTCCCTCTGACCTCCTGCTGGTGCACCCCATTGAGCAAACCCAATAGGAAGCCAGAAGGCAAGGGGGCCCACTGAGACAGTCCATAGAGATCAGCTTCCCTGGGAGAGATAATGGGGAGGAGGTGGAGAGTGGATCTAGGGGGCAGATAGAAAACATTGTTCATTGACTATGGGGAGGTATACGTCAAATTAAAAAAAAAAAAAAAAAAAAAAAAAAGGAATCATCACGATTATGGTATTTTGAATTTCAAAACCATATACCCTTAGAGGACCAAGACCCTGAAATGAATCAAAATATCTTGGCAAGAATCAGGGATAGGGACAAAATGTTTGAAGGAAGCAGAGTGGAGGAAGCAGAGCTCCCCTCTCCTCCCCACAGCTTCCCTGTTGAGGTAAAGAGGGAAGAGAAGAAGTGATATATGAGGGCAAAAATAAATGAAGGTGAAATCTGTAGGTCCAGCAGTCACAAAGCCTGTGCCAATCTTCCAAAAGGAGCTACTTGGGAATTGTCAAGTGCCAGCAGGAGACCGTGGATGGGCAGAATCGAGGCGAGGTACAGGACACTAAAGAGTTCAAAGGTACAATACACACAGGAGGAGAGGGTAGTATTGTGAAGCATGGGAGGGCCTAGCCCTTGTCTAGCCCCATCTAGCTCCATCTAAATGTGGCAGCACCAGCCAGCTGGTGGCTCCCATGTGACAATGTAGGTACTGAGTTGCTGGATTTCCAATGTTTCAAGGGAAGTCAGAAAACCAGATTATTGATGGAGGACTTCCTAACACTTTGGGCTCAAAAAAAAAAACATGTCTGTGGACCAAATTCATAGTCTAGGCAGATGGACTCCTAGATGCTTGTTAAATTCTGTGCCCTAAGCAAGGTTTCAAAGCAGCAGGAAGATCTGCTGGGCATTAAAGTTCAGGGAGATGAATGAAGGACATGTTACTGTAGACTTAGACCAAGAAACAAGTGGAGCCTCCTTTCACCCATGCTCTGACTCACAGAAGCTCCAGGGAATAGTGATATAACCCCAGGAAAGGGGAAGGGCATGCTCAGACAATTGAGCTTAAAGCTGTGTGTCAAGCAGAATCAAGACCCAAAGGGGAAATAGTGTTGCAGAAAAATAAAGCAGCCATCACTCATCTATATTCCCTAGATGCCTTCAGAAAGATTTGGCTCAGAGTTTGCTGAAATATGATCTAGGCTTCCTGCCTACCATCTTGTTGGAGGGATATAAACAGACTTGGCCATTGGAACTCCTGCTTCTACTCTGAGCAGGCTATGAACTCCCTGAGCATCTGCCAGTGGGATTTCAGGTGCTGAGACAGGAGCCTCCCTGGATGTGTGTGGCAGGGCCTGTGAGTAAAAGGTGACTAGACTGAGATGATTTGAATATTGCCCTGGAGTGGCCATAATTCACTGTGAGACCTAGAATGAGACACTTTTCTCACATCTTGGACCTGAACTTTTGTCATAAAATATGAGGGGAAGGAGTCAGGTACTGGCCGAACTCTGAAGTCCCCTTCAATTGTAGGATGATATGGGTGACCAGATGGAGGCATATTGGAAATGAATGAGCACTCCATAAATGAGAAAATTTATCATTATTTTTGTACAACTGATTCTTTCAATCAGATGCAGCCTTTCTTTTTACAAATTGAAGTCAGCCATTTTCCTACCTTTGTGGAGTACTTTAGAAACTGCTGGAATTTATACATTTCTTCTGCATTTTCCCCTCTTTTTCAACATTCAGCAAACTCTCTGCAACATAAGTTATGAAAATAACCTACAGAATTTCACTTGCTATTTGTAATAGGAGAATTTATAATCCAAGGACACTAATCACTTGATTGTTTATTTGTTTTCTTTTACAAAAGACCAAGAACCACATGTTTATTACTCATGATTTGAGTCTCCAAACTTTTCTGAAATGCTCCTACCAGAGCCCTTCTCCTTGAATGGCTTCAAGCTCTCCAGTTTCCTGGGATCCTGCTCAGTCTGTATAACATGCCTCAGTGCCACATTTTTTCCATCTTTTGAAGATCTGTTTCAGTCTATGGGGCTAAAAGATCTTTATGTTAAATTATAACAGTCTATATTATTAAGCAATGCAGTGGAACATTTCTATGTAAAACCTCAAAAAAGTAATGATAGAGAAATTAAGCACTCAGTGGCAAAAAGGGTATAAGAACAAATCTGATTTTAAAAATTAGAAAAAAAGTCATTTCAAAATCTAAAAGTAGTGTCCTAAAAAATCTAGACATAGATGTTTGTCTCAAGTGGGAAATGTGGCCAGAGTGGGCATCTGGAATATTATTCAATATTATACTATTAATATTACCTAGAAAATTATTCTGGCCAAGAGATGCCCTCTAATAAAGATTATAGATAGATAGATAGATATAAATTTTGTCCCATGCCTTTTCTGGCTCTAGCATCATAGAATTAAAATAAATATACAAAAAAATATATATATATATATATGTATATATATATATATATATATACATATACCATTTCTTGGAGATCACTGGTTATCAGGCTTCCAATTTTTAAAACTCAAAAATAAAAACCAATCATAATTTCAAGAATGCATATAAGTCATATGAGTAAATTAGAGGAAATGTAAGCATTTCTACCAAAAAGCGAGTTCCAAAAGAATAAAAACATGAAAGATTTAATCTACTTCAACTAGCCATTAATACTCCTGGCAGACTTAATTTCTACCCAAGGAGTTGAATAACAGCCATAAATACATAGTTCAACTCAAGACCTGAACCTCATAATTGGATGAGAGTGTTAAAGGCCAAGACTCCAAGAGTTATTTAAATATATTACAAATTTCCACAGTGAACATTTCAGCCCCCCAAATCATTATGCATAGCTAGGAGGATGTTCAGTAGCAAAGAAAATAATTTTGTATAAAGCCATCTGCTTACTAATTCTCTGATGAGGTCAGAGAAAATGCTATTTTAAATCCATAAAGGAAAAGTAGACATGGAGAGGTGGCAACCTGAAAAGGTGGAGGAAGTAGCAATCTATGGTGGGGTGGAGAATGGAACTTGAGATAATGGCCCCCAATAAACACCTCCTCATATTTACCCTAATGAATCACCCCAATGTCCCACCTCAGTGTATTCCCACCAATATAAATGCAGTCTTTCTCCAAAGCCCCTGGCTAAAGTCTAGAAAAGTGGGGTACAGATTGGAGAACGGTAAGAGCTTAAACCATTAGCCCTACAATGGAGACTAAGTTTGGGAAGGACAGGGGAGGAATGCACCTGACCAAGTGTACTGTTGAGGGAGCTGTATAAGGGTGCTTCCAAGAAATGGAAAACCACGCCTCAGCATGGTTCCTAGCAAATAGACTTGCTTCTATTCCCCCCACCCCCACTATACAAACATCAAAGATGATACCAATAGAAACTTTTGGAAAATGAAACTGCTGTATAGTATCAGCAAGGAATCGGAGGCATTTACCTCTCCAGAAACTTTAGGAGAGGATACAATTGGATAAACTGTACAACTAAGTTCAGATAATGGCATTGTTATATTGGGAAAATTATCCTAGATTTTTTTTTAAATGTGATTATACAAATAAAGCCTGATATGGGTTACTAGACATAAATATTCATTGCCTGCAGTTAATTCTTCAGTGTTTTTCTCTCTGTTAGCCTTTAGCAAATAGTTTTGTGGTTTTCTGCTGAGTTGCCTGTCACCCCTTATCCCCCCTACTACCTCCCCCACTGCCCCAAAATCGGGCATTGTGGTTCGTTACATGGCTTAGGTCTCATTTTCCTGGCTGCTGTGACAAATACCATACAAGTGTTTGCTCAAACCACAGGAATTTATAGTCTCCTTGTTTTGGAAGCTGGAAGGCTTGCTTCCTCCCAAGGTTGCTAACTTTCTGCTAGCTGGCCATCCTTGGATTCCTTGGCTTTTCCTGTCATGTGGCAATGCCCTCTCCTTTCTCTTCCAGGTTTCCCTTGACTCCCAGCTTCTTCCTCCTCCACATGGCTTTCTCTCTAAAAGCCTGCAGTTACAGGCTAAAGCCCGACCTCATTCACTTGAGCCTTACTGTAACTAAAAAGAACACCTTCCAAAGGTCCTGTTTATGATGGCTTCACACCTACAGGAATGGATTAAGATTAAGAACATTTTTTTCTGGGGTACATAATTCAACCTATCAGTCTTCACTAGGTCCTCAGTTATTTGTTGACCTAATTAATTAATTAATTAATACCTGGAGTTCTTTGTCTACACATTTGTCTGACTGAAGCACACCCATGTAGTAATGCATAGAGCTCTACTTCATTTCATCGTGTTTCCTGGACTTTATTTCCTATGATTCACTCACATGATAGCATCAGCACTTCATGGCTTCACCAAATATAGGCTGCAGATGTCTTCAGATCAGCCAGCTAGGGAGCCTTCAGGCGGGGCCAGGCCTGAGCTTGTTTCTATGAGTCATGTGCTCGTTCCACAACACTGAACTTAAACCCTTAAAGAGCTAGTGGAACATGAGTTCTGGAACTGCTGGGGTTTACTAGTTATAGGTCTTTGCTTCAGTCATAATAGAATCACATACATGAACAGGTGGCCTCTGACCATTCATGAAGTTCCTAATAGGTTCACCCTATATTACAATCCCCTTGGTCACAATCAATAGCAGAGGCCAGAAACAGAACACAAGAGAAATATACTACTAACCTCCAGGAAGTTTTGGAAAGAATTCCTTTATGAATAAGCTCTAAAGCTATCCTCACTTTATAAATAAAATCACATTTACAATCAAAAGACCTTGTTTCCTCTTTTATAAAAAAAAAATACCTTTTTTTCTTTTCTTGAAATCATTGGAAATAGAAGTCAATCATGCACATAATGTAGTTTTGAAATAAAATTATCCAAAGATATAGAACTGATTATAATTCTTAATATTTCTCTTTCCAACCATACCAAAGAATAGGGGCAGGGGACCTAAGATTATTATGCACGTGCTAACAATATGTTAATAGCTAGGTGGTATATATTCTAAGAACTTACATACATTATCTCATTTACTACTCTCGCTTGCGCTATGAGATAAGGGTCAATATCCCCATTTTACAGACAAGGAAACAGATTAACAGTAAGAGCTGATCACATGATTAACACATGGTAAGGCCAAAATTTATAACTGGGATTTTCGTCAACTTTATTTGGCTCCAAATTTTTTAAAAAGTTAGAGCTAATATTGAAACAATTAAAATAAATGTAGAGGTAATGCCAAGAACAAAGAAAGTGGCCAAAGACAGGGGAAATCATTTGTTTATTGTTTGATCTTCTTATAGACTTCATCCCTGGTACACTGATATTTAAAGGGCAACAGATTTGAAAAAACTCCATATGACAGTCTTGTTCACCAAGATTGGTGTGTGAGTAGAAATAGTGGTATCTGCTCTGGGAGGGCAACTTTATTTAAAAATGCCACATAAAAACTTTGCATTCATTAATTTTCCATGTTTATTATTTTTCCCTCAATATTCTTTCAAGAAAATGTCAGGAGTGCATGGCCTTTGAGAATCTTTTACTAATCGCCTCTGAGGCCATCCATTATCCTCACATACCTCTTAGGGAAGTGAGTACCTTAAAAAAGTTTAATTTCCCATAGTGGCAATTTGCTTAGATTAAAAAATATAAAGGTGCTATTTCCAGTATTTTAATGAAGTGAATGATCACAAAGCTTCATAGGACAAACGCACATGTACATAAGCTAGAGACTTTGATCTGTATAGTAAGTGAAAGAAAGAAGAGAAGCTCTGGCTTTTTTGATGCTTGCAATTTTGGTATAGTTAGTGATAAAAGAATTTTGCTTTCCTGCAAGCTAAAATCTGGAATTGCCTGTTAACAATGGGGATGTTTTTCTAAAGATACAATTTTGGGTACGAAAAGGTGATGTCATTTCTGTGCAGTTAAACACTGACTTTAGTGTGTTGTTGAGATAAGCTTATCCCTAAATTATAGTGGGCACAGTACCCAGGAGCTGGAGAGGCCTGTAGCTCAGTGGTTCTTAAACTTCAGTGTATATCAGAATCATATGGAGGGTTGAGGAAACTATAGCTTGCTTGGATGCATCCCAAAATTTCTGATTCAGAAGATCTGGGGCCCAATAATTTCCATTTCTTAACAAGTTCTTGGGTGCTGCTGAAGTGAGGAGCACACTTTGAGAATCACTGATGGAGATGAACGAGGAGGTAGATGGCCATCATAATCTACTGGGATTATTGATCATCTTTTCATTATCTAAAAGCATTATCAGTCAAAACTTACTTGTGGCCTTCCCAGAGAAAATAATTCCATTCACAAGACAATAAAAATTACAAAATATCTAAGACTATATGCAGAACCCATATGAGGGAAACTAAAAAGTCTTAAGAAAGAAACATGAAAAAAAAAAAAAAAAGAAAAGAAAAAGAAAACAGATTTGAACAGAGAGATAAAGTCAAGTTACAGGGTGGGAAAAGTCAACGTTACAGAAATGTACATCTATTCTCCTTAATGTATGAATTGAATTGAATTCAATAAAAATTCCAATAAGATTTTTTTGGAGGGAGGGGACTTTGACAAAGATTCGAAGCTTCTTTGAAAAAAGGGATAATTAAATGAGTGGATAGTGTTACCGGAATAATAGAAAGACCAATGAATCAGAATATGAACTTCTTTTTAGTATAATACAATATTTAAAATCAAAATCAATAAATGATGTTGATGAAATTAACTAGTGATTTGAGGAAAAAGTAAAGTTTCATTCCCCCATCATAAGTTACACCAAAAAATTTCATAGGCACCAAAGATACAAATGCAATAAATGAAAACATACTAGGGCAAGAGATGGCTTACAAAGCATAGCACTATGTATAAATAGAAATCACAAAATGTTGATTACACGAAAATGTCATTTCTATAAGTCCAAGAATAAACCATAAACAAAATTAACAAAAAAACTGAGAATAATATGTTTGCAACACACGAGTTGAATGATTAATATCCTTAATATATACACGTGTGTATTCATTTAAAAACCCTCAAAATATACATGGCAAACAAACAAGAAAACAAATTCTATAATTGTTAGGTTTGACAAAAGTGTTTCACAATATACATCCATTTGAAAATATTTTTCTGAATTATCTATCCACCTCCAACTCCGTATTTTAGAATTTAAATCCCTCCCCAATTGTATCAACCAAAGGTTGAGTGCCTTTTCAAAGCACTGAACGGGAGGGGAAAAAAAGTTGTGGGAGTGGATTCCTAAAGCGTTCCAGAAAGTGAGAGTGCTGATTTTGCAGTATGAAAATACACCTGCAGGAACATGCCATGGAGAAGGATTTGCTTCACCTTGTAACACCTCAGAAACCTCATTACTAAAAATGATACCACTCACATTCTTATAGAGCATATATTGTGAGGTCTTATGCAAAGTATATGGAATTACAGCCATCAAATTTGAGAGCAATGCTTTATGTTGCTGCTGCAAAATTCAATAATGTCTGCTTAATTCCCTAGCCTGGCATGGCTTACGAAGCGTCATTTATTTAAGGATATCTACATTTTCAAACACTGTTGGGTGAAAACCAGCCCCATCAATCACTGTGACAGTCAACATTCCTCTCGAGTTTATCTTCCTGTACATTTTGTGCCAGATTTAGTTTGCAAACCTCCAAAAGGGAGAAACAGGAGTCTTGTTTAATCTTCACAAGTATAAAATGATGTTGTTAGACTACCATTTGCTACTTGAACTCTCATTCATTAATGAAACGTTGGCTAAACAACATCCTATCCACCTTTTAACTGAAATACTCCCTTGTGTCTGTAGAACCCTTAATGAATGACCTGTTTAGAAACACGGGGCATATTTTATTCATATTATAATTTGTGTGAAATCTGCCACTGTAGAGAATCTTTTCTTAATGCATACAGGTTTGTTTATTTTAATTTCCATTAGTGTCTTGGAATACAAAAATGATGAATGATGATCCTGAAGCTACAGATTTTGCAAGTCATACATTTACAATGGATGTCCTTTGATTACCTCAAGTTCTTTTATCAGAAGCATGAACCACCACTACCCCGTGATATATGAAGATCGCCTCATTTCAGTTCACACCCTAGAACCTATTTCCAAGGTTACCACAAGTATGTAAAGGGAATAACTGGAGTCACAAGCAGACCAAATGGCAAGGCAGAAACCAGTCAAAAAGCAAGAGGAAAGGTTGGCAGGACAGTGGACTCTGCAAAACTACACTTTCTCCCTTTCCTCTACATACCATGCATCTTATCCCAGTAGAAGGAAAGAGAATGAGAAAATGTGGTGACAGAAAGTTCTCCAGGAGAAGGGAGAGCAAGAGAGAAAGTTTTCATTCCTGTCCATGACACCAGGGATGACCATTTTAAGAAACCTGTTTTTCTGCAAAGGTATACTTTTTTAAATGTATGTTCCTAGGTTGAGGGAAGGACAAAAATCGAAGAAATATCCAATGTGCACAGCTCTCAGAGTCACTTGGGATAGTTCAGGCTGAAATGTGGATTTGAGTGTCTCAGGGCTTCTTGGCACCCAATTGCCTGATTCCCTGAATCCTGAGCAGCCAATATGGCTGCAGACTCCCTCCCATCTGTAGCCACCTGGGGCCTGGGATGAACATCATAAATAGCAGGACTCTGAATATGGTAAACTGATGCATGACCAGCTCCAGTTTTGCTACCAGTGTCTTTGGCCTAGAATGTGGCCTGAGCTGCAGAGTTACTTCGGTGGAGACTTCTGACCCTTTGTGTAGTCCTGGGTCTTGGTCCTGTGCCCTGGACTCTTCAGTGATATCTATCTACCTTTATGCTCCTTGGCCTCCATCTTAGTTTGGATTCCTTTAGAAGGAGACCCAGAGCCAAAGTTTTGGGGGCAAGAAGCAAGAGAAGGAAGGCAATAAGTGGTGTATGGACTGAGCAGGTTACTGCTGAGGGCAACTGGGCTCAATCCTGCTGGGGATTTCTTGGAAACTCTGTGGAATATGCCCCAGAACTGTACCAACTGAGGGGCAATTCACCTGAGGTAGTCATTCTCCACCTCCCAAAAGTCATTATTTATAGGCTACTTTGGGGAACATTAATTCCTCAGCACTTCTTATACACAGGCCTAGGGGCCTTCCACAGTTTCAGAAGAGCTCTCGTACACAGAGATGCAGATGCCACCAGGTAAAAATCTGCTGGAGTGCACTGAAATGTCGGGATATTGATGGCACCTATCACAGCCTCTTTATGTAATAATTCAACAAGCCTTTATCCAGTATCTATTATGTGTCAGACACTTTGCAAAGAACTGAGAATTTAAAATCAAATATGGCATGGCCCATTTCCTCAAGAAGTTTATAGTCTACTAGACCAGTGGTTCGCAAAGTGTAGTCCCCAAACCAGCACCCCAGCACCATCGGCCTCATGTGGGAACTTGCTAGAATAGAAAATTCTAAGACCTTCTGAATTGAAAACTCTGAGGATGGCATCCAGAAATCTGTGTTTTAAGAGGCCTTCTAGGTAGTTATGATCCATGTTAAAGTTTGAAAACCACTCTACCAGGAAAACTGGCCAATAAATCACTAAGTCTAGCACAATATACTTTCCTGAGACACTGGCAATACTGAAGAGTATTTTCTGATTAGAATGAGAGTTTAGGGAAAGATTGTAGGATGGGGGATGTTTCACCTAAGTTCTGGGGGGATGAGTAAATAAGAGATGGCTAAATAAAAAAATGTGGGGGAGAGGTTTGGGTGTTGGGTGGGGGCTTTCCGGAAATCAGCCTTCTGGAATTCTGGCACTCATATCTCCCTGGATATGGAACATTGTTTTCCTCTTCTCCTCAACCACCTTATGTGAACTTGCTCTCCCTGTTCTGAGTCATCAGGCCTACCTTGCCTACATGAAATCCTAGTATTGGCTCCTCAGCGACTTCTCCTTCTACCACTAAAGTGTCTGTGTAACATGAGCTAAATTATGTGGACAGCCACTGTGACATTTCTAAGGCTGCCCATGAAAAAGACCATGACCATTCATAATCTCTCTCCTGCCACTTTTCCACCTTCATTGCCTGGCATCCTCCTAAGTACCCTGCCCTGCACAAAATGATTTTTTAAGTTCCCCCAAGTGCCATGCTCTTAACAACATTCATGCATCTGACATGCTGTTGCCTTAGATTAGACTGTCCACCTTCACCAGTAATCTGATGGCTGAACTCATAACCATTTTTCCCACCTCAACTCAACCATAGCTTCCTCTCTAAGGCCTTCCCTTAACCTTGCCAGGTAGGTATCTGAGCCACTGAATAAAATATGCAGGAAAGTTGAGTATGTCCATAAATCTAATAATGGCCATTGAACAGGTAAAGTTATTAAAAATTTGTTATTACATTTGTAGTACCTAACAAATTTTGCAAATCCCTGTTATAGCAATTAGCCCAAACTGTTGGTTCAGATGTCCATCATGTTCTTTTCATTATTAAATCCTCAGTTCTTTGTGGTGGTACCCTGTGGGTCCTTAATAACAAACCAGTGTTTATTGACACTTCTAATATGCCAGGCCTTGTTTTAGGTACTTTGTCAGGCGTTTTAGAAAATTCCTAATGAATTAGGTTTGGTGTTTAATCCTAGGATTACCCCACTGCCCTTACCTCCAGTTGGGCTTGGTGCTTTAGAAGACTTAGCTCTGGCCCTCCTCCTGCTAGGTGAGACATATATGGAGTCAAGAAGACGTGCCTATCTAGAGTCCATGTCCACCCACAAAACCATACTCTGGATTCCAGGGTCTCCAGAATTCCCTGCCCAAATGCCTCTGAAACTACTTCCAGACCTACCCATGCAGCTTCCACTGTTTTTTTTTTCTCCCTTCCAAGGGTCTAAGGCATGGCCTAGGACTGCCCATTGCTGGGGGATGTGGGTATAGCTAGGATGTGTGGGCTAGGATGTCCATGCATGGTCTGTGAGGCCCTTGCACTATTTCCAGCTGGGCATGGAAATAGAAGTGGGGTGGTCCAAGACCTGAGGGCCAGTCCTCCGCTGCCAACACATCCCTGTATGGAATACCAAGGAACCTGAGAATTCTAAATTTCATCCTGGGTTTTTAGCTTTTTGAAGGTATATTTGCAAAGGTAGATGGACAGGACACAGTTTATTCAACAACCTGTTAGAGTAACTTATACTTTTGAAATATTTGGACAGGGAATACAGGGCTCTGTGTATACTCAGCCCTGGAACCTACAAATGTTAGGGGTGGGCCTATTTGCCCTCCCAAGAAAAGAACAAAAAATAGATATTATTATCACCACCTCTATTTTATGTCTGAGTAAACTAAGGCAAAAAGAGGTAAAGTTCTTGTCCTCACAGCTGAGACATAGCAGAGCTGCAATTCAAACAGGGCCATATGACTCCATATACTATACTCTCAGGTGATTAAACCCAAAGCAGGTGACTGAACCACTGGTGGCTGTTTACCAGTTAGGAAAGAGCCCAATGTCAAGATCACCAAAATCAAAGCCCACAGGGATCAGGGACTTTCAAAGTACTGAGTTAACACTATGAAAATTATATTTAAGGCAAGAAGTAGAAATGCAATAAGAGACATAAAGGCCTAGAACAAAGTGGAATAATAGGTGAAAACACTTTCTTTTCCTGAGAAACCTTCTACTTTGAAATACAATTAAAAATATAAAAATGAAAGAAGAGCTGTTTTTCTCCTGAATCTTTCTGGGCTCCCCCACCCCCAACCTGGCTGTCTCCATATTTCTGAATCTACCAAGCAACATAATTCACTGTGTAAACTAAATCATTAGGGTTGCCAGGTGTTCAATTTTGAACCAGACAGTTTGGTATTTGAGCTTTCTGCTGGGGAAACAAATAGACAAAATACCAGTGATTTTTAATTAAGTTTTGTTATTTTCATGTAAAGATGATCTTGTAGGAGAACATTCTCACTGGCTCTACAGGCTGCACTTTGCTCTAACCCGCCTTCCACTTAGTCATTGGCCTCTCTCCAGGCCAAGATGTGCCCAAACCAAGTCCTATCACAAGGTGATGAGCTTGGCTCTGAACTCTCATTGCATTTTCTACTTATTGGCCAGGCCTCATTCAACTCTGCTAGATGATTTTCTTTTATTGATACCTCTAAAACCCCTGCAGCAATTGGCAGAGTTCTCCATATATACTTAAAAATAATAATAATAAAATAAATACATAAATAAATACTCTGAAGGACATTTGAATGGAGGCAAAAATGAGCCATTGACTAAGGGACACATAAGAATTGCCCATAAGCTTTATCATGGTCATTGAATAGGTGAAGGCATTAAAAAGTTATTACATCATTTAGAAAATTCTGTTTGAATCCTAATTAAGTCTGGTTCCAGTAACACAATGCAAATGTCAAGATTTTAAATCCGTGTAGGAATCTACAATTAGAGAATAGCTGTAAGTCTTTACATTTTGAGAATATGGTATATGCACTATACATGAAATTTCTAAACTGGTGGAAAGCAAAAGGATTTGGATGGACATTAGTAAGAAAAGACTTTTGTCTCTTTAAATAACTTTGCTTAATCTTAAACAATAGGAAATGAGTTTATTTACTGCTGCATATCCAAGGACTTTTATTATGCTAATGTACATTTAGAGGTAACAGGCAAAGGAAGCTTTTGCTTTCAGATCACCAATAACTGGCCCCACTTGGAACACAGTTTGGGAAATACTTAGCTTACCCCCATGAAACTTTGGAGTTCCATATCCTTTGTCAACTAGGAGACAATTTTAAATTTTACCTGTGTCCTGTGATCCTGGAAAACAGTAAAAGATAAGAAATTCCCTCCACCTTTTGTATTCTGGAAAATGCTTACTACAATGAACCACTTTTCCTTATACGATTTACATAAAACTCATGGATGCCCTCCTTGTTTATCTATGACAAAGTCCAAGGTCGGACCCAGACCTTCTACATTTCCATGATCAGCTTCATAAATGATTAGCTGAACTGCTTGATCCATTGGTCAATCTGATCAAAATGTTTGATAACCAAAGTTGGTTAAACCTCTTTCTTCCTCCCAACCCCTCAACTCTAAAGGTACCACCTAGAAAATAGGCTTCTTCCGCGTAAAATATTCTCAGATCTACTATCTGATCATACCAACCTTTGTTCCCACTTTCCTACACCAGGTTCCCTCATCTCTATAAAAGAAAAACCTTTTTTGCCCAACTCTTGAAATGCTTGTGGACCTTATGGTCAGAACTCCTCCCTATTGCAGTAGTCCCCTCCCTCTACTGCATTAGCCTCTTTCTCCCTTTGCAATAATCCTTTTGACTAAAATCTCTCCTTATTAAAGTCCATATTTGTTTTTGATAAGGCATAGGTAATAATATTTAAATCCCATCATGTTTAATCCCTCCTCAGCTCTTGTGAGACTTTATTCCTTAATTCACAATGGTAGAGGAACATACAAACAGAACCGTGCAAATCTATTGCAATAGATGGTTATACCACAGAATTGTTTTTTGAACAGTCTCTCTAAAATAAAATTCCATAAAATAAGCCCTGTCCAACTTTAATGATACAAGATAATAGTCTACCATTAATAAAAACATCAAAAAGTATTATTGGGAACAATGCAAAGAAAGCTGGAAGTGGAACTTTTCTGTCATTAGATCCTAAAAGTGTGAGACTATTCAATGTACAGTTGTCTACATTAGTGGGAACCCTGCAATTATAGGTTGATTAGCTAAAATATTTGTCATGTTTGTGTACAACAGAAATAAAACCAATGTTATATACAGCAACACATATTTAATAATGGCCTCATAATTGCTAATTCCATCCATACTCAAGATAATTCTTTAGCGATAAAGTAGACATCACAAAAAGATAATAAGAATAATTCAGTGTAGATTACACAATAGTTTTTCATGATTAACTTTGCTTGGTTTCATGCAGATTTATAGGCTGTTACATTTTTATGCAAATTATCAAAATGGGTTTATACAGTGTTGTGGTTTGTCCCTTTAAGGAAGAATTCTCTTAAAATGCATGCCTCTTACATCTTAATAGTTCTCTTTGGGGCTTATCATTTGTTATCTGTAGCAACCTGAGCGCCTAAGGAATATTAAATTTTATAACTAGCTAGAAGACTAGCAGGAGTCTAGTCCTGAAATATAGACACACAATTATCTTTACCACCATTAACTTTACAGATGCTATAGTCTCATCTTTGTAGGACAACTCATAGTCTAGTATATCGTCAATTTTTCATAGCATTGAAAGGGAAGAGAAAGATTAATTGACTATCACCATTCATATTCAGAACAGCACAGCATGATAGGAATGGCATAACAGAAATTAGGAAATAAAACTTCTTGAGTATACTATGGAGACTGAACAACTCAGACGATTTTAGTCATGCAGTGAATTGGGGTGGTGTTTAGGTCTAATGGAACTAAGCCAGATACTGCAGTTCACCAACATGAAACATCAACTTTGAAGCCAAAGAAAAACTCTTCATTTGACAAATACTTGATTGCTTACTCCACCAGCAATTGTTCTAGGTAGTAGATACAATGGGGTACAGAACATTTACATGATCTCTCTCCATATGCATCAATTCAACAAATATTTATTGACTCCCTATTAAGTTAGGAATTGTTCTAAATGGTGGGTGGGCAGTGAGGAAAAACAGATGTGTTTGTTTTTGTTTTCTTTCACCTAGGTCCTTATTATGGATTTAACTATGTTCCCCCAAAAGATATATTGATATTCTGATACCCAGTACCTCAGAATGCAACATTATCTGGAAATAGGGTCATTGCAGATAGAATTAGGGAAGTTAAAATGCATTACACTGGAGTAGGATGGACCCTAAATCCAATATGACTGGCACCCTCACATTAGAAGAGGAAATTTGGATACAGACAGAGAAAAGACAGCCATGTGAAGAGGAAGAGAATGACTATGTCACAAGCCATAGGATGACAAGGATTGCTACCAAGCCACCACCAGAACCCTACAGATTTCAGAGGAAGCCTGACCTTGCTGACATCTTGATTTCAGACTTCTAATCTCCAGAAATATGAGACAATAAATTCCTTTTGTTTTAGGCAACCCAGTTTATGTTATGGTTGGCCTAGCAAACTCAGTGCTTATTGTCTAATGGAGACATCAGGTGGGAAATGTGAAAAACTCAATAAACCTATAAATGTGTCCAGTCTGCTGACAGACCAGTGACATGTCCAGAGGCAGTAGAGCCTAGCAGCCAGGAGTGTCTAGAAAAATCCACTATACAGGCCCATTTGGTTTGAGAGAGAAAGTAGTGATATAATGATGTTTTATTCTTTGAATTCAGCTGGATTACAATTCTAAGCATGTCTTACAGTTAGATTGGGATAGTGTAACTGAGTTCTAGATTAAGGAATGTAGACGGAAGTGATGTACCACTTCAAGGTCTGACCTCTAAAATCTTCCTCAAAAATCCTCTACTCAGTTTCAACTTCTCTCTCCACATGGTTGAAAGTAAAATATTCCAAGATGGTGGAGCTACATGATGGATGGATTCTGGATCTCTGAGTTAATCCTGGGAGGAGAGCTGACCCAGGAGAGTCTCCCAAACCACACAGAGCTTTGGAAGTGAGCAAGAAATCAACTTTTTATTTTACAAAGCCCTTGAGATTTTTGAACTGAAGTCTCCATATATTTGCACAAATTTTTGTTTGTTCTCAGCTCTCTGCTTTACAAGTTTGTCAGTAGTGATATAGTTGGAAAGGGCTTGGAGTCAGACAAACCTGCCACATAGCAGCTTTCGGACTATGGAAAATTGCTTATCCTGTGTGTTTCAAGGTGTTTTTGTTTCTTTTTCAATCTGTACAAAGGATTGTTTCTATGACTAAATGATATAAGGTTCTTACTGCACAATGTAGAAGCTCATAATTTTGTGTAGTTGTAATACCTTAGGTCCTAGTAGGAATTAAGTTTCCTTCCTTCCTTCCTCTCCTTCTTCTCCTTCCTCTCTTCCTCTCTTTCCTCTCCTCCCTCCCATCTCTCCCTCTCCTTCCATCCATCCATCCATGAGAAGCATGTGTGTTTGTGTATGTATGTGTGTACATGTGTGTGTGTGTTTGTACCAGTTCAGAGGCAGGAAGAAAAGAAAAAATGCATTGATAGTTCCATTGTGCCTCCTGCCTTGAAGAACAAACCCACCAAGGTATGGCTTGTGGCAGCTAAAACAACCAAAGGAAAAGAAGCAGTTTGAAGCCAGGATACATGCATTAAAAAGAAAGGACTCTGAAAGATAATCTGGGACTGAGAAATGATACTACTCAACCCGACCACCCTCTTTTCCTTCTATTCACTTCTTAATGGATAGGATTCATTAAGGGATTAATTCCTTTAATCCCTTCCACAGTCACCATACCAAGACTAAGACATAGCAACTAGCCTCAAGAAAAAGAGACCTAAAGAAGGGAGCCCAGAAAATGGCTATTCCATAAACATTTATTTGTAAATAAAGTGCTTCCTCATTCTGACAACAGTTAGCATGTACTAACAGGCCAATAACAAATTCTAATTTTCAGAACTCTTAATAATCTAACACGGATTTTATTATTTCATCATTTTTTTCATGATTGCCATAATACTTTATATATTCTCAGTATTCAATGTAAGGAGATTTTCATTAAAGACTCAGGAAGTGAATTAACCATGTTCTCCAGGAACAAGAGTCTGTAACCTTTAATTCCTATAGATATAAAGAAAACACTTCATCTCTGAGGTGATTCCAGAAAGATCCTTAATTTGGATGGAGCACAGAATTCAAAGTACTTAGAGTGGTAAAATGGAAAGTCAGAGTCAGGGTTTGTTTCTGACAAATAGAATGTGATTCCAAGGAGCTTCTATTTCCCAAAACTTGTGCTTGGAGCCTTTTGTCCCTGGTTTACAATCTAGGCTCCCATTGACCCAGAAGTAGACCTAATTCAAGTACACCCAAGAGAAGAGCTACATCCCCAAAGAGGCATCTTGCTGCTAATACACATTTTCTCATAAGCATTTTATTTTATTTTCCACCATACTTCTAACAGGAAGTTTATCATTAGAACAGAACCAGTTTAATGAGGGGCTGACCTGGCTCATGAAAGTCAGTTCCTGGATTTTTATTTTAAAAACTTGATGATACCCAGAATTCAACTCAAATCCCCTTTGGCAATCTTAACCCAATATATTGAGGATGAAATTTTTATCATTGAATATGGTGAATTTCACTATTAGAGTTTGGGGGAAATGAACTGACAAGGAAATCACATTTTTCATTCATTTAATTGTGGGGAAATTGTCCTATGTATGCACCACCAAACTGAAAATTAGAAAATAGAAATAGAGAAAGACAATTAAGTTTTACATTTTGGGGATGTCCCAAATTCTTAGTGGGGTTTTATGCATTAATGACTTCAGAAGTATAAAAGGTATAGAAAAGACATAGAAATATAGTATAAAAATAGCATTTTAAAGTTCAATTAGATAAATTTCTTTTAAATTTATATGTTTTTTTTGCATTTTGAATAATGTATTCATAATTTACATTTTTAAACAAAAACTGATTTTATTACTTCTTTCAGCAAGAGAAAGAGCACCATGGAATCTTGAGGTATTTCTGCAAGAGAGTAATAGAAGGGCTTTACTATCAAACTTGTACTTGTATTAGTTGATTTGGGGGTGGGTTAAAGGAAGTGTGTGTTTGCTCAGTATTGTGTGCTGTCAGAAAGTAGGAATGATTCTATGATTGGTGAATTAGTCAGGGTTGTACAGAGAAACAGAATTTAAATATGATGAGATTTATTACAGGAAATGGCTCATATGGCCACGGAGATTGGCAAGTCAAAATTCCAAAGGGCAGGCTGCAAGTTGTGAACTCCAATGAATGTCTTGATGAATTCCCAAAGAGAAGCTAGCTGGCTGGCTGAAGCAAAGAAAGAAATTCTTTCTGACTTCCGAAATCATCAGTTCTCCCTTTAAGGCCTTCAACTGATGGATGAGACTTCTCTCATTGCTGAAAGCCATCTCCTTTGTTGACTGTTGATGTAATGTCATAGCTACAATCAACTGACCTATGATTTAAATCCATGAAGTCCTCACAATAACAATCAGGCCAGTGCTTGTTTGACCAAACAACGGAACAACAAAACCTAGCCAGTTTACACATGAAATGAATCATTACAATTGATAGCTTAATAAAAATGAAAAACCAGGTGCACAGCTTAAAGTTCTGTCCACTGGAAAGAGTTATTAGTGCCTTTAAATTGAATAAGGTTTGAGAACCAATTCCAGAACTTCCAGAAACGATTCAGAAAACACATCCTTAAGATTCTATTACTCTAGATGACGTCCAGGGCCAAGAGGCGTATGGTGGGGAATGAGGACCCGCGGCCACCAGGCACCCCGGCCCAAAGCAATGAGGAAGAAGAGAAAGAGGAAGTTGAGGATGAGGACGAAAACGATAAAGTCAGTGATGAAGAAGATGATGAAGATGACGAGGTTGTTGATGAGTAAGTGAATATTGAATTTGATGCTTACTCCATCTCAGATAATGATTATGATGGAATTAAGAAATCACTGCACCAACTCTTCTAAAGGCTCCTGGGACTACTACAGAACTAACAAATCTCTTAGTAAAACAGAACAACATTGAGAGAATGATTACGCAGACAGATGTTTCAGAAGACAGTGATGACAATGTGGCTGTTGATGAAGATGAGATTTTTGGTTTCATAAGTCTTTTAAATTTAACTGAACAAAAGAGTGCCCAGTGTGCTGAAGAAATTAAAGAGTTGATTCTAAATTTCTGTGAAAAGAGCATGGTTGAATAGCTGGACAAGCTTTTAAATGATACCACCACCAAGCCTGTGGGCTTACTGCTAAGTGAAAGATTCATTAATATCCCTCCATGGACTGCCCTGCACATGCACCAGCAACTTCAGAAAGAACTGGCAGAGGCACACAAAACGAATAAGCCATGTGCAAAGTGCTGCTTCTATTTTGTGATTAGTAAGACATTTGCAGAAGGAGGAAAAAAACAACTCCAAAAAGAAAGGGAGTAACCAAAAGAAAGATGAACTAATGTTTGCAAGTGCAAAGGAAGCATTCTTCTATGAGAAGGTAATCTTGAAGCTCCACTACTCAGTGCAGAAGGAGAGTGACAAGTGCCTGGGAGGCAGGTGGGCTTTGGATGATGTTCCCATGACGGCCTTGTGAACTGTGATGGTGATTCCAGCCAACAAGGTGAATGAAATCACGGACAAACTCAAAGACCATCTAACTCTCTAACCCAATCCCCAGGGAAATTACCAGAAAATGCAGTGGAGATTTACCAAAAAACTCATGACTTCATTCAGATTAAGGTCCTCTACAAAATGTAGGGTTCTGTCATCCATGAGACATTTATAAAATATCTTTTTTTTTTCCATTTTGGTCAAATTAATTATGTATATAGTTGATTAAAAACTTTTCCTGGAACCGAGAGAGTCTATAACTACAAGCAAGAGAGTCCCATCCATCAGCTATATGGGATCAAAGGCCTCTCTCAATTAGAGGTAGAGTGGGCTTCACCATCCCAGAATCCTCAGGATTGGTGAATAAAATATGAACTAAAGTAGACTTATTGTGATTCTAGCAATGGAAGAAATTATATCATTGATGTGGAGACAGTGGCCACTGGAGGTGCTGAAGTCAGGGAGAGGGAAAAAGAGGTGTAATATGAGGGCATTTTCAGGACTTGGAATTGTCCTGAATGGCACTTCAAAGACAGATATAGGCCATTATATATCTGCTATAGCCTACAGAATTTAGTGGGAGAGAGTGTAAGCTACAATGTAAACTATAGTCTATGCTTAGTGGCAATGCTCCAAAATGTCTTCATCAATTGCAAAGAATGTACCACACTAATGAAAGAAGTTATTAATGTGAGGAAAAGTGGGAGGTCTGGGGAGTGGGGCACATGAGAATCCCTTATTTTTTTTTTTTATGTAACAATTTATATAATCTAAGTATCTTTTAAAAATAAATAAAAAATACATTAAAAAAAAAAAACTTTTCCAGTGGAGCAGGTGTAGCTCAGTGGTTGAGCACCTGCCTCTCATGTATGAAGTCCTGAGTTTAATCCCTGGTACCGCCTTAAAAACCAAAACCAAAAGCAAAGAAAAGAAAACAAAAAACCCAGCTTTTCCAACAAGAAGAAAAATAGAGATTCTATTACTCTAGAACCACTTCAGGTACCAAAATCTCCAGAGAACCACAAACAGTTATATACATATGGGGGTGGGGGGAGGGAGGTAGAGAGAGATTTACATGATTGGGGCCACAATTTGGCCAGTCCAAAGTCAGTAGGGAAGGTTGGCAGGCTAGAAATTCAGGCAGAATTTCTTTTTCATCAGGGAAACCTTGGCTTTGTTTTCAAAGCCTTTCAACTGATTGTATGAAGCCCACCTACATTATTGAGGATAAACGTTACTTAAAGTAAATTAATTGTAGATGTTAACCACAGCTACAAAATACCTTCACAACACCTAGATTAGTGCTTGATAAAATTAAATAGGGGGTACTCTAGCCTAGCCAATTTAACACATACAACTACTACAATAAACAAGTAAATTAATAGATATTTCATGCACTAATAGCAATGTACGTGGTATTTAAAATGCCCAAAGAATAAGAGGAATGTTTTGTGCCAAAGCCTCCTGTAATCATGAGACTTAATGCTAATCACTGTTCATTATTTATTCTCATTTGGCTTCATTTACCTATAACCATAAAATTCAATGACCTGCCCTTGTCCATTTGTTTTGGGAATGCCTCTAAGGTTATAGCAATCTTGGGAATATGATTCATTTTTTAAGTAAAGAATAATGTACAACTATTTAGGTGCCTTCTACTGCTATTATGTTCCTGTTGTAGTGAAGACATGAGGTGGCTTGGCAGATGCTTTAAGGAAGGTCTTAGAATGAATGTGTAACTATCTAAAGGGCAGCACGTTGCCTTACATCTTCTGGCCAGTGCTGTTTTTCTAAAATGAGGTTCTACTTAATGTAGGGAAGATGTGTAATGTTATTTATTTAGTCTTAGAAGGAATTCAAAGCTCCTACTTCTATTCTTGTTTCTTACTTTTTGCTTTGTCCCTGCCATTTCTGGCTATCATTATGACATGCCCCTAAACAGTGTGGTGAATTTCTGTAGAGGAATATGTTGTTTTTGGATTTATAAATGTTTGGACTCTCCAATCTTGGAGTAAAAGCATCTAGTGAGCTGCTTTTATAAAGCTGAGTTTAAAACAACAGAGGAAACAATCTTGCCAATAGCACTAGAACTAGACACTATATATATTGGGTAAAGAAGTAAGAATAAAAGTGCTTGCTTCTAAATTGAAATTCAGTTGGAAATCAGGAGATAAAATTTCAGGAAACAACTCATAACTAAGCTGAAATAATTTATTCAGTGTAAGTAAAATAGGCAGGGTGGAGGGAAGCACCCTATGGCTCAAAGGATGGAAGAAATATATGGAAAAAATTAAAGTAGAAATGAGTTGTGCTTTTTTTTTTTTTTTTTTTTTTTTAATTTATCTTCCATCTCGAAAGCTAAATTTCTTAAATCTGAGGAAAAGAATTTAGACTTGATTGTAATAAAAACCTAAGAGGGATAGAGGGATATTTAATCCCATGCTATAACTTTGCTAGAGAAGAATAAAAGTGCTATCTGTAGAACTTTGGGGTAGTAATTAATAATTCCTGTAATCAGACCTCTCTAATCTCAGTCCAGAATGGCAAGTGTGAGAAGACACACACCTGGGGTGATGATGTTTTCCTTCCCCCATCTCCTCATTAGTGTGAGAAGTTGATCAGAGGGGCCCGAGACAGCTGAGGAACTTCTATAACCCCACAGCAATCTTTAGGGGGGTTTTATAAATCTTATACAATGGCATGATGATAGATTTTGCCAAGAACCCTATATATTTTAGGCTTCTTTGGGGAAGGATCAGAGTAAAGAGCATATTTTAAAACTTGTTTGCTTGGTAGGGCGTCTGGAGACCCATGGTCACTGCCCTCGGCTGTCCTCAGTGGCCCAGGTCAACACTCAGAATGAATGGGCCAGGGCACAGGGAAACAGGGTGCAATTTTTTTACTGAGACAAAGCACCTCCGTTTGTGTGGAGCTGTGCAATCGGCATTTTAACAGCAAAGATCCAACTGCCATATATATAACCACTGTTTCACCCAAGTGCACCCTGCTGAACCCCACGGGTTCTCCTGTGTCCAGGAGTGGAGACAGCCAATTGCATGGAACTGTTAGATTTTTCGGCAGAGTCAGGCTTTTGCCATTAAGCTTCCCAATTCCTTCTCCACCAGAGAAGGAAACATAAAGAGAGGGAAAAAAGCACCATCTAGTCATGATGAAAAGCATACAAAACTTTAAAAAATAAGTGGTTTATGATATAGCTACCTTAATGAGGTGATAATGATCACGGTTTATTAAAAAAATATATATGTAGCTTCAGCCCTACCACTCACATTAAGTACATTTTACCAGCTAAGCTCTAATGTCTGTGGTTAAGGTGCACTCTCCCAAAATATAAGAGAATGGGACCTCCTTTATAGCAACAAAAAATTACTAGCACTTCATTATTTCTGCCTAACAATAACAGTTCCCTGTAAGTTTGAAAGTATTTCAAAATAAAATGTTCGTTTTTGTTTTGTTTTGTTTTGAAGGCAGTTTGGTGGTGGTTGGAGAGACCTCCTGGTTTCTACCATCACGCTCAGGCAGAGGGGGAAGCTCTCCTGGTGGGCCTGCTCCGGAGCTTTGCCCTGGGAGATACTCTTAGAGGACCAGCAAAAAGCTTTATCTTCCTGCCCTATGATCACCTAATATCCTGTACTGAATCCCTTTCAACTGAAAACACCAAGAGTGATTCTGTTTCCTGTATCTGAATCCAAGCTTTCTTTCCTGCACTAATTTTACTCATAACACATTACTATGATTTCTAGTTTCTCTTAAGTTGAACAAGAGTCTAACACATGACAAAGAAATTTGAGTAGAGAATTCTAAATTGTACGATTTTCTCTAATCTTCTGCAGGGGCCTCAACCACTCCTAATTGGACAGCATTTTTTAAAGCAACTTGCTTTTAATTCCCTCCGCCCCCCCCCCACCCCATGGCTCCCTTGTCTGTTTGCTGGTTGTTTTTGCTCATTGTCCGCTCATTGTCTGTTTTTCTTCTTTAGGAGGCACCAGAACCTCCAATGTGGGAGGCAGACACTCAACTACTTGAACCACATCTGCTCCCTGATCATTTGTTTTTTGCTCATTGTCTTCTCATTGTTTTGTTCATTGTCTTGCTCATTGTTTTCTTTTTAAAGATTTATTTATTTCTCCCCCTCCCCACCTCCATTGTTTTTTCTCTCACTGCCTGCTCTCTGTGTCCATTTGATGTGTGTTCTTCTGTGTCTGCTTGTCTTCTCTTTAGGCAGCACTGGGAACTGATCCTGGGAAGTTCCAGAGTGGGAGAGAGACGCTAAATCTCTTGTGCCACCTCAGCTCCCTGGTCTGCTGCATCTCTTATTGTCTCTCCTCTACATCTCTTTTTGTTGTGTTATCTTGCTGTGCCAGCTTTCTGCTTGGGCCACCACTCCGTGTGGGCCAACTCTCCATGTAGGCCAGCTCACCACGCAGGCCAGCTCGTCGTGTGGGCCAGCTTGCCTTCACCAGGAGGCCCCGGGAATCGAACCCTGGACCTCCTAAAGGGTAGATGGGAGCCCAATAGCTTGAGCTACATCCACTTCCCTTGTTCATTGTTTTTGCTTATTGTCTACTCATTGTCTTCTCGTTGTTTTTGCTTGTTGTCTGCTCATTATTTATTTGTCTTCTAAAAGAACCCAGGACCTCCCATGTGAGAGACAGCTGCTCAATTGCTTGAGCCACATCTGCTCCCTAAAGCAACTTGCTTTTACCAAATTTTCCAAAGCACTGGAATTTATTTTCATGGAAATAATAACTCTCTTTTTGTCACATAATATTGAATCAAATAATTTAATTTCATTTGGCATAAATAGGTTTGGGAGGTGAGGTGGTTTGAGACTGCATATGTCCCAGAAAAACAAGTTCTTAAATTTAATCTATTCCTGAGCCCATTGTAAGTAGGACTTTTCGATGAGGTGATGTCAGTTAAGATGTGGCCCAGCCCATTCAGGATGGGTCTTAATCTTATTACTGGAATCCTTTATAAGTGGAATGAGATTCAGACAGAGAGAAAAGAAAATCCATGGAAGCAAGAAGCTGAAATGCAATGGAACCTGGAAGAAAACAGAAGAGGCCAGAGAGGCCGCCATGTGACAAGCTAAGGACAAAAGATCACCATCAGACAGCCCCAGAGCACCACAGTCTCTGGGGAGAAAGCACTGCCTTGGTGACACCTTGATTTGGACTTTTTCCCAGCCTCAAACCATGAGTGAATAAATTCCTATTGTTTAACCGAACACATTTCATGGTATTTGCTTGAGCAGCCTAGGAAACTAAAACCGGAGCCCAATGACTCTTAGCAAGTACACATCTCTAATGGTAGCAGCAAAGTACCTAGAGATACTAAAGAGTAGCCAACCAGTGCAAGAGCAGCATGCACTGACCATAAGGCAGACATACAGAAGGCAGGGAAGGCAGTGAATTCCATTCACTCTGTTACGGGGGGATAATATCAAAAGCTTCCACTGAATCCATCTTGTTTTGTTTTGTTTTGGTTGTTTGTTTTTAATGAGGATTGGAGTTAATTTAGGTAAATCACCTAGTATGGTGCTTGGAATACCACTGGCACTGAATAAATGCAAGCATTATGTTTATAGAAATAAAGAATTTAGGCTAGAGGTGATATATAAGGTCTCTGGGTTACAAAAGTTTATGGTAATTTTATGATTCCAAATCACTTTAATCAATTTCTAAGAGGCAAAATCAAGATCTTTAAATTAAATTATATTCAGGGAGGGTCAATATGCTACATGGCTATGAACCAGTAATGCTGTAGCTCAAACTGCTTCAGCAAGGAGCCAGAGAGTCACCAGAACAGCCATGAAGGAAGGGAAGCATGCCATGGAGCTTTGATGGGGGAGGGTGAAAATTCTGGGATTCTCTGGGGGCTAGGATGATCCCATAGTTTGAGAACCACAAAACAAGGAATCCATGAGTAAGCCCTGGCCAAAGCCAGTTGTTGGGGATTGAATCATGTTTCTCAAAAATGATATGCTCAAATCTTAATCCATGTTCCTACAGGTGCGAACTCATTTGTAAATAGGACCTGTGAAGATTTTGAAGATATTATTAGTTAAGGTGTGGACTTATTTGTGAGTAGGATCTTCACAGATCTTATTTAGATGAGGCAAAATTGATATGAGAGGAAATTCAGATTCAGTAGAAGCCAGAAGTAAGAGAAACCAGAGAGAGAGAGAGAGAGAGAGAGAGAGAGAGAGAGAGAGAGAGAAAGAGATTGCCATGAGATGGAAGACAGCCATCAACAGAACACTACAGACTGTGGAGAAAGCATGGCCTTCTAGCCTCCAAAGCCATGAGACAATAAATTACTGTTGTTTAAGCTGACCAGTGGACCATTATGTGGTATTTTTCATAGCAGCCCTGGCAACATAAGACTCCAAGACAATATCTAAAGATAGAAGCCCAATGTAGGACAAGGTATAGAATTGTTTTGGAGAATACAAATTTACAAACTTCTACTACTGCATCAAAGCAAGCTCCAAACTATGTGTAATGTAGCTTCACTGCTCACCAATATTTACTCTTCGAAAATTAAAATGAATGTGCAACAGCTCTCCAACAACAAGACTATTGGATTAAGTAAACATAGCAATCCTTGTCCACGTAAGATAAGCTGAAATTTATTGTTGTTGTATTCAAAAATTCCCATTGGAACAAGTTTGTACACAAGACACGTGGAATTTCCCATGAAACAAACAGATGTCTTGGGTTTTTCAAGGTGAATTTAATGATTACCATATCATAATAATGATGAAAGACACCCTAAAAATTGTATTCCTTAAAGCCAACCAGAGGATATTCCAGCCTCTTCTATTCTGTCAATAGCAACTGGCATATGATACTGAAGTATTGATTTTGACAGAAGTTATTTCAAAAACTGTGTGTGCTTATTGATTTATTGATTTATTTTATTTTGTGTTTGACACTGGTTATTTTCTTTAGCAAAAAAAATCAAGAGGTCTTTGGACTTTCCCACCTCATTGTTAAACTAATACTTCAGTACATCATTCATATCTAGATTTTTATCAAAAATGAAAACATTGTTCTTCCACGTAGAAACACGAAGTAACTTCGAGAACACAAGCCTCAGCTTCCTCCTTACATCCCCCAGCCTCCCACAGTATTATAACTTTGGGTAAAACTGTTTGAAGAGAAGTTTTGAAAATATAAATGAATCAAACACTTTCTCCACCAAGTCTACAAAGTTCTATATACAAGTGAATGCTTATAAGAATATTCACAGAAAATGCCAGGCCCTTTACTGCTTACTTTGGTGAATAAAACACATTTCACAGTAAACAGATAGTTGAAGAGTAATTCACTCAGATTTCCCAGAGTATGTATTTCCATTTTTATCATTACCAAAGAGTTCTAGAGTTTAAAAGAGCTTATTCACTTATGTGCCTTCGTCATAGCTGAACCACAATTTGCAGGTGGAAAACAAATGGCTGTTTCTGGTGTTTAACTTGTAGTTAAAGTAGGCTTGTCTTTAGTGGCAAAAGAGACAAATACGGGGATAGACAGTGTTTTCTGTGTGCATGAGATAGATAGATAGATAGATAGCAATCTTGCAAAAACATCCATCTAAAAGAAATAACACTATTTGGTTAGAATAACTAACAGTATGCTTAAAAAGAGGATGTTGAAACTATTAGTACCAAGAGATCTGTCGGTTTCATACTTTCATACCAGCACTTCCTTGGAAGTTGACTGTGAGGTAGTTTTATAGTTTGTTTTGGCTTCTTGTAACTTGGTTAGAATAAAATGTACCCCAAATATGACATATTTGTATGATGAAAGTAGGGGTTAATTATATTTTCCAAGAAATAGTTCCTGTGGCCTTAAAAAAAAAAGGAAAGGAAAGAAGTCAGAAAAGTGTCCATTCCCTGGAATTCTGTAATGCTAATTGTTCTGATTACGATTAGATTCTAATGAATTGTTCCCTAGGCTGTTTTCTCCCAGAGCAAGGGCTGCATGAGGGTAGAAAATGCATTTGTCCTTGTAACCGTGGTAATTTACAGTAGGCGTGGGGCCTACAGAGTTCTCAATACACTTCTAGTAAGAGTAAAGAAATATGAATGCACACAGCACTTAGTATTCTTTCATATTCTTTACATACATTGTGTGTCCTACTTCCCCTGACTGGACTGGAAACCAGAGGTTGATAATTCCTCACAGCCGTTAGAGGAATTTTTATTGCCCATGGTGATAGCACATACAGGGTATGTTTGTTAGTTTTTAGTTGAATTGGTTTTAAAATTGGGAGGACTCATATTTTTTTGTTTGTTTCATTTTTCACGAGGGAGGTTGTTCAAATAACTCTTTAAAAAATCAATCTAGGGGGTCGGATGTGGCTCAACTGGTTGGGCGTCTGTCTCCCATATGGAGGGACCCGGGTTCGATCCCCGGGACCTCCCAGTAAAAAAAAAAAAAAAAAAATCAATCTAGGGCTGAGCAGGGCTTGTCGCCTGTAGAAGGTTCCAGTTTAATACCATTCCCTATTGTCTTCAGGGCAGTGATGGTCAAGGCACTTTGTTGTTTTTCTTACACATTTACCACTGCACTCATTTAGGTCATCTCCCTGACACCTATAGGCATTTCAGCTGGCACCCAGATTAAACCTCGCCACTCTTTCCTACCCCAAGTCTAGTATCAGGCCAGATATGCACCAAGTGGCAATAAATACTAGATAAAAATGATATGGTCATTGAGCATAATCATATGAAATTCATCCAATTAGGTAGCATTTCCTAGATAGCATCATCACTCCTCAAAAGTTTAATCCCACCAGAAAACGGGCATTTTAGATTTTTAAAATGTTGGCTTTCAAACGAATTCAGTAAAACTGAAAACAGACAAAGCATGTTGCGTTGCACTACAAACGAATGACAAAATAATACTGATTACAATACATTTTAAAATGCAGTTAAACACTGTAGCAGTTTGGCAGTGTGATATAATTATGAATTCCAAAAATAGATATTGGATCATGCTTGTAAACTGGTCTGCTAATCTGGGCATGATTAAATTATGATTAGGGCTTTAACTGGGCCACGTCAGTAGGGCATTCAGGAATCAAATATAAAAGGCATGGCAAAGAACAGAGTTGAAGCAGTTTTTGAGTTTAAGTTGTAATGCGGAGTCTTGAGCTGGAGCCCTGGGAAGTAGCATACAGAGGAGCTTGGTCGTGAGGAAAGAGAGAAGGCCCTGGGAAGAGAAGCAAGCCATTTGCTGGCCTTGTGGCACAAAGCAAGCCTAAGCCCAGAGACAGGCAAGCCCGGGAAAGAGAGGAACCCAAGAAGCCTGAACCCTGGCAAACGTCGGCATCTGTCTTGTTCCAACATGTGGCAATGGACTTTGGTGAGGGAAGAAATTTATGCTTTATGGCCTGGTAACTGTGGACTTCTACCCCAAATAAATACCCTTTATAAAGACCAATCAATTTCTGGTATTTTGCATCAGCACCCCTTTGGCTGACTAATACAAACACCTAGAGTTGGATCCTGGGATTGGACCAATTGTCCCCACACATTTTAGAAGGAACCTGGACAGTAGTCATATCTAGCCAATAGTAAGCAACAACTAGGACAGGGCAGAGTGTTGTCTTATTCCTCAGAGAGCAGCTCTCAAAAGGAAGGAGACAATTAAGGGCTGGATACAAAGTACTTGAGTAATTGCATGTTGACTGAACAGCCCTTGGACAAAAGGGCTTTTACAGGTGATCTGGTGGTTTATCAATGGACATTTATTAACCCAACAGGTACAGTACTAAAAGTGTTCTGGGGACCTACTCTCTCCTAAACCACCATTTTCTATGCTGGTGAGCCTTTTTACCTGCTATCAATCTTAACCTTCAGATCACGGGTATAGAGGACACTGTAATGCACAGCAGTTACCAGGCTTTTGATGTCTTCACATTATACAACACTTTTTACTAGGGTCTGTTTAGGGGAAATCATTGTATGATACAGTGGGGACAAGGTATAGGATTGTCTTGGAGTACACACATTTATAATCATAATTCAGCTAAATCATAATATTTCTATGAATTCATTATCCAAGTACTACTAAGTATTAATTATTAAAGTATTACAAGCATATTAAAAAGTATAGAGAATAAGCTAAGCCTGTGTTCTCCACCCACCTAAGTCAAATTTTAAGATATCGCCATATTGATTTCAGATGCTTTTGGTAGAAATTTTCATTGAAGTATTATACACATAAAACAAAGTGAGATCCCATCACTTTTAAAGAGCCTTATTCTTTATTTGGTGGTCACCACATGTGTCCTCATTCTTCCCTGGGTGCTGTCCTTATCACTGCAGCCCTTTAACTGTTTCCTGGAACTTTGACAATGCTGCTTCTGCTTGTTCTTGCTGGTTGTTCAAAGCTTCTGTGGGGGCACAGAGGCCTGATGTTCTCACTCTGCCATTTTGATTGGGGTGGGGCCTGGTGATTTCTCCATTCATTGTTTCATATTTAATTTCTCTCGGTAACATTTTGAATTTCCTGTGTTAAGGTCTTACATTTCTTGTGTTAGGTTTATTCCTAGGTATTTGATATTTTCTGAAGATATGGTAAATTGCCTCTCTTTAACATTTCCATTTCTAATTGCATGTTGCTGGTATGTGGAAATACTGTTGGTATATGTATATTGACCCTTGCATTGTGTTTCAGAAACATTGCTAAATTCGTTTACTAATGCTAATAATTCATCAATATATCTTATGGATACATAAGCATGCTATTGATGAAAAAGTGATTTTTATTTCGTCCCTTCTAATCCTTATAACATTTTAATTCTTTTTCTTGCCTCACTAGGATATCCAGTACAAGGTTAAATAGAAGTGGTTATAGTAGGCATCCTTACCTCATTCCTGATATTAGGGCGAATCCCTCATATTTCACCTTTATATATGCTGATTTTTCTTTTGGGTAAATATTTTTATAAGATGAAGGATATGCCCTTCGATTCCTGGTTTTCTAAAACTTTTTATTGTGAATGGATGCTAAATTTTATCAAGAACTTTTTTTCTGTATCCATTGAGATAAGTCATATCAAGATGATCAATCTTGCTAGAGTTTAGCAATGTTATTAATCTTTTAAGGAACCAGTATTTGTCTGTGTTGATTTTCTTTATCTGTTTATTTTCTATTCTACTGATTTATGCTTTTAACTTCATTATTTGCTATAATTTTTCCAGCTTCTTCAGCTCGATGCTTAGCATCAGAGATTTCCAGCCTTTCTTATTATCGAATATGTCCATTTAAGACCATAAATTTCCCTCTCAGCACTTCTTTAGCTGCATCTCACAAGTTTTGATATGTAATATTTTCATTATCATTAATTTAAAAATATTTTCTGATTTCCATTATGATCATTTTTTTTTTTAAGATTTTATTTATTTATTCATTTATCCCCCCTTGCTGCTTGTGCTCACTGGGTCAGCTAACCGTGCCATGTGGGCGGGCTTGCCTTCACCAGGAGGCCCCGGGAACTGAACCCGGGGCCTCCCATATGGTAAACGGGAGCCCTACTGATTGAGCCACAGCTGCTTCCCACATTATGATCATTTTTAATTGATGGGTTATTTAGGTCATTCCTTAATTTGACACTATTTAGAGATTTCAAAATTTATCATTTTTTATTACTATATTACTTACTTCCACTATGTCAGAGAATATACTCTATATGATTTTTTTAGCATTGCATCATTACCAATTTAGCCCTTTGAAATTTAAGGAGCTGTATATATGGTGATTTTGGACTTAGCACTTTTTTTTTTTTTTCAATTAAGCACTCCTGCCTAATAAAAACCTTTTTTGTGAAGTTGTTTATTCTTTTAATTCCAACTATAACTTATCAAATAATTAGTATCCCATCTCTGTACAAATTTTATTTGTAAGTATGAATCCATATGATGGGTAAAACCCAAACAATAAATGCTATTTCATATTTTAGTCTCTAAAATTATTATGCAATATAACATTGATTTATCAAATGTATTTTGTGTCTACAGCACAATCAAATCTGTGTCATAAAGACACAGTGCTTTGGGATTACTAAATATGGATTCATTGCCTAAAAAACCATGATCTACAATAATGGTAATATAATTGAGACCACGGCATTTTTTTCAACAATTCAGCATTATTAGAACAGCCCTGGAAAGGGCCAGTAGGAGATACTGGTGGGCTAAATTTTCTCTGTTTGTTCCTCCATCACCATTTCCACACTTCTCTGCCCTTTTTTCTGCTATGGAGGCTGTGTCAATGGGCTTCCTGCCTTCTGGCTTCCTAATAGGTGAGGGCAATGAGAGGCCCTGGCAGGAAAACAAGTGCTGAGAAGAGAGGTCATATATAAATGCTGAGAAAACAACCAAACGAACAAACACTATATATATACATGGACACAAACCATACACATATGCAGATGTCTTTTTTTCTCTTAATCAATTAGTAAAACCTAAAAATAACTCTTGCCTGCCCTCCCCTGTCTATCTTATGCCTTCTTGAAGAGTCAACAAGAGATATTTTACTTTTCTGAAAATTCACATGTAGTCTAAACTTTGAAGATTCAATTACATTGGGAAGTCAACTTGGTTTTATAAAAATCTCTTAAGTGTATGCTGTATCCCTTAAAAAGGCAAATAAGTCTTTCATAAAGATTAGTTATGTAATATATTGTTTGAGTCACACACACACACACAAAAAATACATGTATCCATTACATTTAATTGAGAAATGTATATATTTATTCATCTGTGTTTACTTTTTAGTTTTTAATTGTTTATGTTTTCAATTATTAAATGTACAAAATAAAGTAAAAAAAAAAAAAGATTAGTTATGCCTTAATGTATCTGTTTTCTAAGTTAAGATTGGAGTATCCAGCTTTTCTTTCAGATTTTAAATTTCAACCTGTACAAATAATATAGCTTACTAAGTCTTCACTTAGGCTATCAGTTAAGGATATATGTCTTCAATTGTATAGACTAGAGCATTTGGTTGTTGTTTTACAGGTGATTTTTATTGCTACAGATTTTTTTCCTTTTTAAGTATCACAACATTTATTTTCTATCATCTGGACAGCATGACAATAAATCTGTGACCATTAGGCACAACATGAACATGAATGAGCTTTTAGTTTGTAATTTTATTATCTCCATTATATAGGTAGCAAAATAGTTTCGTGAGAAAACAGTTTTTTTCCTGATGTGCATCATATATTATACAGACACACACAGAAAATGTGAAGATCTTGGTTAATGCACACAGCACTATCTTCTCTTAGGTGGGTGTTGACCAGTTGTGATAAAAAAATTTTAACTTCTATGTAATTTGAGGGAAGTTGACCTAAAAATGGCAGCAAATACCCTACCATCATAAAATTTTTGTTTAAAAAAAAAATTACCATAGCAGATACCATCTGGTTGCATGTAATTTGAATTCATCTGAAATCCCAATGTAAACAAGTTCACCAATAGCAAGGGGCAGACAAACATTCCATTGGCTTTAGATAATTGAAACCATCTTTGACAAGATTACCTTCAATTATAGGACTCCAGGAAAGAAGCAGACTGCTTCTGGCAAAGTACCAGAAAGGTTGGGGGGTGGGAGGAGGACAGTTTTCTCTCCCATTTATTGGGGGTAAATGGGAGAGAGAGAGGTGAGGGGGAAGGGAGAAGAGAGAGAATACAAAGCATATTTTCCAGGATACAAAGGAAGATCAGTAAGTATTCTATTGCATTTGTAAGATAGGTTGTAATGGTATGTCCACCCAAAAGATATTTTTAGTGGGAACATAGGATTAAAGCCTAGAAAACTATCCGCATGTGATTTTTTTCAGTTCTTGCTTTCAATCAGTAATATCTCTAAAATATCATAAGCAGAAGTTTATATTTTTAACCTGATTTTCAAAAATATTCAAAGAAATGAACTCTGCAATTTCCTCTTTCTTGCCATTTTTTCATTTCTTATAACTTGCAAATATGTATATGCACCACTGCACATTTATAAATGTCTATGTATACATTTAGCTTTTGAAATTATACACAAGAGGCATGTCTAAAAATTCAAAGTACTTCTGACTTATAATATGTATTGCATTAAGTATATCCTAGCTTTCTTATGAAGGATTATTATATCTTTTCATCTTTTTAAAGTCTTTTTGATAAAATCAAATTTCTGAGAAGAGTGAGACAAAAGAATTTGTTTAAATACTCATACATCTTAAACGCTATATAGGATCAGGGAAAATGTATCACATTACTTTAGATTAATTATATATTGTAACACTCAACTGGTCAACCTCTATGTCAACCTGCTCCATTACTATGTTATCAAAGATAATAAAGTTTTGATGGTAATTTGAACCATCTGTCAAAAAAAAAAAAAGAATCAAAGCATTGAATTTTTGTGTTAGACAACCAAGTTTATTTACTTCTAACTGAAATGTAAGAACAATATATACTCTAACTAGATTCTAGACAGATATGTTATAACTTCTAAATTCTACAGATAAAGAAGTGATTGTTTTATTTACCTCATGAGCAAGAGCATTGAACCAGTTCTGTTGCAATGCTATCTTGCTATGAAGAATGTTGCAGATGAAAAATTCACATTTCAAGAAGAGATTTCATTTCAGAAACCTGATCCTAAAGCCACCTTCTCAGAAAGAATAAGTTACTTTTTCCATTGCATGGTCTCAAATAAATTCTAGAGTAGAAAAAAATGACTTCCTTATGTAATACAACTCTTACCACAATTCATAATTACATGTATGTGTTAATACTTGTCTCTACCCCTTACCCCTAACCCCACCCCCATGGCAGGGATCATGTATGTTTTATTCACTGAAGTACATTTAGTGTCAAATTGCTGGACACCTAATAAGGGCTCAATAAATGTCTGCAGGACAAATGAATGATGGTGTAGTCACAATGCTAAAATTTTGATCCAAATGGTTCAATTTTTAAATTTGATATGTACATGTAAATTTGGGGCACTAATTATGGTGCTGCAAATAGCTAATTGAGTCCAAAACCAGTTTATGACAGAGCAAGTCCAGATTCTGGTCCATTGTCAACTAAAGTTCCTTACCTAGCTTTGCCCTCACACTTTACACACCAACCTTCCCTGAAAGAATGAAGGTCTATTTTGAAAAAGAACTTGATTTGAAGTCCCCACCAAATCCCTTTTTGAAATAAACAATGCATAAATAACAGTTTAACAAAGCAAATTAAAGGCTAGGAATAAGATACTCTAGTCCTGTCGTTATAGCAAAGAGAAGTTGGTAGTGTTGCGTCTTTTTAAACTTCAGTTTACTCATTTGCAAAGCACACAAAATAAATTCCTGAGGAGGGAGAGGGATGTCACCAGGATGGTAAAATGAGGTGCCCCAGGATTCTATCTCCCCACAAAATCTTTAAATAATTAGCAAAACTAAACAGGACCCTCTTTCTCAAAGCTCCAGAAAACAAAAGGTTGCAATAACTGAGAGCACCAAATCAAGAAAATATAAATTAAATATGCTAGGAAAACCTCATGGCACCATTGCTGGCCATTACCCCATACCCTTTCCATCTCAGTGAGGAGCCAGCCTGCATTCTCGGTGTGGGTCTCTGGAGGTACCAGAGTAACAACACCCATGCACATTGTGGGATGCACATACATCTGTACCAATCCATCTGGTGGCAGTCTGAAAGTAAACCAGGGCATTCCTCTGGCTTGCCATTCCAGAACTTACCTCAAATGCAGAAACAGCTTGTGAAAAGCTAAATCAGAATAAGAATCAAGTCACAGCAGCCTGGGGCAAATCATAACATACTCTAAGACATACAGAAGAGCATTTGGGACAATAAGGAAAGACTTTCAGAGTGAGAAGAGAGGATATTCAGATATGTGAAAATGGGGGGAATTCCTAAGAACAAACGTGCATGTCCAGGACAAGACACACGCTCAGAAAAGACTGGACAGGACCCTATGCTTTTACCTAGAGCTACACTTGAGGTGCATTTTTTAAATTAAGATTTTATTTATTTACCTCTCCCCCCACCCCCTACCCTGTCCCCCATTGTTTGCACTCGCTGTCTGCTCTCTATTCGTCTTCTTTTTAGGAGGCACTGGGAACTGAACCCGGGAACTGCTATATAGGAGGGAGGCACCCAATCACTTGAGCCACCTCCGCTCCCTGTTTGTTGTGGCTCTCATTGTGTTTCCTCACTGTGTCTCTTTGTTGCATCATCTCGCTGCATCATCTTGTTGTGGTTGCCAGCCTGTCACAACAGCTCGCTGTCTTGCTCATCTTCTTTAAAGGATGGAGTAAGTGGCTCTGACTGTATTGGGCGCCTGTTCACCAGAGCTGCTCTTTACTCCAGCAAAATGGAGGGTGTCACTATCAATGACCTCTTCATTGATATCAACTATATGTTCTACATGTCTTGTTATAATTCCACCCATGGCAATTTTTTTTTTCTTTTTTTAACTTTATTTTGTACATTTAATAATTGAAAATAGAAACAATTAAAAACTAAAAAGTAAACACAGATGAATAAATATATACATTTCTCAATTAAATGTAATGGATACATATAATTTTTTTTTGAGTCAAACAATATATTACACAATATATTTGGTTCATAGTAATGCATTCATACAGTATTTGTCCTTTTCTGCTGGCTTGCTTCACTCAACATAATGTGCTCCAGGTTCATCCATGTTGCCATATGCTTTATGACTTCATTTCCTCTTATAGCTGCATAATATTCCATCATGTGAATAGACCACAGTTTGTTTATCCATTCATCTGTTGATGGACACCTGGGTTGTTTCCAACTTTTGGCAATGGTGAATAATGTGGATATGAACATCGGTGTGCAGATGTCTGTTCGTGTCACTGCTCTCAGTTCTTCTGGGTACATACCCAGTAGTGGTATTGCAGGGTCATGTGGCAAGTCTATATTCAACTTCTTTAGAAACTGCCAAACAGTCCTCCATAGTGGTTGTACCATCCTGCATTCCTACCAGCAGTGAAGAAGTGTTCCTATCTCTCCACATCCTCTCAAACACTTACAGTTCTCTGTCTTTTTAATAGTGGCCATTCTGATAGGTATGAAATGATATCTCATTATAGTTTTGATTTGCATTTCCCTAATCATGAGTGATGTTGAGCATTGCTTCATGTGTTTTTTTGCCATTTGTATTTCTTCTTCGGAGAAATGTCTATTCAAGTCTTTGGCCCATTTTTTAATTGGGTCATTTGTCTTTTTATTGTTGAGTTGTAACATCTCTTTATATATCCTGGATATTAAACCCTTATCAGATACGTGATTTCCAAATATTTTTTCCCATTGAATTGGCTGCATTTTCACCCTTCTGACAAAGTCCTGTGAGGTGCAAAAGTGTTTAATTTTGAGGAGGTCCCATTTATCTACTTTTTCTTTTGTTGCACGTGTTTTGGGTGTGAGTTCCAAGAAACCACCACCTACTACAAGGTCTTGAAGATGTTTCCCTACATTTTCTTCTAGTAGTTTTATGATCCTGGCTTTTATATTTAGATCTTTGATCCATTTTGAGTTGATTCTTGTATAGGGGGTGAGATAGGGGTCCTCTTTTATTCTTTTGGTTATAGATATCCAGTTCTCCCAACACCATTTGTTGAAGAGACTGTTTTTTCCCATCAGCGTGGGCTTGGTAGGTTTGTCAAAAACCAGTTGACTGTATAGGTGAGGGCATATTTCTGGATTCTCAATTCTATTCCACTGATCGATGTGTCTATCTTTATGCCAGTACCATGCTGTTTTGACCACTGTAGCTTTGTAATATGTTTCAAGGTCAGGCAGTGAAATTCCTCCCCATGGCAATTTTAAAGGCACCATCAAGGCACAGAACAGGAAACTCGTTGTTAATGGGAAGCTCATCTCTATCTTCCAGAAATGAGATCCCACCAACCTCAAATGAGGCAATGCTTGTGCTGACTATGTTGTGTAGTCCATTGGTATCTTAACTACTTGGGGAAAGACTGGGGCTCACTTGAAGGGTGGAGCCAAAGGAGTCATCATCTTTGCCCCTTTTGCTGATGCTCCCATATTTGTGATGGCTCTGAACCATGAGAAGTATAACATCTCCCTCAAGATTGTCAGCACTACTTCCTGTACTACTAATGGCTGGCCCCCATGGCTAAGGTCATCCATGACAATTCTGGCACTATGGAGGGACTCATGACCACAGCTCATGCTATCACTGCCACTCAGAAAACTATGGATGGCCCCTCTGGGAAACTGTGTCATGACTGCCATGGGGTTGCCCAGAAAATCATTCCTGCATTTACTGCTACTGCCAAGGCAGTGGGTAAGATCATCCCTGAGCTGATTGGGAAGTTCACTGTCATGGCCTTCCACATCCCCATCCCCAATGTATACATTGTGGATCTGACCTGACGTCTGGAGAAAGCAGCCAAATATGAAGACATTACGAAGGTAGTAAAGCTGTCATCAAAGAGCCCCCTAAAGAGCATCCTAGGCTACACTGAGGACGAGGTTGTCTTCTGTGACTTTAACAGTGACACCTACTCTTTCACCTTTGATACTGGAACATCCAATTTGTCAAACACATTTCTTGGTATGACAATGAATTTGGCTACAGCAACAGGGTGGCAGACAATATGGTCCACATGGCCTCTAAGGAGTAACAGCCCCCAGGACCACCAGTCCCAGCAATAGTACAAGAGGAAGAGAGGCAGTCAGTTGCTGGGTAGTCCTTGCCCAAACCTGACCCCCAACACAAACAGCCCAATTAAAAAATGGGCAAAGACTTGAATGGACATTTCTCCAAAGATATATAAATGGCTAATAAACACATGAAACGATGCTCAACATCATTAGCCATTAGCAAAATGTAAATCAATGAGATATCACTTCACACCCAATAGAATGGCTATTATTGAAAAAACAGAAACCAAGTGTTGGCAAGACATGGAGAAATAGGAGCTCTTGTGCATTGCTGGTGGGAACGTGAAATGGTGCAGCCACTGTAGAAACAGTTTGGTGGTTCCTCAGAAAGCTAAGTACAGAATTACCATATGACCTGGCAGTCCTACTTCTGGGTATATACGCAGAAGAATTGAAAGCAGGGACTCAAACAGATATTTGCGCACTGATAATCATAGCAGCATTATTCACAAAATTGTCAAAAGATGGAAGCAACCCATCAATAGATGGATAAAGCCCTTGTAGTATATCTATACATGGAATATTATTCAGCCATAAAAAGGAATGAAGTTCTGACACATGCTGCAATACGGATGAACCCTGAAAACATCATGATGAGTGAAGCCAGGCATCATTCAAGGTTTACGAAGTACTGGGAGAAGGCAGAAGGTGTCTGAAACCATTTTCCTTCCTCAGTAGGCCAAGAGCAGCAGCAGATCCAGCCAGCTGTATATATGGCAAGAGGATTGTCATATAGAAACTAAATGACTGTAGAAAAAAAGTCTCGTAAAAAGATTTAGAATCCTGCCTGTTCTTGATCCTTTTCTTCTCTGCTTAAAAGTATGGCTGTTTTAATATTTGTTTTATTCAGATTCCATTTCTATGACCAGTTAGACGTGTCTCTTGAGTGCCCAATCAAGAAAACCTGGGCAGTCCGAAAGATAGATGTGTTGCCATGCCCTCTCATCCCATCCTCTCCCTGTGATTAAAGAGGAACCTAGAGCATGGCATAGGAGTATTAAGTTTTGCTTTTTCTCCTGTCAATAACTTTCACAGGCTTACCTCCAGCCCCAGCGTGCTAATTAGAATTCTGGAATATCAAAGTCACTCTACATATTAAGGTTAAGGAATATAGTTCTCAGTTCTCTTTGCTCTTACAGAAACAAGGGCTTTATATAGGGTTTTCTAGGCAAAGACTCCAGGTTCTAGCACAGTTAGACCCCATGCTTCCAGAGATCTTAACTACATTTCTTCTTTTAACCCGAGAAGTCTTTTATTACTTTCTACTAACACATAATCCCATAAGAAGTAATTTAAATATTATACATGATTTTTAAAGAACTCTGAACATAGATGGTTTTTAAATGGACTTTTAAGAATAAAACTCACCTATAATCATTTGTATTTCATCAGCTTTCCATCAGAGAAAATTAAGTTTGTTTTCAGATCAATGTTATTATTGGATTTGAGGCCTTTAATCAAACCAAGCACAGATGCAGAGAAGGCCAGTGCAAATTCCAAATATGGGTAATGATAAACCACTCAGATATATAAAATACGCAGTTTTCTGTTCCAGTGAAACAAGTTATATTTTCAGAAATAAGCATTACATGGAGCACTGATGTTACTTGAAGGCCCAGATTCCTCCAAGGAGCTTCTGAAGAAACCCTTTCTTCCTTCAGGTTTCAAAAAGACAATCTGAGAGTGTTAAACCAATGAGTCTGAGGAATTCAACCTCACCTTGGACAACATTCTGGCTGCCTTGATGAGTGGGGAATGTGCTCAATATTTAGAAAGTCTACCTCTTGGAAAATATTCACTGAGATCTTCCACACTAATCTAGATATTCTCATTATTTCCAGGCACCAAAGGCATAGCAACCTCTCCCGGAAAGCTGAGGAGGCAATTCTACATCTCTCCCAGTTCCAGAGCTTCCCAAAGGAGGCTTACTTGAACTCTGAATTCAGACCAGTGATGAATTGATTTCTGAAACTTTTGCTCCTCAGACTTCACCATATTTCTTAACTTCTGACCAAAATGAATCATATTAAAAACATCTTGAAGACTTAGATAACTTGGGATCCCATGGAGAATCTCGCACATATCATGCATGAAGTATATACTCAATATATATTTGACAAATGAGTGAAACTAGGAAATTGTGCAAAAGATATTTGAAATGTGTCTAGAGAGTAAACTTCTTTTTTGTTCTTTTATAACATAGTCCATGCCTTATCTCCTCTGGAAAGAGTAATTCAGAGACTGGAATATATTTGTCAGTATCTTCTTTGCTTAACATATTTTTGGAAATAGCTTCAGACCTATAACATAGTCTTCAAAACGTCTGGAATAGTGATTTTACAATAAATGTGCATTGAAGATATCCTTGACTTTTAAAAAGTCTTAAAGAATCCAGGGCCCAGACTTGTGGGAAAAAAAAAAAAGTGTATGAACAAGTTTAATAATAATGACAGCAACAAGCCTGATAGTAGGTGACACATTTTGTATGCTTTAATCCTCAGGGATTGACCCTCACGGTCAAGTTCTATTATCATCCCCATTTATAAATGAAAAAAATTGAGACTCCAGGACTTCAAATTTTGCCATTAATCATGTTATATTTGAGATGCAAAAGCACTTTCTTTTAACAGTTAGAAATACTATTGCTACTAGGGGTTAAAAATGATGTGGGACTATAAAGGAAAAGGAAATTAACTTTCTCTTTTAATTTTTTTTTTTTTAATTTTTTTATTTAATGAACTGGGGCTGGGGATTGAAGCCAGGAACTCATATGTGGGGAACTGGTGCTCAACCACTGAGCCACCTTGAGCCACACTAGCTCCCCTGAGTTTTTTTTTTTTTTTTTTTTTTTAGGAGGTACCAGGGACCAAACCCGGGGCCAGCCATGTGGGAAGCAGGTGCTCAACCGCTTGAGCCACATCAGCTCCCCATCCTATAACTTTTAAATAGACCATAAGGCACTCCCAAAACATTTTGAGGAATGACAGCATCAGGGGAATGGAACATTTAACCTCCTGTAGTTAGGGATACCACCCTTCTCCTTTCTATGCAGGAGTTCTGGGTACATGTTTCAAAGCTTCAGTCCAGCATTTCAAAGAACCATAAAAGGGCCATAGATTCCTAAAATGAACTCAGTGCCAAATTGTATTTTACATATCTACAGACATTACAGTTTTTTTGCTTTCACAGAGGGTTTGACTCACTGATCGCCTATTAATTCTAAGGAGATGATGGGGACAGAAATGAGCCTGAAGCATCTAGCAGAGGCAACCTTGCCAGAGCAAGAACCCCTTGCGTTAGAACAGGTCAGCTTTAGCTGATTTACGTTTGGGAAGTCAGAAGATAGATTTTTTAAAAAAGGTTTTTACTACTTTCAAAGGTTTGAAACCCATCTCAGAGCCTTTTCAAAAACACCTAAGGCGAATAATACACTTGCAAAACACATCCTTTTATTTACCCAAACTTTAGCCTCTTTTGCCAGCATGACTTATAAGAGCAGGAGTATTTAGAAAAGCATCTAAGTTATTTGGCTAATAAGCAATTTGAATGTTTTGAGAAGATAAAGTCTATAATTAAGAGATTGCCTAACAATGGATCTGCTGGAACTTAAGGACTTTTCCCAGGAAAACCACCAGGGAGCCTCAGGTGAGCAATACTGCACTCAGCTCTTGTCATAGGGGGGCATTCATTAACTTTAATGAGGGCCATAAAGAGATGCCTAAGGCAAAGGGAAATGCTCATTTTAAGATAACATTGTAGTCACTCCCTCATTTCTTCCTGAAATCAAGAACAAGAAAGGGAATTTTTGCTTGACCTTTACTTAAACAGGCAACCTGATCGAACAACCATTCAGACCCGGGCTGAATGCCATGTTTTCAATGGCCCAGGAGTGGCCCAACTGCTGTTTCTATGCCAACTATGAGGTCAAGATAAAATCCAAAGGTTAGTTTCAATCTTCAGATAAAAGCAAAGGATATAGGGCATGACTACTCCCAAATACTTTACTGCACTCTTAGTGCTTTTGATACTAAGTGTTTCTTAGATTAAGAACCAATTATTTATCATCTTAAAAAAAAAAAGAAGAAGAAATCACTAAGGGGATTAAAGGTAAGATTTCAAACTATCCGGTTTAAGTCACCAAAAGCCATTCCGTCAGCTGGAAGCACTTGCTAATCCATCTTGCCAACAGTGGAGTCTTAACACATTTCCTTTGGAAGGCTCACCTTCCAAAGCAGGCCCTGATAACTGCAGTCTTGCTGAAGGGCTCTAAAATGTTAGTTAAATAGATGCATAGCTTCCTCTTCACTCCCCCCTGCTCAAGTCTGTTGTGCATGGAAATGATATTAATGATCTTGAATCCCCAAAACATTGCAAATATTTTGACCCAATTAGAATGTAAATAAATTGAGGAAAAAAACCAAAACTTCAAAGCATATTGATCATAATTACAATGTAGATTGAGAAAGACATGATTTTGTAACAAGTGATAACCGGACATTTGTGCAAGGATAGGATATGGACTGGCTTGATGCCAGCCAGAGGGGCACTTGCTACAGAAGCCCAGTCAAACAGCGCTTTGGCCAGCGTTGGTCAAGGTCCTGCAGATTCCTAGTCACTCTGCCGGCCTGGCCTGCTCCAGAGCCTGTGCTAGGCTGCGAGGTTTGTTGCTGACTTCGCTGGTGCACTGCACCAGCCCTGCACCTTCAGCCTTCAGCTTTGGAAACTTCCCTCACCCCCAGGCAGACCTGGCTCCCAAGACTGCTCTTAAAGGTACCCAGGCGCAGTCCATCAGCCTGGTATTCTTCACCTTGAAATGTGCTGTGTACCCTCAGCCTGATTATTGTATGTTGATTGCATTAGCAACTTCTGAGTAAGCAAGCAAATAATTGTTTTGAGCATTCAAACTATTGTTGTGTTGAATCTGCTTCCCCCTGCCTCATCTGTCTGCTCACTGTGTCTGCTCATTGTCTCTGCTTGTGCCTGCTCACTGTGTCTGCTCGTTGCCTACTCATGTTCTTCTTTAGGAGGCATCAGGAACTGAACCCGGAACCTCCCATGTGGGAGGCAGGTGCCCAGCCACCTGAGCCACATCAGTTCCATGCTCGTTGTGTTTGCTTGTTGTGTCTGCTCATTTATCAGCTTGTTGTGTCAGCTCATTGCGTCTGCTCCTCTTCTTTAGGAGGCACCAGGAATCAAACCCAGGACCTCCCATTTGGGAGGCAGGTGCCCAATTGCTTGAGCCACATCTGCTCCCCAAATCTGCTTTTAAATGCTGAATTTACTTTCAATTTTGGTCTGTCGGTTTGTTATAACTACATTTGCAAGACAGAGTAAAAGGTGGGAAATGGACAGAGGAGACAAATGATCACACCACCAGAAATGATAGAGTTAAATTCTCACAGTGAACTTCCTTCCTCTGCACACCAGGAGTGAAAACATCTATAGGGAATTCAAAAGAACATCAAGGTGAAGAATGTAGCTCAAGAAGGAAAATTCAGGACCCGTGTTTGCTTTGGCATCTTGAGGTGAAAATGTTACTAAATAAGCTAAGTCAGGAACTAGAAATACAATCGAGTGAAGTGCCACCTTTTGACTAATGCCATGTGATTCGTGAACTTCTTTGGAGTTTTGAAATGACATTAGTGTGAATGCCTAAGAAAGCCCTCTTAGCTCTGGAATATCCTCAATTAGTTCCACCCCTTACAGGAGTGCAGTGGTTCATTATATTTGTCTGTATCACCTCAGAATCACCATGTGAGGTAAGTTCCTACTATCCACTATTGTCTCATTTTAAAGGTGACTTGTTAACTCTCAGAAATAATGAAAGGATAGCAGGATCTTGAACTATCATTTCTTTTTTAGTCTATCTGGCCTTTGGTGTTGATCCAATCTGATCATTAAGCCAGAAAGCTTGGTGGAGGAATAGAGTGTGGCAAGTGGGGGAACAAGTGCAGAATGTTATTTTCCTCCTTCACTATATTTTATTCCTCTCAGACTAGATGACCCTCAAACCCTGTCCCCTATGCAGTTTCCATAAATCTCTTACTGCAGGACAGACTTCTCCATTTCTTGATTCATTCTTAAATTGTGGCTATTTCTCTCCACTCCAAAATTTCCTTCCCTCTTTACCGTAGTTTTTTAACAGTCTCCTTCAGATATATCAGGCCTATACTTACTTATTACTTAGTATATTTCACCTGACCAACTACCTTACCCCTGCCCATCTAGTAGATTCTTCAATCTAGATGTAATGTGAGTTGTCTTTTTTTTTTTTTTCATTCATTAAACTACAGTAGCAGCTGATTATAAGTCACCAAAAAAGGAAAGAAAAGAAAAAGTATGAAAGGGAAGTTTCTAACCCACAAAGGTATAACAAAGGGATTAATCTGGGTGTTCTTGGTTTTATCTATCAGTCAAATAGAACCACAATCTGAGTTTCAGTTAAAAAAACAAACAAACAAAAAAACAAGCAATAAAACAAAACAAAACAAAAAAACGATTCCCTTTTACTACTTCTAGTTCTCTGCTGAAGCACATCCCAGGGCCCATCCTAAAGGGCCACTGTGCTCTCTTATCTTCCAAGTTCTTTAGTTATAATCCACATGAAATTGGATTAAAATTAACCTCTGAGGCTGCTCTTAAAGTTGAAGGAGGAAGGTCAAAATCAAGTAAAGCATGCTCTAAGGGGGAAAAAAACAAACATCTCAAAAGAGAGGGCTAATTGTATTTACGCAGATATTGAGTTTCCAGCTTTTTAAAGTATCTGCTGACTTCTGTCCAGGCTCTTGTCCTGAATAGCAGAGGGAATCCTCTTGAACTATGGCCTGGGCTGTGGGCTGTACTGTGCAGTCACAACGGCTTCCACAACTCAAAAGCACTGGTCCATTCCAATGACTTATAGGAGCTCTGCATTCCAAAAGTCACATTTCCCCAACAGGTGCTTCATTACTACCACCAGGTTATCATTCAAATGATCAATATCACTACTACCTTGCCATTATTTGAGGAATGTTTATTTGTTCAAAACACATGCACACCTATACACACAGTTGAGGTAAATTAAGGAAAAAAGATATGAATATGGGACCTGGCAGAAAAACATGGCAGTGAAAAATGTGGCCATGAAGACCTACAAGATGGCTGCTGGAAGAACCCCAAGAGAACCCCCTTTCAGAACAGGATTTTGTCTGGGATGAAGGAAAAGCCCTGGATATCATCAAGGGGACTTGTCATTGGGCACCCCCAGGCAATTGATGGGTGGGGTAACCAATCAAAACAGCAAACAACTGGGATTACTCGAATAATTAATGCTTTAAAAAGCAAGCAAGGAAGCCCAATCAGCCCCGTTTTGCCTTTTTTCTCCCTGCTTGGATTAGCAAACAAATAGACCTGGGGATCTGTAATCTGTAATGGAGACTTGTAGTCTGTAAATCAGCCCTTTCTATCCCTTTTTAGCCCTTTTCCTCTCTCTACCTGGGACCGACCCATAATCTGTTATTTTCTCCCATTTCTCTTCTCTCATTTTCTTAGTAAACTATTGGCCTAACTGAACTGGCGTGTACTTAAAATTCTTTTTTTGTAACATAGAGAAAATCCAGCAACACAGGTATATATGTACACAAATGAACATACAATTAGAATTACAAATAAGGCTTCTCTAAGAGAGTGAAGTTTGAGCTGAGATAAAGAAAATCCAGAAATGTCTAGTCTGATGAGAATGTCTAGTCCGATGGAAAAGAGGAAGGGCCAGGAGAGAAGGAGGATGGTGGCTCACTAGGGTGAGGCAGTGGAGATAAAGTGAATTAGAGTGAAGGAGAGGGATTAGAAGGTAGAATAGACACAACTTGTTGAAGGCTTGAGTATCCTGGGTGAGTAAGATAACCAAAAACTCCCAGATTTCTAGGCAGGCTCAAAACGCAGTCCTTTACGTATGTTATAATGGTCAATAAAAGTGGCATCCCGCAAAAACTGGAAACAATCCAAGTGTCCATCAACCAATGAATGGCTAAACAAAATGTGGTATATACCTACAATGGAATATTATTCAGCCCTAAAAAACAATGAAGTTCTGATACATGGAATGACATGGATGAACCTTGAAAACATCATGATAAATGAAATAGGTCAGAGACAAAAGGACAAATATTCTATGATTCCACTGATACGAAATAATTAGAATAAGTAAACTCATAGACTCAAAATCTAGAATATAGGTTACCAGGGAATGGGGTAGGGGTAGGGAATAGGGAGTTAGTGATTAAATTATGCAGTTTCTATCTGGGATGATGGAAAAGTTTTGGTGGTAGATGGTGGTGAAGCAGTTGCAACAAGACTCATTTACCCATACTCATTGTTGTAACTGGATGCCTCCTTGTCCTCCCTATGGCCTCCTTGAATCCTGAGCTCCTTATGGTCTTAGCTCTCATGGGTTCCCAGGGATATCCTGAGACCATACTTGTGTGCTCCCTACTAACTGTGACCAAAAGTAATCTACCCAAGGAAAAACTCCCCCTTTTTACATGCTTAGGCTGCCATTTGCTGGCCATGTGATGTCTGACTTTCTATGTAGAGCATGCCTCATATGCTCTGAGACTCCCTCCCTCCTCCTACCCCTATATAGACCTCACCTGACCATATGAGAAGGAGATAGAGTTGAGCTTTGCTCGTCTCCTTGCTGGCTGACCTAGCAATAAAAGCCCTTTCTTTTCTCAAAAGCCTAAAGTCAGAATATTATCTCCTGTGTACACTGGGCAATAAGCCCTTGCTTGGTAACAGTGGTGATGGTAGCACAACATTGTGAACATAATTATCAGCACTGAATTATATATTTGAATGTGGCTAAAGGGAAAATTTTTAGGGTGTAAATATGTTACTAGAATAAAAATTAAAAAAAAAAAAAAATCCACAGGACTATACAACATAAATAGTGAACGCTAAAGTAAACCATGGACTATAGTTAATAGTAAAATTATAAAAATGTGCTTTCAATTGTAAAAAATGCACCACATTACTGCAAAATGTTGACAACAGGATGGTACAACTTCTCTTAAAAAAACAAAGGTGATCTCTACAGTGTCCACCAAGATGTGAGATGGTGTAGTGGTTACAATTATGGTCACTATAGCAAGAGACAAGGGTTTGAATCCTAGTTCTGATGCTTAGTAGTTATTTGACCTAGGACAATTATACAAGCTTTCTTTGCCTTTGTTTTCTTATTTAAAAAAGGAGAATAATAACTGCATAATCTATAGAGTTGTAAGGACTAAATAAAGTAATATATGCAGAGTTCTTAGAATAGTGCTTGGCATGTGGTAAGTGCCAAATAAATATTAGCCATTATTATCATTAACATGTGGCAGGAAATCCGATGTGTTACCTCATCCTCCCAATAGGCCTGCAAGTAATGCACTGTTATCTCCATTTTGCAGATGGAGAAGTGAAACAGGATTTTGAGAATGTGTCAATGACACACAGACAATTTAGTAACAGAGGCAAAATTGAGATCAGTTTTGTCTGGTTCCAAACTTTATAATGTTCATATTAAAATAAGTAGTTTTTCTTACTACTTCCATGTGAGAACAAAGGATGGATATGGCTATGTAAGTTTCCTCATTAAGTCAAACTAGCCAACTTCCCAGATTGACATTTGTGAGAAACTTCTGATCAAACATTGACACTTACACACTGTTAAGTAAAATAAAATGGCAACCTGCATTGGGCATTGCTGGGAGGGACCCCTTCCTAAGAATCAATTTTCCAGAAAAAAAAATCAATTGACATGCAGGAGCTTTCCAAGAAAATGGAACAATGGAACAAAATCTACAGAACTACAGATAGGCAACAAACACCTGGGAATAAACCAGTTTGGGTTCAGTAGAGAGAGTTTATCAGAATGGACAAGCATTCTAATCAATGTATATATGCTCCCCACAATGTAAGACTCCCCTCAATGTAAAATGGAAACAATAGCAGCCAATCAAAACACTTCCTTGTTTGCTTCTGAGTTTGCCCTATATAAGCTTCCCCTTTCCACTGCTTTAGTGGAGTTGTCCAAATAAATATCAGCAAAAATTTTTAAATGCTTCAGCTTTCCTTTGGCAGAATCTGGTGTTATAAGCAAGATCCAAAAGAAGAACCATGGCACCCCCCAGATGAAGTAACCAGGTGAAGGTACTTGTAGAGCCATTTTGTGTTTACTACTTTATTGCTATATACGGAAGTGGTGGGTAAGCCTCTCCTGGATCCGAGCTCCATAGCATGTGTTGAGCTCTGCTCAGTTTATCTGGGCACATTAAAACTGGTCTGGGTCCAGAGGAAGCCTCAGGTAAGACACCCACCTTTTCTTTAAATTGTTCCACTGAGGCATCAAAAAATAGTGATTCCAAAATAACCTCATTAAAAGACTCCTTAAAAAAGCAAAACAAAACCAAACCTTAAGAAATGAGAAGCCAAGACAAGAGAAGAGGACTGTAGACAAACTGACTTGACTCTTAACAGCACCTTCAGCCCCTTCTCTTCATCCTCCTTTCCTGACCCTTCTGAATCTACTAACCCTCTCTCTCATTTACCCTTTTACAAGGAATAGGAGTAATAAAACAAAACTAGGCAAATGCCCTTTAGGGTTAGGCTGTCCACAAACCTAGGCATCCCAACCAGTGTCCCCTTAATTTATACTCAGAGGTGGAACTCAGTGCCATAATTATTCATAGAATAATTTAGGATTGTTTAGGGGGCATATGATCCAGGGTAACCTGACCTAAAGTACACGTTTGTCTGAACCTTAGATGATAAATCCTGGAAGGCAAAAGCTGATTGAACTGACCCAGAAAGAGACCTAGAAGATCCCTCTTTCCACAATAAATCTGTGGGTCAAATAGGCCAAGAAACAGGGCAAAGCTTCTATAACATTACACATCAGGACAAAGAAAATCCTAAAAGTCAACTCCACCGATATTGATGGGAAAGCTTTAGCCCTCATATTAAGCAATTAACCTCAACTTATTCCGTCTGCTAAGAACAGATTCTGATAAAAATATAAGAGTGGGGCAAGGACAGGAAGCCAGTTCTTTTATATGTACTAGTAAGTTTTATATTTCTATGTTTTCTGTGTTTCTGTGTTTTTATACTTGACTCATGAAAAATTTTATATTGAAGCTATAAGCTCTCTATATGTGTCTATATATTTGATGTACATTTTACTACCCCTGGACAATACTACCAAGTTAACTTAGAAAATTCTTAAAAGAGCTTTATTCAAATTGCCTTAAAGATAAAAAAGCACTTATATATGAATCAAATTACTGAAATCCTACAAATTAAGGAAACCAAACTTATAATATTTCCAATGAAGAGAGATTATTTGTAGAACTAAACCCAAATTTTTTTTAAACTTTATTTTGTACATTTAATAATTGAAAACATAAACAATTAAAAACTAAAAAGTTAAACACAGATGAATAAATATATACATTTCTCAATTAAATATAATGGATACATGTAAAAAAAATTTTTTTTTGAATCAAACAATATATTACACAATATATTTGGTTCATAGTAATGCATTCATACAGTATTTGTGCTTTTGTGTCTGGCTTGTTTCACTCAACATAATGTCCTCCAGGTTCATCCATGTTGCCATATGCTTTATGACTTCATTTCCTCTTATAGCTGCATAATATTCCATCGTGTGAATAGACCACAGTTTGTTTATCCATTCATCTGTTGATGGACACCTGGGTTGTTTCCAACTTTTGGCAATGGTGAATAATGTGGCTATGAACATCGGTGTGCAGATGTCTGTTTGTGTCACTGCTCTCAGTTCTTGTGGGTATATACCCAGTAGTGGTATTGCAGGGTCATGTGGCAAGTCTATATTCAACTTCTTTAGGAACTGCCAAACAGTCCTCCATAGTGGTTGTACCATCCTGCATTCCTACCAGCAGTGAAAAAGTGTTCCTATCTCTCCACATCCTCTCCAACATTGGAGTTCTCTGTCTTTTTAATAGTGGCCATTCTGATAGGTGTGAAATGATATTTCATTGTAGTTTTGATATGCATTTCCCTAATCATGCGTGATGTTGAGCATTTCTTCATGTGTTTTTTTGCCATTTGTATTTCTTCTTCGGAGAAATGTCTATTCAAGTTTTTGGCCCATTTTTTAATTGGGTCATTTGTCTTTTTATTGTTGAGTTGTAACATCTCTTTATATATCCTGGATATTAAACCCTTATCAGATATGTGATTTCCAAATATTTTTTCCCATTGAGTTGGCTGCCTTTTCACCCTTCTGACAAAGTCCTGTGAGGTGCAAAAGTGTTTAATTTTGAGGAGGTCCCATTTATCTACTTTTTCTTTTGTTACACGTGCTTTGGGTGTGAGTTCCAATAAACCACCACCTACTACAAGGTCTTGAAGATGTTTCCCTACATTTTCTTCTAGTACTTTTATGATCCTGGCTTTTATATTTAGATCTTTGATCCATTTTGAGTTGATTCTTGTATAGGGGGTTAGATAGGGGTCCTCTTTCATTCTTTTGGTCATAGATATCCAGTTCTCCCAACACCATTTGTTGAAGAGACTGTTTTTTTCCCATCAGCGTGGGCTTGGTAGGTTTTTCAAAAACCAGTTGACTGTATAGGTGAGGGTTTATTTCTGGATTCTCAATTCTATTCCACTGATCGATATGTCTATCTTTATGCCAGTACCATGATGTTTTGACCACTGTAGCTTTGTAATATGTTTCAAGGTCAGGCAGTGAAATTCTTCCCACATTGCTCTTCTTTTTTAGAATACTTTTGGCTATTCGGGTGCACTTACCCTTCCAGATGAATTTGGTAATTGCCTTCTCTAATTCTGTAAAGTAAGCTGTTGGGATTTTGATTGGTATTTCATTGAATCTGTAAATCAGTTTGGGCAAGATTGACATCTTCACGATATTTATTCTTCCAATCCATGAACACAGAATGCCTTTCCATTTGTTTAGGTCTTTTAAAATTTCTTTTAGCATTGTTTGGTAGTTTTCTGCATATAGGTCCTATACTTCCTTGGTTAAATCAACTCCTAGGTATTTGAGTCTTTTTGTTGCTATTGAAAATGGAATTTTCCTCCTGATTTCCTCCTCAGATTGTTCAGTACTAGTGTACAAAAACATCACTGATTTTTGCGTGTTGATCTTATATCCTGCCACTTTGCTGAACTCATTTATTAGTTCAAGTAGCTTTGTTGTGGATACTTCAGGATTTTCTAAATACAGGATCATGTCATCCACAAACAGTGAGAGTTTTACTTCCTCTTTTCCTATTTGGACACCTTTAATTTTTTTGTCTTGTCTAATTGCCCTCGCTAGAACTTCTAGTACAATGTTGAATAACAATGGTGACAGTGGGCATCCTTGTCTTGTTCCTGATCTTAGGGGGAAAGCTTTCAACCTTTCTCAATTGAGTATGATGTTGGTTGTGGGTTTTTCATATATGCCTTTTATCATATTGAGGAATTTTCCTTTTATTCCTATCTTTTGAAGTATTTTTATCAAAAAAGGATGTTGGATTTTGTCGAATGCCTTTTCTTCATCTATTGAGATGATCATGTGTTTTTTTTTCCTTCAATTTGTTAATGTGGTGTATTACATTGATTGATTTTCTTATGTTGAACCAGCCTTGCATGCCAGGAATAAATCCCACTTGGTCGTGATGTATAAGTCTTTTGATATACTGTTGGATTCGATTTGCAAGTATTTTGTTGAGAATTTTTGCATCTATGTTCATGAGAGAGATTGGTCTGTAATTTTCTTTTCTTGTGGAATCTTTATCTGGCTTTGGTATTAGGGTGATGTTGGCTTCATAAAATGTGTTGGGTAATTTTCCGTTCTCTTCAATTTTTTCGAAGAGTTTAAATAGGATTGGCGTTAATTCTTCTAGAAATGCTTGGTAGAATTCACCTGTGAAGCCATCTGGTCCTGGACTTTTCTTTGCTGGAAGATTTTTGATGACGGATTCAATCTCCTTAATTGTGATTGGTTTGTTAAGTTCTTGTATTTCTTGTTGTGTCAGTGTAGGCTGGTTATGAGTTTCTAGAAATTTGTCCATTTCATCCAGGTTGTATAGTTTGTTGGCATATAGTTTCTCATAATATCCTCTTATGATTCTTTTTATTTCTGTGAGGTCATTTGTAATTTCCCCCCTTTCATTTCTGATTGTATTTATTTGCATCTTCTTTCTTTTTTTTCTTTGTTAGTCTAGCGAGGGGTTTGTCAATTTTATTGATCTTCTCAAAGAACCAGCTTTTGGTTTTGTTGATTTTCTCTATGCTTTTCTGTTCTAATTTTCATTTATTTCTGCTCTAATCTTTATTATTTCTTTCCTTCTTTTTGCTTTGGGAATGGTTTGCTATTCTTTTTCTAGTTTCTCAAGTTGTTCAGTTAAATCTTTGAGTTTAGCTCTTTCTTGTTTCTTAATATAGGCATTTAGGGCTATAAATTTCCCTCTCAAGACTGCCTTTGCTGTATCCCATAAGTTTTGATATGTTGTGTTCTCATTTTCATTTGTCTCAATATATTTACTGATTTCACTTGCAATTTCTTCTTTGACCCACTGAATATTTAGGAGTGTGTTGTTCAGTCGCCACACATTTGCAAATTTACTTTTTTCCTATCTCTTATTGATTTCTAGTTTCATTCCATTATGATCTGAGAAGGTGCTTTGTATAATTTCAATCTTTTTATATTTATTGAGAGCTGTATTGTGACCTAACATGTGGTCTATCCTGGAGAATGATCCATGGGCACTTGAGAAGAATGTATAACCCACTGAGTTTGGATGCAGTGTTCTGTATATGTCTGTTAGGTCTAACTTGTTTATCATATTGTTCAAGGTCTCTGTTTCCTTGTTGATCTTCTGTCTAGTTGTTCTATATAATGATGTAAGAGGGGTGTTGAAGTCTCTGACGATTATTGTAGAAATGTCTATTTCTCCCTTCAGTTTTGCCAGAGTTTGTCTCATATATTTTGGGGCACCCTGGTTAGGTGCGTAGATATTTATGACTGCTATATCTTCCTGGAGGATCGTCCCTTTTATTAATATATAATGGCCTTCCGCATCTCATCACTTTTTTGCATTTGAAGTCTGTTTTGTCTGATATTAGTATAGCTACCCCTGCTCTTTTCTGTTTATTATTCACGTGGAGTATTTTTTTCCAACCTTTTACTTTCAGCCGTCTTGTATCTTTGGGTCTGAGGTGAGTTTCTTGTAAGCAGCATATGGATGGCTCATGTTTTTTTATCCATTCTGTCAGCCTGTATCTTTTGATTGGGGAATTTAATCCATTCACATTCAATGATATTACTGAAAATGCACTATTTATTTCCTCCATTTTATTCTTTGGTTTTCATATGTCATCTTATTTTTGTCTTTCTTTTTACTCTTTTGGTTATCCTTTCTGCTTTTCTTTCTTCTATACTCTCCTCCAAGCCTCTCTCTCCTGTCTTTTTCTTTCAAGTTCTAAGGCTTCCTTTAATATTTCCTGCAAAGGTGGATTCTTTTTTGCAAACTCTCTTAGTTTCTGTTTGTTTGTGAATACTTTATATTCACCTTCATATTTGAAGGACAGTTTTGCTGGATAAAGAATTCTCGGCTAGCAGTTTTTCTCTTTCAGTTTCCTAATTGTATCATACCACTGTCTTCTGGCCTCCATGGTTTCTGAAGAGAAATCTGCACTAAGTCTTACTGGACGTCCTTTGTACGTGATCGTTTGCTTTTCTCTTGCTGCTCTGAGAATTTTCTCTTTATCTTTTACATTTGACATTCTGAATAATATGTGTCTTGGCGTAGGTCTATTTAGATTTATTCTTATTGGGGTACGGTGTGCTTCTTGGACACGTAAGTTCATTTCTTTTGTGAGAGTTGGGAAATTTTCAGCTATTATTTCCTCTTCTCCTTCTGGAACTTCCATGACACGTATGTTCTTGCGTTTTGTGTTGTCATTCAACTCTCTGAGCCCCTGCTCAATTTTTTCCATTCTTTTCTCTCTCTGTTCTTTTCTCTCTTCAATTTTAGCTGCTCTGTCTTCAGTATCACTTATTCTTTCTTCTATCATTTCGAGTCTGCTGTTGTATGCTTCAAAGGTATTTTTGACTTCACCTATTGTGTCTTTCATTCCCATGAACTCCGTTACTTTTCTGTCCAGTGTTTCAAATTCTTCTTTGCATTTGCTCAATGACTTCTTGATGTCATTGATCTCTTTAACTATATTCTCTTTCATCTCATTAATTTGATTTTGGAAATTTGTGCTCATTCACTGATTAGTTCTCTCAAATTCTGCATTTCTTCTGGGACTTTGCTGTATTCCTTTTCTTGGGCCATGTCTTCTATTTTCTTAGTATGGCTCATAATCTTTTGCTGGTGCTTAGGCATCTGGTTAGGTTGTATTTTACTTAGATGCTCTATCTCTTTCTCTTTTATGGGGTTTTAGTGGCAGGAGGCTGTGAGTTACCACAGCTCTTTGGTTTTTAGCTCAACCTTGATTGTTAGGATTGTTTTGCTGGTTGCTCAAAACTGGGCACTGGACCCAGTAATTGGTTGTAGAGTCGTTTCCTAGGGCCTTGGGCAGGGAGGCTATAGAGGCCAGGAAAAGCCTCTCTTACTTATTAATTTTCTTATGTGCACTTCCTTGGTCTGCCAGGAGATGGCGCTTGTTGGCAGCTCTCAATTCAATGCCTGGTCAGAGCGTATTTGTTGTGACACAGGCCAGATCAATGTGATAGGGCTTCCTTTCTGGGGGCTAAGAGCCCTGTGATTCAAACTTTCTGAGGCAGTTCTCCAGACTTCTCTCGTAGTGCCCCCCTTTTCCCAGCTAGGAAATATTTCCACTCCCTTCTGAATCCTCAACCATCAGTCCCTGTTAGTAGAGGAGGAGATTGGGAGGTTTGTATATCTTTAGCCCCTTGCAGGCTCCAAGGCAAACAGTGGCGCAGCCCCACCCAGCCTGGAAGGGCTCTCGGGACTGGGCGGACCAAAACTAGGAGTCCAAAGCAGGGTCAGCCCCAGGCTCTCTCTACCCTCTCTTGTGGAGTCCTCAACAATTAGTCCAGGCTAGAAGAGAGGGAGGTTGGGAGGGTCGGATTTCTCCAGTACTTTCTAGGCTCCCAGGGCAAACCGTCCTTTGGAAGGGTCCGTGGGACTCCGCAGCCCAAATTTCAGGTCAGAACCTGAGTCAGCCTAAGGTTGTGTCCCTCTTTCTCCCCTTTCCGGGAGTGGCAGATCCCTGAAGCCCCCTTTGTCTGTGGTCGCAGGCCCAGAGGCCGGAGAATTCTGAAGAGTGTGGGGGAGGGTGCCGGCAGCAGCAGAAGCTGCTACTTGCAACTCACAGTTCTGTTGTTGCAATTTCCCTCTTCTGTCCCTCTCTCCTCTGGGTGGTGTATAGACTTCACCTGCTGTCCTAAACCCTAGAAGATCTTTTTTGGGGCTGTTTCCGCTTAACCCAAATTTTTAAAAACAAAAATTCAAGTTCACTTAATTTAGGTAATTTTTTTCACAAATGGGACCGGTTAAACATTGTTAGCTAAATAAAAACAGCTATGTCTTCTGAATTATCAATATCAAGTAGAAGAAAAGCTTACATTTTATTCTACTTGAGCATGTCCTTTCTAAATTTACACAGGTTTACTGGTCAAATAAGCTAGCATTATATCTACCAGATATTTAAGAGGATGAAAAATGTAAACTTGTTTAACCAAATTGAATTATTATTCTGACAAAATTTATATGAAGAATAACTGTGTTTTGTAGGATATTGGCTTGAAGGCAGTAGCCAAGATCTTTTTGTTAACTTAAATATGTAAAGTATCCAGGATGTGTTTTTGTTAAGGAAAAAATAGAGTAGTTTTTTCCTAAAGTAAAATGACTGTTTGTTGCAGAATGTGAAACTGGATTTTGTAGAATTAAACATGAATGAGTACAGGGAAGAAGGTTTGAAGAAAAGTAATTTTATTTGTCATGGACAAGGTTGGGTAGGATTTAATAGATTTATAAGATTTTAAGAGTTTTCTTATCAGACAGTATCTTCATGCAAAACTAGAATTTGGTTTTCCCTGTTAAAATGAAAAAAAAAATGTCTTGAATTATTGGTATGCTTTATAAAAGATTTTTCATAGCCACCTGAGTAATCTGTCTAGAAGGCAATGATTCTGTGTCTTCACACAACAATCTCCTGTGCATTATATATATATATATTTTTTCCTGCGCTTTATATTAACCTTATATTTCCTTCCTGTTTAAGTAAACAAGTATTTTCAGTTTTGAAAAAATTATTATTATTATTTTTACAACCTTGCTACCTCTTCTCTTTACTTTTAAAATATTTTATTGTCATTTGAGTTAAATAGGGAACCAAATATTGTTTCACAGTGACCCATGATCCTATTTAACAACTGTTCAAACCTGACAATTTTTGACATTTCACCTTCCCCAAATCAACCTCTAAAAGATGTCTTCTTGATCTCACACTGAGTTTGGGATTTTCCAGTGGGCCCCTGGAAAGCCAGAGGGATTTGTTCTTTCACCTTTTAAAAAGAGAGGTGCTAGAAATAGGTTTATTTGATATGTTATGAGTTGCATGGAAAGGGTGGTCAAATTAAAAAGGTTTTCTAACCTTCTGTTAATTAAATTTTTGTGGATAAAATATTATTAATATAAATATTTCAGAAGATATATAAACCTCCTATAGATTTGTCAGTGTCCTCACTGTCCTCAAGCTCAGACAATTCCATGGACAGACAAATTTCCTGCACTGGGTTCTTGTTTTAATGGAATATGGGGACAAGGAGTATGTTTTGGATTTGTGCTTTTAATTATGATAGTCTATATGTTTTTATTTCTTGTTCTACAAACTGTGCTTCAAAATTCTGTTCAAATTCCTTGTCACCCTCAAGACAGATGGCTGCTCTTAAGACAGCTAATCAAAAGGAAAATGAGATAGAAATGGGACTGTCTCTAGCGGACTGAGACTAAAAATAAAAATATAAAATAAGAGATGCCCTGTCATGGAGAGAGGGCGATCCCTGTAATCCACTCAAACAAGTTAGTAACCCCACCCCAAGAGTCTTAAATGTAATTGAACAGCCACCCAATGAATCCCACTGCAATCAAGTAAATAAAAACATAGAAAGGAACAGACCAAGACTACTTGACTACCTGATAAGAAAAGAAATCATTGTGGTGACAGGAGTGACAGGAGTGTTTTGGTCATGTTTCTAATGAGGCCATTGGAAACGTGACCAAAACAGGGAAATGTTAAGTAAATTAAAATGGCCAAATGCATTGGACTTTGCTGGGAAGGGCTTCTTTCCAAGAAATGATTTTCCTGAAGACAAAAACAATTGATCTGCAGGGGTTTTCCAAAAACATGGAACAGCGGAACATACCCTGCAAAACTGCAAATAAACACCACCTGGTGATATACCCGTTTCAGTTGAGGAGAGATAGCCTATCAGAATGAGCAGGCATACCACACTAATCAATGCATATTTATTTGCTCCCCACTCTGTAAGAACCCCCCTCCCCATGTAAAATAGAAACTTCACATCAGCCAATCAGAACACTTCCTTGCTTGCTTCCACATTTGCCCTATAGAAGCTTCCCCTTTCCACAACCTTGGCAGAGACCCTTACCACCTTCATTTTTGTGCTGCCAGATTCGCAAATCACTTGTTGCTCAAATAAACTTTAACAAAAATTTAAAAATGTCTCTGCTTATCTTTGACAGTCAAAACACAATTCATACAATTTATCGGGGGAAAAAAAAAACATTTCTTTTCCACAAAGCTCTAAGTATTGGGATGTAGACTTCTCCAAATAAGCAAGTTATACTATGTTCTTTTTTTGTAATCCATTAACAAGACATTATTGTTCATTTTGAGAGAATATTTATTTTCCTCCAGTTGCCAATGAACAGTAAAACTGTTATGGCTTTTTTGTTGGTTCTTTTATGCCTCTTTATATTTCAACAATGGAAGCATATAACTCACTGGAAACTAGTATTTGCCAAATGCACATTCTATTCTAGAGCAATTCCTGAAGAACAGTTAGAAATAAAAATTTTACAAATTTTCTTCTAATCCTATGTTCATTAAAATACAAATAGAGATGCCATCCTTTGCAATCCAGAGACAACTCGGGCATTTTTTACACAACCAGAAAGAGAAAAATAGTTGGGAGAGTGGAGCCTTTTCTCCCTTTCTCATTTATTCTCAAGTGTTAACCAGATAGTTAAACCTCCACAGAACCATAACATTGGGTTTTGGCGGTAAAATGGATTTTATGGTTCATCCTGTACTCCTTCCTTCTTTTGTGGGTAGGAAAGAAAAAGTCTAGAGAGTTAAATGACCTTTTCAAGGTCACACAGCTAGCTGGTGGCTAATGAGGAACAAATGTGTACTGAGTCCAGTGACTGATAATGGCAAACTGGGAAAGCTAGCAAGGTAAAAAGTTTTAATTACACTGGCCATTGCCTGTAGAAGTAATGGTTTGTGACTCCTTAGTTGTTTCTGATAACACTGTAAACACCTCCTTGAATGAGCCAATTTAAGAAAACCTATGCTATTTCTGTGATAGGGACACTTGAGGCCATTTCAATAGAAATTTCAAAATACTTATTTTTCAATGCAGAATAATTTAATAGTGAACAGACAGACTTTAAACATGTTTTTTATCTCACTTTTATTTCTGTGGGTTATGGAAAAACCTGAAAAAACAAACAAACAAAAAAACAAAGCCCAAACCCAATTATGTTAGCATGAAAATTAGCTTCTCTATTAAACTGGAATTGTTCTTAGTTTCTTCTCTAAAATGATAGTGGTCATGAGCAAAAAATCAAATCCACTGGGTGCTAGTTACATTTCAATGGCTTTTGCTGACTTATTCATAACATAAATTCTGGCTCTGTGTCATATTTAACTCCAAGCATGTATTCAGGTAGAATCTGAGACTTAAATACAAACATAGGTAGGAATGAGCTTTGAAAGTTTGCTCCAATTGAAAGGGAAGCATTTTCAAATGGAGTTTGCTTCCTAAAATATCATTACATTGGGGCTATTAGAAAATAAACTCACAGAATACATAATTAGTCGTTAACCACCCTCCAAACCATAAGATTACTGATTTTCTCATTTTGGTCTTTTTTTCTCCCAGATTCTGTTCTGAAGATTCCTCTTTCTCTTTTGTACGCTGTCTATAATCCCCACCACCGCTGTCATCACCACCATTCTTACACATCGTGGCTTACAGTGTCATCAGCACTTGTGAGCATTTTTATATTCATGAACTCTTTTGATTCCCACAACACCCTACAATATGGGTATCATCACCACCAATTTCCAGCTGAGGAAGCTGAGGTATAAAGGACACCTGACTTGTCCAAGATCACACCTAAAAGTGACCAACCATTCCGGTTTACCCAGGACTCTCCCAACGCAAAGTCCTGCTTTCTGGAAAACCCCTGAATCATGGGCAAACTGGCACAGTTGGCCACCCTAAACACTGTGTGTACTGTATATGTTTGAGCCTTATTATTATTATTTTTATTTTTTATTCCAGAACTCTTGCTCTTAAATATTACATAATGACTTGGGTCTGAAAAGATTAAGAGCTATCAGAGGCCAAAGGAAAATAGCAAAGAAAAAGAAAAACAAACAAACAAAAAAGCTAGTTACCACAGTGACTCTGTCAGTGGAGATATTAAAAGGAGCTTGACCTGAAGTGCTATGCCTGGCAAAGTAATGCCCAAAATTTCATTGTTTACTTTGCCCTGGGTAGGGAAGGCTATTATTATTATAATTTTCTATTAAGAGAAAAATGCAGCAGACTTTTTCCTGGACTGCAAACAATGCACTTCTGACCTGAGGCTAATTTGAAAGTAATCATCCATGGGAACTGCATTGACATAAACCCTGCTTTTTGATTTCCTTATAATCTTCACGATGAAATGGCATCTTTTGGGCTTGCATCCATCTGTTTTTTAAAGAAACAGCTTAATCCAATGGACTAATCAGATGAGCAATACTCTCCTAATTAAATACTCCAAAGAAAATGTGTTTGTATAAAATAAATGGGAATAGTAATCGCTTACACTTATTGAGTACTCAGTATGGGCTAGGCAGAGTATTTGACACGCTTTGTGTGCATGGATTTCTTTAATCCTCAAATAATACACGAGGCTGCTATTATCCCCAGACTCATGGTTACATAGCTAAGAAATGGCAGTCCCGGGATTTGAATTCAAACAATAGAGCTCTAGATACCATGTCCTTAACCTCTAGACTAAACCTTCTTCCTATCCCAGTAGAATAGTACCTAGAAACCAACTGTGGCAGGCTGAATAATGGCTCCCAAATATGTCCACATCCTAATGCCCAGGACCTGTGAATGTTATGTGAATATTGCCAAAGGGACTTTGCAGATATGATTAAGGTTAAGGACCTTGAGATGGGGAGATTATCCTGGATTGTTCTGGCAGGCCCAATGAATCCACAAGGTCCTTATAGGAGGGACCTAGGAGGAGTCAGTCAGAAGAGAGGGGAGATGTGATGACAGGAGGAGAGATAAGAGTGGTATGCTTTGAAAGTAGAGGAGAGGGCCACAAGTCAAGGAGTACAAGCAGCCACTAGATGCTGTAAAAGGTAAGGAAACAGATTTCCCCTCAGAAACTCCAGAGGGAACCAGTCCTGCCAACAACTTGACTTTAATCCAGTGAAACTGATTTGGGACTTCTGACCGTCAGAAATGTAGGAGAATAAATATGTATTATTTTAAGTCACTAAGTGTGTGATAACTTATTACAGCAGCAACAGGAAATTAATATAACAATAATGAAGAAAACATGTGCTGCACATTGGCAGATTTTTTGAAATGGACAACTGCAAAAACTGTGCTCTTGACCTTTTGAAGTAGGAGCTCCCCCCACGCCAACCCCGCCGGAACATGCGCTATAGTGTCTTTCTCAAATCTGTTTCAGCCTGTGCCTTCCTCAGTCTCTTCAGAGGGCCTCAAACACTACTTTATTAAGGCTGTTAATTCTTTCAAATCTCAGCACCAAAATTCCCCTCCCTTTGTACATCATATATGTCCATAATGTTGCTTAATTTCTCCTTCCCTCCTCATTTCTATGTGTTTGTCATATATATATATATTTTTCTTTTCCTGTTCTCTTAAATTTTCTCTCTCTTTAGCACAAGTTCAAATCCAGCCTTGCCAATTACTAGCTATAGTTGCAGAAGCAAATACTCTGTACTTCAGCTTCCTTATCTGCTAATGAGGATCATAAGAGCATCTACCCTGAAAACTTTCAAGAGTGGTTGTGAAGGGCCAATGATTTAATACATGTAAAGCCTCTAGAACAGTGTCCAGCAAAAACATTAGCTTTCAACATTATCTCCAAGCCCCACCTTTCACTGATTTCTTTCCCTCTTCCAAGCAATATGTTCAAGTCTCCCCATCCTCAAGAAATAAAATCACACTCATTGAAGCACCATCATTCCTCTCTCTTTTCCTCCACTGCCAAACTAGACCCACACTGGTTGCTGGTTGCCTGTCTTCACCATCTGCCCATTCCATCTGGTTCCAATCGAATCTGCAGAATTTAGTTCATATAGAGAACAATTCTACAGTATTTGCACTGTTGGCCAAATCCACTTTACCACTCCCTGTGAGAAGCAGTGGTTCTCAACTGGAGGTGATTTATCTGGTTGTCATAGCTTGGGGGAGGTGCTACTGGCATCTGGTGCACAGAGGCCAGGGATGCTGTTAAGCATCCTACAATGCACAGGAAAGTCCCACAACAAAGAATTATCTGGCTCAAAATGTCAATAATGCCAAGGTTGAGAAACCCTGCTCTAAATAAACCCATTCTATTTATTTGTGTGTGTGTGTGTGTATGTGTGTGAGTGTGCATGACTTTATACAAACAGCTCTTTCATATACCCACAGTAGGCTCCACTCCACAGTTCATACAATCTGTAGGCTATCCACACATGTCTACTTTTTGGTCCACTCGATCCAATTCCCTCCCTACAATGCTCTGTCCCCCAGGAAGCTGATTGTCTAGATGACAATAACAGGCCTCCTTTGCCTTTGGGCTCCCAGTTGACTTTAGCAATAGAGATTGCAGAAAGTGGGGAAAGTGAGGTCAAGGCAACTATTCCTTTTGTTCCTTCCCTGAAAAGGTGCCTTAGGCTGTCCATTTTCTTCAACTGGAGACCACTTCTTCTCATAGTGTGGCTGCTGTCTCTACAGGACTCTCTTGCTTGGTTCAGGTAATTGTTTCTTTTCTGGTCCCTTCAGGTTTAGCAGTGATATAAATCAGCTGCTAAGGCCCAGATACTACGCTATCTTTTGTGGTTCTCCATACTCAAACCTTTGTAAATGGTTCCTTTATAAATAAACTCTTCTTGAATTATCTGATTCTGAGTGGGTCACATATTTTCTGTTGTGATACGCTATATACATCCATTGTCATTTCTCTATATTCATGACAGAACCATCAATTTTCTGGTGACCCTGGTCCAAACTTTTACCATCCTCGTATCCAATACATTCAATCAATTTGTCAAGTTCTGTGGAATCTATTTCTACATGTTTCTTAATTCAACTTCCTGTTGACCCTTTCCCATTGATAGTTCAATCTATTATTTCTTTCCTATAATGATGATGTGATTTACCACTTTTTTTCAGGTCTCCATTTTCTTCTCTATTTTTGCTCCTTTCCAGTGCCAATACTGTCACTCAAGCAAGCTTCCATTATTATCCAGTAGCCAGAAGTGGCCTCTCCCTCTTTGGAAATCACCTTCTATGTCACTTTACCTCATATAGCATAATTGTCATATTAATTGCTCTATTTTACAAATGTCTTTAACAGTGACTAAAATTAAGTTCCTCGAGGGTAGAAGTGTTCTTTTTCATATATGTAACTCCCAGGGTACCTGGCACTGTGCCTTCCATTGAGAAAGGCCACACTAAATATCTGTTAATAGAATGATAACTTTTCTGACCTTCCTTTTTAATAGGTGAGGGCAACAAATTTCAGGATTCCTCTCTTGGTCCCATGGCCCTTCAGAGTTCATTTATTTATTTATTTTTAATATGAGAGAAGAGCACATGCTGTTTTTTTTTTTTTTTTTTTTTTGATTGCAGGCAGAAAGTTTATTGGGAAGCTCTCCCAATGGAGGGGGTCTGAATAATAGACTTCATTGCCCCCGCCAGCATGGTGGGGGTCTGAAGAGAGACTTCAGCCCAAGAGCATATTCTTTTACAGCAAAAGCTACAATAGGGGAGTGGATGTAGCTCAAGTGGTTGAGTGCCTGCTTTCCAGGTATGAGGCCCCGGGTTGGATCTCCAGTACCTCCCAGAACCAAACAAATGAAAAAGCCAACTTCATTGGGGAGCAGATGTAGCTCAGTGTTTGAGCGCCTGCTTCCCACATATAAGGTCCTGGGTTCAATCCGTTACCTCCTAAAAACAAAACAATACAAAACAAACTACAAGAGCAAGAGCATCCCAAATATTAGGGGAAAAAATACACACCACAAAAAAACAGTGACATCAAATTTCTCCATTGATGCAGATTTAATTCATGCCGTCTCCAAATACCTTCTCTCTCAAACATTTCCCTGACTTTTCTCTCAGAATAAGTTCCATAATCAAATAATGACTGTCTAAACAGAAAAGACTGTAAAGCAAAGGACTTCCTCTGCTACTCCATAAAAGCTAAGTACTGACTTCTTAGACACTTCAGCCAATCCTGAGGGTATTTGTTTTATACAGTGATGTGGCACAATGTAACTTCAGAGGGCTGACCAAAAGACATGGTCATTAATTAACTACATAATTTTGGATAGACTTCTGAGCCTTATTTTTTCTCAACTGTGTAATAATACGGTTTGTTAGGTTGCGGGAAAAAACAACAAAGAAATGCATATAAAACTTTTGGTAATTATAAAAAGTATATAAAATATTATTGTTTAATTATTCTAGTAGTTTCTGTATCAACTTGTTTCAATGAACTAAAGGATAACAGCAAGTTTCTGGTTGTTGAAGTTCTAGAAGCTACACAGTTCTGTGAAGCACACCTGAAAGACAATCAGTAGTAATATCTCCCCTTATCAGCTGTGTTAGGGTGAATGCACTCAAATTGGTAAAACATCCTTACTTCTAGAATTTCTTTTTTTAATGTGCATAGAGGATAAGAGGGGAATTGTAAGCATTCCTTAAAAAATCCACACTGTTCTGCTCTGCTCTAGACCCTGGAATTGAAGTAGATCTGAGAGAATATTTCCGTAATATATTCTTTTTTTTTTTTTAATTTTTTTTTTTTAATTTATATATATATAAATATATTTTAAGAGGTACTTAGATTACCGAAAATATTACACAGAACCCACTGGGATTCCCATGTTGACCACCCCCCACACCTCCCACCACGTCCCACACAAACATCTCCCACAAGTGTGGCCCACCACCCTCAATGGACTTACACATCCTGGGGCCTTGCCACCAACCATAGACCACAGTTCACATCGTAGACCACACTCTCTCCCACACAGTTGTGAGTGGTGTGTGCTGATTTAAAATGGCCTACATCCGTTGCCACAACGGTACTCAGGACAACCTCCAAATCCCAAAGAAGCCCCTGTATTTCAACTGCTCATCCCCTCCCTGCCTCAAAAGTGTCAAGTGGCCACTGGCTCCACCTCATTGTTATAATTTCTTCCATTGCTAGAATCACCATATGTGTACAACCGAATACCATCAAGTCCACTCTAGCCCATAGTTCTTCCCCCATTCCTAAGGGACTGGGATGGTAATATATTCTTGATTATTTTGAAGTTGTAATTACTAAGTCACCTGATATTTTTTTAAATAATATATTGAAACAATAAACAAAAGAATTCCACTTACTTTGGGGCACTAGGCATTGAGTACCATATAAATTAAGATTTATTTTTATGTAAAATATACGTAAAGCACTAAATATACTAGACAGTGTTATCATGGTGCTAAATCACCTGTGCATTTACTTTACACATATTCAATCCCACATTCTTAGGGCAGACATAGAAGGGAGGAGTTGGCAGGAAAGGGGGTGTAGCAAATGGTATTTTCCAAAGATGGCTGTAGTGACATCTCCCAGTCTATAGGGCAATGTGACTTTGCCCCTCTCCCATCAAGAGGAGAAATTGATTTCTCCCTCTTAAATCTTGGCAGGCCCTATGATTGTTTTGATCAGTAGAATTCAACAGAAGTGACTTTTTTGCCAGTTCCACCCTTAACCCTTAACTGGTTTGGCAGGTTCTGCCTCTTGCCTCTTAGAATGCTCACTGTTGGGGAAACTGGATGCTATGTAAAAAGTCCTAATAGCCTGAGACTGCCATTCATGGAGAAGCCCAAGCTTGTCATATGAAGACTCTATGTGGAAAGCTATTCCAGCCATTCCAGACGTGTGAGTGGAAATACCATCTTGTACCTCCAGCCCAGTTGAGCCTTCTGATGACACCAGTCCCAGGAGCTACCCAAGTGTAACAGCATGAAAAACCCTAAGTGAGAAGTGTTCAGCGGAGCCCAGACAACCCTCAAAAATGTGAGATATAATGATAAATTATAAATTTAAATCCCTAAATCTGGGGTGGTTTATGAGGCAAGAACAGATATTTGGAATAGAGTGAAAACGATAAAAACTAGTAAGTAATGCAGGAGGTTTTATTTCCATTCCATCAATTGGAGTCAACCACTCATTTTGCATGGGTTCTGGAGATCTGGATAAACTGTGCTTCATTGGGGCTTGGTTCCCATTTGCCTTTCATAGCGTAAACTTTCACACTACAGAGAGGAGATTTAAGACACTAATTTATCATACAACTTGGCTATGAATACCAACCAATCAATTTATCTGGTACTCAACTTAAGAAATAGCGATCTCTTTATACTGGATAAAAAACCGGCTCTCTTGGATTCACTAAATAAATGTAGGTCTCCAACATGGAGCCTTATAAGGGATTTTCAAGATTAATTTTGACTTTACATACCTTTTGGCTTATAGGCTAACTTAAGAATCTAATTAGTATATGTACTATATATTGTGACATTGATAACAGCATTGATGATGATGATGATAGAGGAGGATAAGGATTGCATGTCAACCAAAAGGTAGCTTTAGTTTATAAACAAATTCTTACTACCTTTTAGAAATCTAAACATTAATAGTATTCCCTGATCCAGAATTAATTTATGTTTAAAGCATTTCTTCACTTTCAATAAATAAAGTGTCATTTCATTCTTGTAGGCCATATCACCCACATTGGAAGAAAGGATCCTTATATAGCTGAATATAATATAATGAATAATACTTCAAAAATAAAGGGTGTAGATTCAAGTTAAAAGCAGCTTTTACCAGGCCAAATCCTTTCAAGTTTTCTTTAGGGGAAAAAAAAAATCAAAGGCACTAACATCCTGAGAAATTATCCCCCACAGTCAATGATTATTAACGTCTTTATATATTTCTCTTACTACTACAAGGAGACCCAATATCCTGCTAAATTTCATAAAAATATAAACTAAGGGTTCCTGTCTGCTCAACAGGGCTGTAAGCGCCTGTGTTTGCAAAATGTCCTTATTTTCCTTCTTAGCTCCTATTATAATTGGCATGGTCCAAGGTAAAGATAGTTTCATCAAATCTTTGCTGAATGAATGCTTCTTTCATATATTGTTTTAAAGCCACTTTATATCTTATTACAAAAGATTGCTACAGAAAAAATAATTAGAGCTTATAGATAACAAAAAGGAGACCATCAAAACAATAAACCCAATCTCCCTGACACTACCACTGTTAACATGTTGATGTTTGTGGTCTAGATTCTTTTCTATTCCTATAAAGAGTATTTTTTATTATTTATTTTTATTTTAACTGGAGCAATGTGTTATAATTTTGTAACCTGATTTTCTGGCAGAATGAAACTTCTAAGATGATCTCAATTTGCTTCTAGGTTTCACTCTCAAATCTCTCTCTTTTGAAATATTTTTCATTCTTTGATATCACTAATAGAAATACCTACTACCAAAAGTCATTTTGCAGCTCATATTGAAGGAGATACTTCTTTTCAAAGGAGGTCAAGTAATACAAAGACAATTCTAAAGCTCTCTCTGAGAAAGTGAGAAAATACAGTTCAGAAAAGTAAAAACAAAACACAATTTGAGGGGAGCAGATGTGGCTCAAGCTGTTGAGCGCCTGCTTCCCATATGGGAGGTCCTGGTTTCTGTTCCTGGTGCCTCCTAAAAACAAACAAAAAAGCCAAATACCAAGCAAACAAATGAAAAAACCAACTCAAGGCAAACAAAAGAAAAAACCAACTCAGGGGAACCAATGTGGCTCAGTGGTTGAGTGCCAACTTCCCACATAAGAGGTCCTGGGTTCAATCTCTGGCCCTGATATATCAAAACAAAAAACAAAACAAAAAAAAACAATTTGAATATGAAGGTTATAAGTAGATCTGAGCAGACAAAGGATGAGGATGGCCAAGTAGTTAACCAGGGGTCAGGGATGGCAATGAATATCTAGGTCAGCAAGTGGTTCTCAAACAATCCTCAACAGCGGCAACATCACCTAAGAACTTTCTAGAAAAGCAAGTTCTTGGGCCCATTCAAATTTACTGTCAGAAATTCTGGGTGTCAGCAATCTGTGCATAAACATGTATTAACAAACCTTTCAGGTGATTCTAATGCATGCTAAAATTTGAGAATCCCTGCCTAAGGGAATAGTTAGGTGAACCACAGCCCATGCTACACATTAGAATCCCTTCATGGGCTTTCACAACATACCTATGCCTGGACACCACCAGGCCCAAGTAATTTAGAGAATCTCCAGTGTTGGTAAATGAGCATCCTTATTATTTTAGAAGGTCTCTAGGTGATACTAATAAACAACCAGGATTGAGAACTGCTGGTCTAACCAATGCATCAACCCAACAATTTGAGTTACAAATTGGAAAAGAATCACATAGGGCTGAGAACTTTGGTATATTCTTCCCCAGTAGCTGAAAGAACGTGTACACATTTAAAGGGAGTATCATCTACTTTATTTTACTCCTATTTATCAATGTGTTAAAAAGAAGAGGAATGCTTTGGAAGAGAAATTTTAAGTGTTATTTGGAAATAAGTATTATTTAAAGTGTTATCTGAGAAATAATTAAATTTATGTCATAGGCCAATTTAATACTCATATACACAAGGAAATCTGATCATTGAAATTACGTACACTAAATACTTACTTGCCCAAGACTCATAATAACTTAAAACTTACAGCTACTCATGGTATTGAGCATGAAGGTTAACAATCCTATAACAACCCTCCATAATAATAACAGGAAGTATTCACAGCACAGCAGTAAGTAATAAGGACAACAGCATACATTTACCACAAATTTTCATACATATCATCCCACTCCTTGTAAAAATCCTGTGGGGTAGGTCATATAACCTTCATTGAACACTAATAATTACTATTCATGATGAGGATCCACTTCATCAGAGAGTGATAACTTTTGCTCAAAATATTTTGCTTAAGAAAATAAGGAATAAAATAGGCAAAGATTTCTCACTCAAAAATGCAAAAAGTACTAATACAGAAAGAAATGAGATAAATAAGGAAATAAGAACTAAAATAGGCAAAGTTTTCTCAGCAGAATACAAAAAATTATTAATCAAAAAAGAAAAAATAATTTTATTGAAGTCCAATTTATAAAGAATTTTTGTTTATCAAAAGAGTAAAATGGCAAGACAAAGACTGAAAGATGATATTCATAATTCATATCTGATAATGGACTCATGACCAAAATATAAAAAGAACTACCACAAGCCATTGAGAAAAAGACAAACAACTGATTTTAAAATGGGAAAAGAAAAGAAAACAAAACAAAACAAAAAACAAATAGGCATTCACAAACAAGAGGATATTCAAATGGCTGACAAGCATGTGAAAAAGTATTTAACACTATTCTTCTCAAGGAAATACAAATTTAAAAACATGATGAGATACCACTACACATCTACCAGAATGCTAAACATTCTAAGCACGTACCTTATGACCCAGCAATTCCACTCCTGGTGTCCCAAGAGAAGTGAGTCCAGTTGCTCACCAGAAGACACATTCAAGGATCTTCATGGCAGTTTTATTCATAATAGTTAAACTCTGAGGAAAACTTGAGTGCCCACTAACAGAATAATGGATGAATGTTGGTATATATGAACAATAGGAATACTACACAGTAATAAAAAGAATGACTGCTTGTATATGCAACAACACTGATGAAGCTCAAAAATGTTTTATTGAGTGAAAGAGGACAGACACAAAAGAGAACATGAGTGTAAGCCCATTAATTTGAAGTTCAAGAACAGGCAAAACAAATAGATGGTGACAGAGCTAAGAATAATTAGGGGCCACCAGGGTGGGCATAAACTGAGAAGGGTTCTGAGAAAGCCTTCTGGGATGCTGGAAATGTTCCATATTCAATTGGTGGTGGTTTCACAAGTACATGTACTTAAGATCAGTCCACTCTACTGTGTTAAATAAGACAGTTTATAAAAATAAAGAAGATGACAAGGAAAAGTGTAATCCATTTTCAAAGGCAGCATCTAAAATCATTCCACCAACAGCAGTTTGTTTATTTTAATAATTTGTAAGGTTTAAAACCATATCTTACTGTTTACCCTATAAATAATACTTAAGCTAGTTTTTACAAGTTTTTAATAATGGGGAATGAAAAGAATAAAAAAATACATTTATTTCCCATCACCCTTGACCATTTATATAAACATACTCCATCTGAAAATAGATCATATTTCTCAACCTCACTATAATTTCTTCTTTAGATTTTGGATGTTAAAACCTATCTTAATAGATATCGTTGGTCATGTTTCTAGTTACTTTATGTTGTTGAAGCAAAATTAGACTCAAATTCTGGGCATGCATACTTTAATACTGGATAAAATTGATCACTTCTGTAATCACGTTATTAGAATATATATATATATATATCTTTAAGATTTATTTATTTATCCACCCCCCACCCCCCAATGTTTTGGGCTCGATGTTTGCTCCCTATGTCTGCTTGTCTTCTCTTTAGGTAGCACCGGGAAGCAATCCTGGGAACTTCCAGAGTGGAGAGAGGTGTTCAATCTCTTGCACCACCTCAGCTCCTTGGTCTGCTGCATTTCTTATTGTCTATCTTCTGTGTCTCTTTTTGTTGCCTGGTCTTGCTGAGCTAGCTCTCCGCATGAGCCAACACTCCACACGGGCCAGCACTCCTGTGTGGGCCAGCTCGCTGCGCAGGCCAGTTTGCTTTTCACCAGGAGGCTCCAGGAATCGAACCCTGGACCTCCCATATGGTAGATGGAAGCCCAATCACTTGAGCCATATCTGCTTCCCTATATATATATATTTAAATCAACCATACTTAAGCTGGAAACAATTAGAATATCAATCTAGTAATATTTTCAGAAACAGCAAAAAAGGCATAACTGTGAAAAATGCTATTTTGCATTGTGTTGTTAAGTTACTATTTTCATAAACAACCAGTTTTAGAGATATTGTAATGAATATTGAATATATAACTTCAAATATTTATGCTGCTTCTCTCTGGTCAGGCAGAGAGTGTGGAACATCATTGTCTTAAATTGACACCAGCTGCTTCTTAACAATTACCACATGCATTCTTATCTTGCTGACCAATCAAAAGTGGGCTCCTTAAAAGCAAACATCTGCTGCCCATTTTCAGCAATTTCTACATGAAAACAGGTTTATCAAAAATCACTTAAGCTTTGCCAACACTGAACATGTGCTTCTAGAAAAATGATGGCCCTACCTCATTGTACTGATTTCTAACTCTATATCCCCTAATATTTAAAAAGGATTTTCATAACACTTTCCCTTCAAAGTGCTTCCCAAAGATAGTTTTTCATTTCTGGATCTATTCTTTCCATACTTGCTTGAATGTATCATGTTCACCTCTCAGAAAGCAAAAGTGAGAGGCACCTAACGTGGGAGAGAAGTGACACCAAACCTGCTGCCTTCCCTTTTTTTTTTTTTTTTTAAACCAGGAGGTCCCAGGGATCGAACCCAGGTCCCTCCATATGGGAGACGGATGCCCAACCGTTTGAGCCACATCCATCCCCCTGCCTTCCCATTTTGAGTTGAGCATGATTTTAAAAAATAACACCAAAGGACCCCATAGTGGTTATACAAAGCCAGAATGCTTGAGTTCAAAAGTCAAAAAATAAGAGCTCAATAAATGCTAGCTATTATTTCCATTGTTTTATTAATAGTATTAATTATATTAAAGGCAATTTACTGTATATAGAAGAAAAAAATCACCCTAAGTTCATTCATGGAATCTGAATTTCTGCTGAATTTCCATTCCTATACTGTGAAAATGATGAACTCCCTCTATCAAGGAATTACCAAAGAAAATGTAAATCATTGTTGTAAAGACAATATTAATCAAACTATCAATGTCTTATGCATGTCATTCTCAACTTCAAAAAGTCAGCATATTTCTATAAGTAATAAGAACCCCAAAGAAAAGTCCTGGAGATTAGACCATGCCAAAATGCTCAAGATTTGGGGACCCTCCTATCCTCAAACCCCTGGAACAAAAGGAGACATCATTATGAATCTATGTGAATATCAGTTATTTTTTCCATCGTCTTCCAGGAGGAAGTCTGATAAACCATGTTCTATTTCAGCAGGTAGAGGCTTCTGTGTTCAGATTTCCATCACAAGACTGCCATGCATCGTTAGTGTTGTTTTCAAGAGTAATAAAACCCATTAAATGTCAATCAAAATCCACCACCAGCAGGGAAGGTGTTGGAAGCTGTTACATAATCAGCATGCCTGTTTCAGCAAAACACAAGTGGCATTTTCCCTGTCAATACTGAATTCACAACTTTAAATCTCAGCTTTCCTGTGCCTCCAGGTTGCTACAGAAGCCAGGGCTGTGGCTATCTGAGCAGCATGAGTCAAAACCCAATGGCTCATTGCTTAATGGAGCAATGACTCATTTCACTCTCCCAGGTCTCCTTCCCCTGAGTAATAGAATTATTGGGAGGACAACAAAAGAAGGGCAGAGCAGGGCCCTCCTGAGAGCTGAAGAAAAGGCTGCAGGACCTCTTAGCCCTTGCAAGCACTCAGATTTTCTAAGCCGATATCCATCCTCAAATTGAAATTTAGATGCTGTTGTAGTACTACACAATACAATCTCTTCCTGCCCACCCAAGCCTCATTTACTAAGAGACCAGATGCCAGCCACACTGAGCTCTGAGCTTATTTTAGTTGGGAGAATAGTAAGTGTGGTACAGGTTTTCAGTTTTATTTCTATGATAAAACCCAGCTAAGACATTATAGTCCTATACTATGCTATAAATTTATGATGAAAAAGTCATATTGGACCAGAGTGCTAATCATCTCCCAATATGCTTTTTCCACAGCATATTCTTCAATCGAGTAGAATTTTCAATGATTTGGGTAATGGAGCTTCTCAAGTTTCCTTTAGAGTTTTCTCTCCCAAACTTCACAGCAGTTTTATGAAGCTTATGAGTATGCCCTTAGGAAAAGTGCTACTGGTGAGGGAGAGGGGAGGAGGAAGAGGAGGAAGTAGAGGATGAGAGAAAAGAGGAGGAAGACAAAATGGAGAAAGAAGAGGGAATGGAAAAAAAAGAAAAAAGAATAGATAGAGAAAGGCCAGGAGGAAGAAGAAATGGAGGAGGGGAAAGAAGAGAAGGAAGAAAAGGGAGAGCAGAAGGAAGAAAAGATGAGCCATCCTTTTAACAGATTTTCCTGTTTTCTTGGTATTTGCATGCATCTGTCTTAGTATAACTTCCTAAAGCATGGAGCTCAAGTTAATCAGAGGGTATCTGAGAACTTCATAAAAGCTTATAATATCCTATGGAGAAAGACTCTTAATAAACTGTTTCTATTTGTCACATGGGAAAAACAAGATCAAAGTTGTTTAGAATTTGATTCTGCGGTGTTCTACCCTTGGTCCAGTATGTGATTTCAAACATGGCACTTCCTTAAGTAATTGAATAATTCTCCACTTACAGTAGTCTTTTCTACCCATTACCAGATTTTAACTTAAAATAACAACAAACTTATTCAAAGCTGAACCTACAGAATGGGAGAAATAGGTGCAAATCATATCTGATAAGGGTTTAATATTCAGAATATGTATGTATGTATGTATGTATGTATGTATGTATATATACTGAACTCCTACATCTCAACAAGACAATGTCACAACAGCAACAACAACAAAAAACAAATAAATTATGGGCAAAGGACTTGAATGGACTTTTCTCCACAGGAGATTGTGATAGGTTGAATTATGTACTCCAGAAGGAAAAAGAAATTCTTACTCTTAATCCCACAAAAGGTAAATAAGACCTTTTGAAGATGTTATTTTTAGTTAAGGTATAGACAAGTAAATCAGGTTGAGCTTTAATCTGGATTGCTGGAATCCTTTAAAAGCAGAATAAATGAAATTCAAACATAGGGAGGGACAGTCATGGGAAGAGCTGGAAGCTGGAAGTCAGTGGGAACGTGGAAAAGAAAGGAGAGGACATCACCATGTACGTTGCAGTGTGACAAGAAACCCAAGCACACAAAGATTGTTGCTAGCCAGCCCCAGAACACCACAGTCTTCCAGGAGAAAGCACCGCCTTGCTGACACCTCAATTCCAGACTTCTACTAACCTCAAAACTGTGAACCAATAAATTCCCATTGTTTAAATCAACCCATTGCATGGTATTTGTTTTAGCAGATGGGAAACTAAGAGAAAGATATACAAATGTCCAAAAAAACATGAAAAGATGTACACCACCACAAATCATTAGGGAAATGCAAAACAAAACCACAGTGAGATACCATTTCATACCCACTAGAATAGCTTTTATTAAAAAAATAATAACAACTGTTGACGAGGATGTAGAGAAATTAGAACCCTGGTACATTGTTGGTGGGAATGTAAAATGATGCAACTACTCTGGAAAATAATTTGAAAATGCCTCAAAAAGTTAAACATAGAATTACCATATCACATGGGAATTCCACTTCTAGGTATTATACCCAAAAGAATTGAAAACAAGGACTCAAAAACATACTTGTATATCAACATTCATAGCAGCATTATTCCCAGTAGTCAAAAGGTAGAAGCAGCCCAAGTGTCCTACCGACAGATAACTGGATAAACAAAATATGATATATACATACAATAGGGCATTATTTAGTCATAAAAAGGAATGAAGTTCTGATATATGCTACAACATGGATGAACCTTGAAGACATTGTGCTGAGTGAAATAAGTCAGTCACAAAAGGACAAATATTGTATGTTTCTACTCATAGGAAATATCTAGAACAAGCAAATTCACAGCTATAGAACATAAATTAGTGGTAACCAATGGGAAGAGGGATGGGAAGTTACTGATTAACAGGTACAGAGTTTCTGTTCTGAGTGATGAAAACGTTTGGTGATAGGTAATGGTGATAGTAGCACAGCATTGTGAATGTAATTAATGTCACTGAATTGTGTACTTAAAAAATGATTAAAATGGGAAATTCTGTGTTTCATGTATGTTACCAGAACGAAAATTAAAAAAGAAAATATTACTCAAACTATCTCAAAGGAATTATGGCACTTAATGAAAGTGGAAGGCGCTGGCTTTTATATAAATAGATAGTAACATTTATACATACATTGTATTACACTGATTCTAAAACACAATGGATTAAAATATGTGTCATTATTTTATGTTACTAAGAAAGAAAAATTATGATTCCTGACTTTAGAGCAGTTTGTAACCTTACCCAACCATAAGCAAGCATCAGGCAAATCCAAACTGAAGGACACTCTACAAAATAACTGACAAATATTCTTCAAAAGCATCAAGGTCATGAAAGACAAAAAAAGACCGAGAAGCAGTTACAGAGTAGAGAAGACTAAGAAGAAACAGCAACTAAATGCAATGTGGGGTGCTGGGTATGTTCCTGGAACAGAAAAAGAACATTAGCAGAAAATTGGTGAAATTCAAATAAAGTCTGAAGTTTAGAGTTTGTGATATTGTAGTACTGTTAATTTTCTGTTCTTGATAATTGTACTATGGCTTTGCAAGATATTAACATTAGGGAAAGTGGAATAATCTTTGTATTATTTTTGCAACTTTTCTGTAAGTCTAAAACTAATTTAAAATACAAAAGTTTTTTAAGATGAAAAATGTGTATTTTAGAATCATTTAAAAACAGTAACTTAAGATTCTGTAAAATGGTATAAATAATTTTGCCCAAATGTTCATGTATTTGAAAAATTTGCTCATTTTTTGAAGAAAAACATTGACTAGTAGAAAGTGGCGTGGACTGGGTATATACTCCCTGAATTCTAGTGTTGAGTCTGACCAAATTCATAGGATACATCTTACAATTCCTCAAAATAATCACCCTGCTTCTCAGTTTCTTCAATATGCAAGATGAGACTTTCGGACTAGGTGGCTTTTAAGGGCCACTTCACCTCTAATATTCTCAGTATTATTATTACTCATTATTATTATTATTAGCAATTAATCAGAATATATTTTAAAAAGTGCTGCCTTTACCTAAAACCACAAAGTGATGAAATGATTGATATATGCCTACACATACATTGTCACAACCACAGATTTCTCTCTATATATGATGAGTATAGAATAAGCTACATCATGGTAAAAGCCTGGTCTACTCTGTGTTCCCTGAGTGCTTAATTTATCCATAGTACATTAAGACGCCAGGTGTTATTAGCATGACAATAAAACTCAGCAGTTTTTAGCAAAAGTAGCCCTGTTCCAAACCATCCTCTCAGAAAAGGAATCAAATGGGCAGAAATGTGGAGATACATATTTTAGTAACTGTCTACCCTTTCCAAAGCCCCAATTTCTAGTCTTCAGTCAATCTGAGTTAACAGATAAGAAGTCACTAAAATCATGTATGTGTGGGGTCACAGAAGACTGCCCCCCAACACACACACAAAAGGATGAGAAAGCACCACCGTTAAGCAGCTTTACTACATCCTATGTGGAATTCTACCCCCAGATATACTAAAGAAACAAAAGCCTGCTTTTCTCCTGAATTCTTTAACCAAGGGCAGATGATGAGAGAACTTTGTAAGTGTCATAGTGGGGGGTAGGTTAAAAATTCACCTTTCAATAAAAGTCTTTCTTTAGGAAAAAGGTACGTGATATGGTGGTTGAATTGCATAATATTAATCCTTCATACTAGAATAAAAATAACCAAAAAACCTCTTTGTCATTGTCGTTTAAAGCAGAGACACGCTATCAAAGCTGACCAGGCAAAGGAACATGGCCCCAGACACTAACCCATCAGTTTGAAAAGCAGGAGATACAGCATACGCCTCCCCTTAGAAGTCTGTGAAGAGGATGGCATGGGACCCTTCTGCTGGGGGACCATTTGCCACTTTCTTTCCCAGTGATATAACAGATTCAGGGGAGTGGTAGAGTCTATGATGCTCATTTCTACATGTTCTGAATACTTAATGAACAAGGAAGAAGAAAGTTTCCCAGCGAAGGGTGTGATATTGGAGAAGACCCAGAGGGCTATGGCAGATTAGACAGATCGATGTATAAATTGAGGTGGCTGATTTAAGTTGTCAGAGATTGTGAGGAAGGTCTGGGTTGACCCCTAATCTTCTGCTTCCTTCTGAGATTCCCTTGTTCTTATTCTCTTTGGGAAGGAAATTCTGACAGGAGGCACAACTCTGGATGGGACCAAGAAAATTTCCTGTGAGTAACCGAATGAGACAGTGTTTTCTAAGTCCTTCTCATTGAAGGAGGGGCAGTGTCTAGAATGGTCTAGGCCTCAGGCTATAACTTGTGGTGAATCAATGATTACAAATGGCTTTTCTAGACATTGTGGAGCCTTAGCGACCAGCCAAGGAGTTGGAGGTGCTGTCTTCTTTCTGGATTCCCATTAGTGGGTCAGTTATCGTCTTCCAACCCAATCACAAGGATATGCAGCAGCACTTGCGAAGAGGATCCTTGCTATTCCGTGCTGCTAAACGACACTGCTCAAGAAAGCCACATCGCACAACTGTAAGGGGCATTGTTTACATTGTTTCTATGTGGACCCCAGAGTTGTACATCACTATGGTACTGGAATTCAAGCTATTTTATCTCCTTCTGTTCTAGGCTGTATGTTTGCTGGTTTTGTTGTTGCTTATTAAGTTGGTGAGAGGGAGGGCTGGATGGGAAGAAGGAGCTGGCAGAAATGGTGGCAATAGTTAGGGAGAACCAGAAGAATTACTGTTGAAAGTTCTCATATACCATACATCTTCAGAGTTCTGAACAAGTTGCAAGCAACCATTTGCATAAATGAAGCCCAGCACCTAACTAAGCTCAGCCTCCGTTTAGTGCAGCTTGAAATGAGGGAAAGGGAAACCGTGTGCAACTGTTCTTAGGTGTGGTCCCAGACCAGCAGCATCCATAACCTGGGAACTTGTTAAGAGATGCAAATTCTCAGGTCCCACTCAGGCCTACCTAATCTGAAATCTGAAGGTAGGACCCATTCATCTGTATTTTAACAAGCCACGTAGGTGATTCTGATGCATCTTCAAATTTGAGAGCCACTACTGAGCTTGGGAATTTTGGTATAAATGACCTACTGGGCAAAGTTTGAGACTGTTGATTGGACACGGATTGCACACTGGTTTGGGTACCTAAAGGATAGCATCTGGACATGGGGAACATGCAAGAGTGAGCACCTGGCCAATCAGCAACTTTTCCAGAAGTGCTAGTGGTTGATACAGTGCCAAAGAAAACAACATTGGCTCTTGCACTGGCCTAAACCTGGGCAGGAGTGCCAGGATTTTTTTTTTAATGCAAATCTCGGTTTCCAAGTTTAGAAAAGTCTAGAATCTGTCAATTCAATCCTTTGTCCTCTCATCCATCCGGAAAGCAGGACAGAAAGAAGGAATTTGAAGGGGAAAGAGAAAAAAGAAGGTCCCTTATCTCCTCTCTCCGATTTGAGTGTTGGAAAATCTGGACCTCTCTGGAAGCTATCCTAAGCCAATGCCAAGAACCTCCCACTCTTAAAATATATTTCTTGCTATTTACAAATCATCCCACTATATTTCTGATATCATATGCACAAAAACACATAGTTTTGAATCACATAAATCCTTTGCATAATCTGCACTATAGCATGTATCTTCTTGATATACTGAGAGCTTAGAAATACAAGAGGTGACACATATACTTATCAGCAACATGTGAAAATCTAAGACTAAATCCAATTTTTGACTTTAATAAGAGAGAACCCAGAGAGATCTGGTTAGTCACAAGGCCACTTTGTAGAATTCAGTAAAAAGGCTGAATAAGCCTTGGAAATATGAGAGTTAGGCAAGAGTGAATGTCAGAATATGAACAGACGAAAGCAAAAGAAGAATCAATTTAAATGTTTAATGTGATTGATAATTAGATACATATTTTGATAAAATCACTCACCAATCAAAATTTTAAAATGACAGTGTGATATAAAGTAGTAATAAATCCAATGACCCAATGACAAAAAGAGGAGGGAAAAAACAACCTCCATTTCAATGTAAAACCGTAGCCACGTAAGTGCTATGCCTGGTACCATCCTTCGGTGGAGGAATGGTAAATCCCTGGCACACTAGCTGCCCCTCGCCTCGCTCCAGCCTGGGGCAGGCATCAGTCATCAATGGCTGCATGTCTCCCTGCTGAGCCCAGACTTAATTTTCAACCCCGGCAGCTGGGCACAGCCACACGCAGTGGATCAGTGTTGTATTGCACCATCGATGACTGCCTGGAATAGGCCTTGGCTGACAATCCAAAGACTTGGTTCTGCCCCCAGCTCTGCCTCTACTCACTTTGCCACAGGAAGCCTCTGCTGCTAAGTGTCCTAAACTATAACCATTCTAATTAGCATTCACTATTATAATTCCAGAACAGATAAAGGAGTAATTATGTGAAATGTGTGTTTTCTTTTTATTTCTTTTTCAATATTTCACAAACACAAATGCAATTCCAATTTCAACAAAGGAGGAGAAATCAATGTAACTGAAGCTATTAAGGAAAGAAAAAGCAGCAGTGATGAAAGTGAATTGATTTTGTAAGTGTATCCCATAGGTGGACATAACCACTGATGTTCAAAAATTGTTTTCAAGAGGTACATGGGTAATCTTTTTAAAACTTTCTTTTAAAAAATTTTAAAAAAAGTTCAATGATTATATATTCTTAATACAATATATAGAATATGACTTACACATTAAATGTCAGGGATATTATTTCTTATGTCAAAGATAAGTAAAAACAAAGAAAAATTGTAAATGTTTAGAGAAAAAAATTTTTTTTTTTTTTTTTTTTAAAGATTTTATTTATTTATTCATATATCCCCCCCTTGCTGCTCGTGCTCGCTGGGTCAGCTAACCACGCCATGCGGGCGGGCTTGCCTTCACCAGGAGGCCCCGGAAACCGAACCCGGGGCCTCCCACATGGTAAACGGGAGCCCCACTGATTGAGCCACAGCCGCCTCCCTAGAGAAAAATTTTAAGTAAACAATAGTGCAGGCAGGAAAAATCTTGACGGCCTGTGACTAGTTGAATTTGGAGAAACACTGCCATATAACTGTGTAGAAATACACTGGGTCTCAGCAAATTTCACTGTTGCTTTACAGTGCTGTAAGGAGAGCATGTCAAGTGTCCCATAAAACAGGCACTCACTATTCTAACTGCCCCCAAATTAAATGTGAAGTTACTCTTGCCTTCTAATAATTGCCTTACACAAATATTTTATGATTTAAAAACAACTAACTCATGAACTTAGCTAAGACTCAAAAGATGGAGGCACCTAGTCGTTTCTATGATCTACAATCTACAATTAATGTGGTTATCTACTTAGTCACAGCTAACTAGTGCCACACCCAATTAACTTTCCCAGATAGTTTTTCAATTAGCACTAATAGTTCAAAGTATTAAAAACAACAGCACAAGGTGGCATGGTAATAGCACTGCTTCCAAGAGTATTAATTTACTCTGACAACTGACAAGGAAAAAAATGTAGGAAAAAAATTTCTTTCTATTTTATCTCTGCCATTTATAGTACGGTCTCTCCTTAGAGGTCTAATTTATTTGACATATTTAGAGAAGCCATTTTTATTATCCCCTATCTGAATTCTACTCATTTTTTTTTTCTGTTTGAGAATAATACCAGGTTTCTTTTGTCAAGAAGCATTTGTCATTGAGTGGTGAGATTACATTGCACGAGATGTCATAGCAGCGGTTTGTTACCACCTGCCACGTTAAATAAGCCTCAGCAGTAACCACTAGGTGATAGGGCAAATAACCAAGCCTTTCGTCCCCTTCTTCATTAAACCATGTACAAATTTGTACAAGTAAAAGTTGGCACAGAGTTTCAATTTCTATACTGGGTAAAAACACCGGGAGATAGTCTAAATCAATAAAACTTAACATGAATTATTCAAAAACAGCCAAAAGCCTTATTCAAGTTGAACCATAGATTTTTTTTTGCCTTTTAGAAAGACAGATTTAAACAACAACAAAAAATTCTCCGATCTCTAAATGAAATCAACCACATCATGAAATTTCCAGATAAATCTGTGAAATAAGTGGTTGTGGGTCTTTCCACTTCCCTAAGAGACCCTTCTTTCATCCCAGATGGCTTCCTTTTCCTCTTCCTCCTCTATCCTTTAGTTCTCCAGGTTCAAGTCATGGGGGCTACTCCAGCCCCAAGCTCAGGCGTTGATAAAAATGGAAGAGAAATCACAATGCATTGCAAATGGGGCCTTAGAGTTAGACAAGATAAACTAGATAAGACAAAAGTAACGAACTCCAAATGGTGCAATTTCCAGGCAGTAGTGGGAGAAGAGGAAGCTTGGTGAGTGGGGAGGTAGGACTCACATGCATCAGAAGAGGCTTTTCAGGCATCAGGGACCTAGAAAAAGAAAAGCCTACCTTTCACCACGGATATATTATACACACACTCCTAACAGCAGCCATGTTGAAATACAAGAGAAAACTTACCTGTATAGAGGACAATGAGGTATGTAGATTTTGCATATTAATCATAGTGAAGAGGGCAAAGGCACAACTATTGGTAATTACAGACTCTCTATATATTTTCACCTCCATTTTACAGATTAGGTCCAGAGAGGCTTTATAATGCTCAAGTTCATCCAACAGACTCTAAGTCCCAGCCTTTTTCCATTTTACACAATTATTTTCTTTGAAGATTCATAGGTAGATCCAACAAGTGAGGCATTCAAAAGTACCTTGTACCTTAAGGTATCTTCAAGTACCACTTGGTATCCAAAAATGGACAGGGTTAGCGTTTAAACCAAAAAGGAGATATCACTTTGTGAATTTAGACCAAAGGGATTGTGAAGAATAGTTTATAAACTACTCTGGCAAAGGTGCTGAATTTAATTTAGAAAGCTAGTCATTACACAGCAATATCATTATAATAAGCTTGTTTTAACATCATTTCTTAACATCTATTTTTCTAAAAAGGAGAAAGAGCTACATGTAAGGTATCTAACAACACAGAAAAAAATCTCAATTACTACATTGGAACTCCAGGATTTAAATATTTTTATGTCTTCTCCTCTAAGAACTAAATGGGTTGACCATTAAATTAAAACAGCACTGGTATTACACATTCTAAACGGGGCATTCCCTCTTCTCATAAACACTGAGATAAGGGCTGTTTATACCAATTTTCCATTCTAGTGCTGGAAATAAGGGAGGCAATTAATTTTGCTTATGGATTGGTGGACAAGAGAGTTCAGCACACTGACATCAAATACTTTTCTAGTCCTTTAATTTGCAATTTGGAAAACCAGAAGTAATGATTATTCCTCTAGAAATCAGAGGAGGATGCTATCTCTAGAACTCCCTACATTCTAGCATTTACAACCACATATCAGATATGTCAGAGCAATCTCTTTCTCCCTTTATAACTTCATTTAAGAATGAATAAAATTCACAATTTAAGTGTACAACTTTATGCGAGACAGGGACCTTTTATACTTTATAGGAAGGTCAAAGCTGTCTTCAAAATGGCCAATGAACTCAATAAATTCTTGACTCAGAGATTCAATTTATCTGTACGTCATCATGTCATTTCAAAATAAAATGCCCAGGCCATCTTTTTCAGTCTATTATTTGTTAGATTTCAATAAAGAAGCCTGCTATAATTCATTAAAATTTTGCCACATATTGCCCTATATTCAATTTCTCTCTGCCTTCTTGAAAATGGTTTTTGTTGTTGTTGTTTGTTTTTTTGCTAAGTTCTTTCTTCCTGCTGGTCTCTCTCCATTTCTTTAAAGAAACCAAGAGACCTGTGTCCTTTTCCCTCTGTGTAAAAGAAATATGCAACAAGTATACCTTCCATTGTTATTATTTTTATTTTTAGCAGAAAGTCACATTCCTTCAAGAAGGAAAGTTTTAGATACTAAATCTCACACTTCCTTCTTGTAGAGAGTGATAATAAAAAATGACATTTAGGTGAAAGACAGTACTAAAAACTAATATATATATATATATGATTGCATTTTTTTTTTTTTTAACCGGGAGGTACCGGGGATCGAACCCCAGTCTCTCCATATGGTAGACGGACGCCGAACCTCTTGAGCCACATCCGTTTCCCTATGATTGCATTTTTACTGATGAAATATGGTGATTGAAAGATCTGGAAAATACTATGAAACTCAGCTAATAAAGATTATACTGATAGGCAAGAAAACTTTTTAAACAATACTGACTGTATGAGTTGCTGAGACATGTAGGTTGCTTTTGAAGGAAGACAGTATTGGGATTGGCTACTTAAATATTGAGTTATTTTGTGTATAACAGCAGCTTAGAAAGAGAGCAAGTTCAGAAAACATAGCCATAGTCCAAAAATTCAACTTAAAATAAACTGGAAATATTATAATATTCAAGACTTCTTTCTGAGCATAGATTTTAGTACTTCAAATATGCCAGAACACAATTTTAATCACAAATATAAACTACATTTCCTTTGAACTATTGGATGGCAACATTACACCACCAATTCTTTATACTTGACAGTGAACTCCAACTCATATAATCAAACAAAATCAGACTAAATGTCAGACATGCTCAGCAAGTGGTAAGAACTAAGAAGCTGAATTTCTATTTTCTTTTCTCTGTACTTTACAAAGTCATGCAAATTCCATGAAGAATTAGGTGAAATTGGCATTGCAATCTGATGGCTTGATGACAGAGCAAAATTAATTTAAAACAAAGAAAAATAGTAATATGTGAAAATCATGCCCACTGGTAGTCACAGATGCAGGGGAGGGCAGGATGGTGTGGGAAAGGCCCCTAAGATCATGAAGGCATTTCCAAGCAAAGCTTATTTCTCCACATCAGCTACTTTCTTTTTAAGTTATGGGGCGGTGGGTGGGTGGGGGGGTATGGAAAAGCCAGTTCTGAAGGCAAGGGAGGATGTTTATTCTTCTGTCATGGAAAAACCCAGAGGAAAGGTGGGAGAAGAGGAGAGCTACTGAGTGATGGTGACAGGGAAGCAGGGGGACGTCATGGCAAATGGCTTTCTTCCTTCCAGGAAAGCCAGAGAGGTTATCTTTTAAGCACAGTCACAGATATATGAGCTTGAGAAATATGGAAATGGTTTGAAAAGCTGTGATAGAGAAATGAGCTGCTCAGGTTACTTTAACACATTAGCTGGGTAAATTTTGACACCTTTCCAGGACCACTGCTGCCCTGAGTGTCCTTCCTATAGCAGTAGCTCCAAAGCTTAATCAGAAATAACAACTATGTGGCACATGTCCAGCCACTCATCCCTTACCACAGGCAGAGGGCCAAAATGGAGTTAGTGTAGGAGGGCGCACACTTCAAGCTCCCAGAGCAAGGCGGATTGTGGATGGGGTCCTGCCCGGGGGTCTGTGCTGTGCACGCGTGGAGTGAGAAGCTTGGGACATCTATCTGCACGGATCGGCGGCGTGGACTGAACGGTGGAGATTCATGAGTTTTGAGGCTGCCGGTGGAGGTTGGCACAGGCGGCTGAGCCCCTCGGTTAGGGAAAAAAAAATAAAACGGCCATTTGGAGCTGCGGGCGGGAGGAAAAAGTTTTATTTTCTGGGGATCTGGCTGCCTGGCGCCCCTTGAACCTTGTGTGAACAGAGCAAACGAGCTAATCAGCACCCGGTGAACCGCAGGGGGGATTTTGGTCGGGAAACGCAGCTGATTTCCCTAGCCACCCAGGGATAAGACCCGGGCCGCTGTGGAGCCAGGAGGAGGGACACTTCCCAAAAAAGGGAGGGTTCTGTTGGAAGACAGGGAAGGGTATTTTATATTTTTAGACATCGATCTGGCAGCCTGCACCTCCCCATAGCTTTGGGGAACAGATAAACCGACCTGAAGCACCCATTAGGCTGAGAGCAGACGTGAATCTGCACTCAAACTGATTTACTGAGCAGCCCACTGAAGCTGGAGCTCGATGCCAGAAGGGGCGGAATCTGCAGTCTTTAGCACTCCTCACTGACTAACATCAGAGCTTCAGCTAACCTGGGGAGTCCGGAAAGTGGGACGTGCTTGATTAATTTCCACGGATCCAGCTAGGGTCCCTTCCATAAGGGGGTTGGTCTAGAGGAGGAATTATTTTGGATCCTGCATTTGGCTAAAAAAAAAAAAAAAAAAAAAGTGAGGTCACCTCAACAAATGAAAAATAAATTCTTTTTAATTTAGTTTAATAGCTAAAAGCTGCTTCAGGACCTGCATGTAGAACCCTGTGGGGAAAATCATTGATAAACACAAGTAGGCAGGAAGGATCCACGTGGACCCTAGGGGAATCATTGACCCCCCTTAGCTCTGTTTGACTGCTTGCCTGTGTGGATCTTTGGTTTCTCTCTGTTACTTTCTGGTCTATTGCTATTATTTCCTCCCCACCCCCTTCATTTTTCCTTCTATTTTTTTTTTTAAATAGGTGCTGCCAGCTTGTCGCTTCTTTGCTGGGCTTCTTATTCAGTAATTTCCCACTCGCTGTATATATTGATTGTGTATTACAAACTATCGCTTATCCTTCCTGCATCTTTCTGCCTTCTGTTTTCTGTTGTGGCTCTTAGAGACAACATTTTTTCATAGGCCCACAACTTAAGGGTGTCAATTTCTATCCCATCTATTTTGTTTTCTTCTTCTTCTTTTTTCTTTTTTTTATTAGTATTAACTATTTCCTTTCAGAACTTTCTTTACTATTTCTCTCCCTCCTCATAATTCTAGCCTTCTAAATCACTATATATATATATATATTCCTCCATTTGTTTTCCCAGTCCATTGTAGGAACTCCATATTTTTTCCTAGTACTCTACACTGCCTACACAATTTAAATATTCATCTCATTAAGTCTCATTTTGCCCCTCTTCTAACTTTTATCAATATTTCTATTATCCTTCTGCCTTCCATACATCTTTTGATTCCTCTGGCTCTAACCTTTTGCCTTCAAGGGAACATAGAAAGAAGCAAGGAAATAAAATAAGAAGAAAAACTGCCAAAGAGAAAACTTAACTCACACGCAGAACCAACAGCTAAATAAAATTCTAGAGCATAGAGAAAAGCTAATCAACTGAACAAACCCATCAAGATAATATGATGACCAGAGGGCAACAGAAAAATACAAATGACTCTGAGAAACTGGAAAACATGGACCAGTCCAATGCACAAAATAAAAACCAGGAAGCAATGCAGTACATCGATCAACTAATCAAAGCTATCCAAACAAATATCATGGACCAACTTAAAGAACTGAAGGAAGAGATTAAGGATATAAAGAAGACACTGGGAGAACATACTGAAGAAATAACTAACACACCTAAAAAGGTAATGGATATGATGGCGAACAAAGACACAAGTCAAGAAATGAAAAAGACGCTGGACTCACATGCCAGCAGATTTGAACAGGCAGAGGAAAGAATTAGTGATATGGAAGACAATACAGTTGAAATCAAAGAGATTGTAGAAAAGATAGACAAAAAGATAGAAAAAATCCAGTATGGTCTCAGGGAATTAACCGATAATGCAAGACGCACAAACATACGCATTATGGGCATCCCAGAAGGAGAAGAGAAGGGAAAGGGAACAGAAGGAGTGTTGAAGGAAGTTATCGCTGAAAACTTCCCAACTCTATTGAGAGAGATGGATGTGCAGATCCAGGAAGCACAGCACACCCCAAATAGTATAAATCCCAACAGGCCAACTCCAAGACATATACTTTTCAAATTGTCCAATGCTCAAGACAAAGAGAAAATACTCAAGGCAGCAAGAGAAAAGAGAACCATCACATACAAGGGAAGCACAATAAGATTAAGTGCTGATTTCTCAGCTGAAACCATGGAGGCAAGAAGACAGTGGTATGACATAGTCAAAACACTAAAAGAAAAAAACTTCCAGCCATGAATTCTCTATCCAGCAAAATTGGCATTCAAAAATGATGGAGAGTTCAAAATATTCACAGATAAACAGCAATTAAGAGAGTATGTCAAGAAGAAACCAGCACTTCAAGAAATACTAAAGGAATCTCTACAAGTTGAAAGGAAAAAACAAAGGAGAGAGACTTGGAGGAGAGTTTAAAAACAAATGAAAAGTCAAAAAGAGAAACAAAACAACAGATGACATACATTAACCCAAAGAAAAAATGACTGAAGTAAGAAATTCGTTACGAGTAATAACACTGAATGTTAATGGATTAAATTCACCAATCAAAAGACACAGATTGGCAGAATGGATAAGAAAATATGATCCATCTATATGCTGTCTACAAGAAACCCGCCTTCGGCCCAGGGATTCAAGGAGGCTGAAAGTGAATGGCTGGGAAACCATTTTACAAGCTAACAATAGCCAAAAAAAGGGCAGGAGTAGCTATTCTAATATCAGACAAAATAGACTTTAAATGCAAAACTATTGTAAGAGACAAAGATGGACACTACATATTAGTAAAAGGAGTAATCTCTCAAGAAGAGAGAACAATCATCAACATTTACGCACCTAATCGGGGTGCCTCAAAATACGTGTGGCAAACTCTGGAAAAACTAAGAGGAGAAATAAATTCCTCTACAATTATAGCAGGGAACTTCAACACACCACTATCATCATTAGACAGAACATCTAGGCAGAGAATCAATAAAGAAACGAAGGCACTCAACAATACATTAGAAGATTTGGACTTAATAGACATATACAGAACACTATACCCAAATACAGCGGGATTTACATTCTTCTCCAGTGCACATGGAACATACTCCAAAATAGACTACACGCTAGGCCACAAAACAACACTCAATGAATTCAGAAAGATTGAGATTATACAAAGTAATTTCTCTGACAAAAACGGAATGAAGTTGGAAATCAACAGGGGCCAGAAAACCGGTTAGGCACAAGGATATGGAAGTTAAACAACACACTCTTAGACAAACAGTAGGTCAAAGAGGAAATTTCAAAAGAAATCAGTAACTACCTTGAAACTAATGAAAACAACAACACAACATATCTAAACCTATGGGATGCAGCAAAAGCAGTCCTGAGAGGGAAGTTCATAGCCATAAATTCATATATTAAAAAAGAAGAAAGAGCTAAAATTGAAGACCTAACTGCACACTTGGAGGAATTGGAAAAATAACAACAAACTAAACCTAAAGGAAGTAGAAAGCAGGAAATAACCAAGATTAGAGCAGAACTAAATGAAATAGAGAATAAGAAAGCACTGGAAACAATAAACAAAACCAAAAGCTGGTTCTTCGAGAATATCAACAAAATTGACAAACCCTTAGCCAGACTAACAAAGAAAAAGAGAGAACAGATGCAAATACATAAAATAAGGAATGAGCAAGGTGATATCACTACTGACGCCACAGAAATAAAGAGTATCATAAGAGGATACTTTGAAAAATTATATGCCAACAAGAATGACAATTTGGAGGAAATGGACAAGTTTCTAGAAACCCACAAACAGCCGACATTGATGAAAGAAGAAATAGATGAAGTCAACAGTCCAATTACAAGTAAAGAGATAGACTCAGTCATCAAAAACCTCCCAACTAAGAAGTGTCCAGGACCAGATGGCTTCACAGCTGAATTCTACCAAACATTCCGGAAAGAGCTAACACCAATTCTACTCAAGCTCTTCCAAAAAATAGAAGTAGAAGGAATATTACCTAACTCATTCTATGATGCCAACATTACCCTAATACCAAAACCAAATAAAGATACCACAAGAAAGGAAAATTACAGACCAATTTCTCTAATGAACCTAGATGCTAAAATCCTTAACAAAATACTTGCTAATCGCATTCAACAACATATCAAAAGGATTATACACCATGACCAAGTGGGTTTCATCCCAGGTATGCAAGGATGGTTCAATATAAGAAAATCAATCAATGTAATACACCACATAAACAAACTGAAAGAAAAAAATCACATGATCATCTCTATAGATGCCGAAAAAGCATTCGACAAAATACAGCACTCTTTCCTCATAAAAACACTACAAAAGATAGGAATAGATGGAAACTTTCTGAAAATGATAAAGGGTATATATGAAAAACCCAAAGCTAACATCATTTTCAACGGTGAAATCCTAAAAGCCTTCCCTCTGAGATCGGGAACAAGACAAGGATGCCCACTATCACCACTCCTATTTAACATTGTCTTAGAAGTACTTGCACGAGCACTGAGACAAGAAAAGGACATAAAAGGCATCCAGATTGGAAAAGAAGAAGTAAAAATTTCATTCTTTGCAGATGACATGATCCTATACATAGAAAGCCCTGAGAAATCTACAACAAGGCTTCTAGAACTTATAAAGGAGTTCAGTAATGTTGCAGGCTATAAGATCAACACTCGAAAATCAGTAGCATTTCTGTACACCAATAACCAGCAAACTGAGGTGGAAATCAGGAAAAAAATACCATTTACAATAGTAAATAATAGAATCAAATACCTAGGAATAAATTTAACTAAAGATGTAAAGGACTTATATACAGAAAACTACACAACACTGTGAAAGGAAATCAAAGAAGACTTAAATAAATGGGAAAATATTCCCTGTTCATGGATGGGAAGACTAAACATCATCAAGATGTCTACCCTACCCAAACTAATCTACAGATTTAATGCAATCCCAATAAAAGTCAACACTATATTTTTTAAGGAACTGGAAAAACTAACCACAAAATATATTTGGAGAGGCAAGAGGCCCCGAATTGCAGAAGATATATTGAAAAAGAAAAATGAAGTTGGAGGTATCACATTATCTGACTTTAAAACATACTACAAAGCTACAGTGATCAAAACTGCGTGGTATTGGCACAAGGATAGACCTACTGACCAATGGCACCGGATTGAGAGTTCTGATATAGACCCTCGCATATACAGTCATCTGATATTTGACAAGGCCATGAAGCCCACTCAGTTGGGAGAGAGTGGCCTCTTTAACAAGTGGTGCTTGGAGAACTGGATGTCCATATCCAAAAGAATGAGAGAAGAATACCATCTCACACCTTATACAAAAATCAACTCAAGATGGATCAAAGATCTAAATATAAGAGCCAAAACCATAAAAACCTTGGAAGATAATGTAGGGAAGCATCTACAGGACCTTGTAATAGGAAATTGTTTCATGAACTTCATAGCCAAAGCACGAGCAGCAAGAGAAAAAATTGATAAATGGGATCTCCTCAAAATTAAAAACTTCTGCACCTCTAAAGATGTTATTAAGAAAATAAAAAGGCAGCCTACCCAATGGGAAAAAATATTTGGCAACCATATATCTGATAGGAGCCTAATATCCTGCATATATAAAGAAATCCTACACCTCGAAAATAAAAGGACAAACAACCCTTTTAAAAAATGGGCAAGTGACCTGAAAAGACACTTCTCCAAGGAAGAAATACAAATGGCTAAAAAGGACATGAAAAAATGGTCAACATCACTTGCTATCAGGGAAATGCAAATCAAAACTACAATGAGATACCATCTTAATGGCAGCTATTAAAAAAACAGGAGACACTAAATGTTGGAGAGGATGTGGAGGAATAGGAACCCTCATCCACTGCTGGTGGGACTGAGGTATGGTCCAGCCACTGTGGAGGACAGTTTGGCTGTTCCTCAGAAAATTAGCAATAGATCTTCCGTATGATCCAGCAATTCCACTGCTGGGTATATACCCAGAAGAACTGAAAACAAAAATACAAACAAATATATGCACACCAATGTTCATAGCGGCATTGTTCACCATTGCCAAAAGTTGGAATCAGCCCCGGTGCCCATCAACAGACAAATGGATAAGCAAAATGTGGTACATACATACAATGGAATATTACTCAGCTGTAAGAAGGAAGAAAGTGCTAACACATGGAATAACGTGGATGAATCTTGAAGACCTTATGTTGAGTGAAGCAAGCCAGGCACTGAAGGATGAACAGTATATGACCTCACTGATCTGAACTGAGGAATGTGAGCAGTCCCTGAGAACCATTGTCTGAAAGATAGGTTAACAAAGGAGAGTAAGAGAAGAGCAGGCTTTGAGCCATCACCCATATGGACATAATCTATGGTAAAGGGATAGAGTGTGGTTGCACGTTGGGGGATGGGGCAGATGAGTGGTGGTGTTCCTGGGTTTGGTGGTGCAGCACTGGGGGGTGGGTAGATTAGGAAGGGCAGGTTCAAATCCCCAGGAATCTTGACATTCCATGGGTTGGGAGAGGGGGGTATCACGGGCCCAGGGGGGCTGGGGAGAAGCGAACAGTCAAGATCTAATGGGTTGTTTGGTGGTCATGGGGAAGGTTTTTCATTACCTTACAGTAATGGACACAGGACATGGTAAATATCATCAAAATTATTAAACTGTATCATCTAAATTGTAAACTATACTGTAAATCACTGACAATGTTTAGTTGCTATAGTTTGCTATCTGCATAACAGTTATAATAATGCTAACAACCAAAAAAAAAGGGGGGGGGAGTCAATATGGGGTGGGGAAGGGGGGGTGGTTTGGTATCTGGGAGTCTCCGGCACTCCGTGTGTGACTTTGCTGTGACCTAAAAATTCTTTGAAAATTAAATGAAAAATTGGGAGACAATGGGGATTGAGAGGAGGAAGGTGTCACGGCACACCAGACATCCGATAACACAGTGATAAAGGGAAGGAAAAAAAGGAAAGGAGAAAAGAGAAAGGAAAAAAAAATGAATATATATATATATATATATATATATATTTTTAAGGCATTTCCTTTGCTTTTTTGCCTATTTTTTGAATGTCCCAATCCATTAATTATATTTTATTTTGTTTTGTTCTTTGTTGGATTATTTGTTTTTTTTACTTCTGTTTTTTTTTTTTTCCCCCCTGAGTTTCCTTATGTTTGTCTCTTGCATGTAAGCTTATCACACTTGTTTCTTTTTCCTAGTAAGTGTATTTGATTATTTTATGAACTAAATGTTCATGGAGGATTTGGATCACAGAAGGATTACACTGGGTACTGCGGGGGATTTTTTGGGGGGGTGAATGGGGGGGGTTCGTGGGGATTGGTTCATCCCAATATACATGAAAGATATACAAAATCATTCAAAGGATCGGGGGATGGGGCATGGTCACGATGGTTGAATAATCACACAATAAATGAGGGAATCTGAATTCCTAGCCTGGAGAGCTCTGCCACAGTCTCCAAGGGAGCAGCAATAGTCCTCTGAGTGTAGGGACAGTGCCTGTCAAAAGAGGATGACCCACTGATGTGTTTTTTTTTATTGATGACTACCCTTGTGAGTCTTTGCTCTTGTAAATGAGACTTAGCCTGCAGTTGTGGGGTGCCTAAGGGTTGCCACCTGGGAGCCTCCTTGTTGCTCAAATGTGGCCTCTCTCTAAGCCAAACTCAGCATATGATTGCATTACCTTCCCCCCAAAGTGGGACATGACTCCCGGGGATGAGCCTCCCTGGCAACGAGGGATTAATACCAAGTGCCAACTGGCAACACAACTGGAAAAAGACCTTGAATAAAAAAGGGGGAAATGGTAAAGACAAATGAGTTCAAGTGGCTAAGAGACTTCAAAGAGAGTCGGGAGGTCATCCCAGAGGTAACTCTTACGCATACCTCAGTAGGAGCTCATAGAACATCTAAGTGCCTATCACCCCACTCAGAGGGGTTCCTGAGAGCTCCGGAGACACCCTGGTCCTATATAAGGGGGGATAGCCCCAGAGACTGACGCCTTATCAGTGGGTTCTATTTTGGAATCTGTGCTCCTGAGAGTGAAAGAATTAGACTCAAATAAGTCGTCCTTGCACATGGTTCACCAGTCCCTTCTATTCAAACCTATATGTGATGCTGGAGTTTTTAGGTATACTACCAGAGACTGGAGCCTCCCGCCTACCTGTGTGCCAGGTGTGCATGAAATCTAGGTGGAGCTGAAACTCCTACCCTACAGCTCAATGGACTCATCCAAGTCACCTGGTGAGGAGACAACGATGGGCAATGGCCATCCCAGGGGATGGAGAGGGCCTGCATTTGCAGGCAGGATCATCCCACCCACCATATCCATGGGATATAAGCCCTCTCTCACTTGGAGTTGGAGTGGACATCACCATTCCAGTCCCCTCAGGATTGGGGGAAGAACTATGGACTAGAGTGGACTTGATGGTATTCTCTTGTTCACATATGGTGATTCTGGCAATGTAAGAAATTATAACAATGAGGTGGAGCCAGTGGCCACTTGACACTTTTGGGGTAGGGAGGGGATGAGCAGTTGAAATACAGGGGCTTCTTTGGGAGTTGGATGTTGTCCTGAGTACTGTTGTGGCAACAGATGTAGGCCATTTTATTTATTTTTTTATTTTTTTATTTTTTTTATTTATTTATTTTTTAAGATTTTATTTATTTATTCATTCATTTATCCCCCCCTTGCTGCTTGTGCTCGCTGGGTCAGCTAACCACGCCGTGCGGGCGGGCTTGCCTTCACCAGGAGGCCCCAGGAACCGAACCCGGGGCCTCCCAAATGGTAAACGGGAGCCCTACTGAGTGAGCCACAGCCGCTTCCCAGGATGTAGGCCATTTTAAATCAGCACACACCACTCAGAACTGAGTGGGAGAGAGTGTGGTCTATAGTGTGAACTGTGGTCTATGGTTGGTGGCAAGGCTCCAGGATGTGTAAGTTCATTGAGGGTGGTGGGCCACACTTGTGGGAGATGTTTGTGTGGGATGTGATGGGAGGTGTGGGAGGTGGGCAACATGGGAATTCCCGTGGGTTCCGTATAATATTTTGGGTAATCTAAGCACCTCTGCAAATACACATATATGCATATATATTTATATATAATTTTGCAAATGTTTGTATGTATTGTGAGAATTTTGATTTTTACCCACAATAAAAAAAAAAAAAAAAAAAAATGAAGCACAGCAACCCTTCTCACCGAGCTCATACAGAGCCTCAGAATCCATCTCTACACAGTGCTCCATACAGACATTACTAATCAATCAGAGGAGGTGCCTGAGATGAAATCTATTCATTATTCTTAGTCAAAGCACAAGTTTTTCTATGGACTTGGTTAACCTATAACTGTGTTCCTGCTTCTGCCTCTGTGGCCAGTTCATTGCTTGATACCACAATCCTACATTGATTAGAATTTTTGCTACTGAACCTCAATATATATGGGGATTAGATACCTGTTCCCTGAGCTCCCAGACAGCAACTGTGAGTCCTGAACTGACCCATTCACTGCAGTAAGTCAAGGCTCTAACTCTCTGCTCTTCCAAACCACACCCTCAAGACTCATTCCCCAATGGACTACCACAGTTACAAAGAGAATTCTGATAATTTAGTGAGCTGCACTGGTTTTCTTTGTACCAAGCTTGAAACCGAAGGAGGATACACTTAAACTATCTCATCCCTCTGATTCTAAACTTGAAGGGTTCTCTGGTGACTTGGCACAAGAGGCCTGACCCTATAAACCAATAAGTCATCCCTCCCCTATCAAACAGCAGGTCCTACTGACCTCAAGTCTTCCACTAAAACTTTTCCCTCTAAACAGCTACTGCAACAGCTCTGCAATTCAGGAAACATCATTAGGAATGGCAGAGGCAGACTCTCCACAAATTCAATGGACATTCTGAAGTCCAGAGGCAGTCCAGGGAATACGCTTGGAACCAGGGCCTTACTCTTACTCTGAAGTTCCTATACACTAAGAAGGTATCTCTCCCTGAACCAGTGAACCTAAGAAAATTGCTACCAAAGTAATATCTACTATGGTCTTGCCCATGTCTTGCTGGGCTTGCTGATTCATTTATGAGGCCAGATTCCTATCCTTAGAGGGTTCACTCTTACTTTGATGAAATATTCCAGCACCTCTGGGGTTAAGACCTTGGATTCAGTTGTTCCTTCTGAATCATGGGATCCTGATCCAGTCATTTCCTTAGGCCTAGGTATGACTGTTTGCTATGTCCCACAATGCAGGAGATTGGTGGAAGAATTCTCCCCTGGATCAGAGGAGTACAAAGTAGAACCTCCTGAGCAGCCAGTGTCTGTAGACAATGTGACTCTGGAAACCCAAGAGTGGGCCATTCTAGTATAATAGAATTAGAGGGCCCAGCCTTGGTGTGGCCCACATCCCAGGAGCCTTCTGCCCTAATGAGTACTTGATTCTCACTTCTGCTGGGCACCAAGTTTTCAAGAATTAGATTTTACAGAGTCCTAGACAGCAGGAGTCAGTATATCTCTGTCAAGGGATCAGCTGAGGTGACTGCTTGGACCACCCCATAAATATGCAAGAAAAGACCAAAAGTAGAGCTAAATAGCTTGGGTGAATAGATGATATGAGCTTTCTGGAGATAAAGACTCAGGAACTTTCTAATGAAGAGAAACCATTCAGGGGTTCCTTTTGACTTCTGAAGAGCAAGAGTTGCTTTCTCATTAAAAACTATGAGAACAATCATCTGAGGATTCTAAGTTTCCTGTAGAAAAACCTACCTGCCATGGCTCTCTAGGCACCTTAAACTCCTACTTTGCACAGGACCTTAATGTGTATTTCTGACATATTGATGGCCATCCCAAGGAACAGCCTTCAACATTTATCTCCAAGAGTACCTACTAGAACTAATGTTTGTTGGGTAGCCCTTTATTTTCCAGGTCCTGTGCTAAAAGCTTTGCATTCATTATCTTGTTAATACTGATGGGTAAAGAATCTGAGACTGAGATTGGTGAAATAATTTGTACAAATGTCAGTGGTGCCCAGTTTGAAAAACCTTGGAAAATTGACATTATTTCCCAATGTTGTCGTAATAATGATTATAAGGATGGTTTCTAAGAAGAGAAGACCAGAATAAATGCTAATTACCTTTGCAAAATCTTTCTAGAAAAAAAGACACAGGGGATATAAAAGCAGTATAAAGTAGTATAATATGGTAGAACAAGCATTATATTTATCTTTATATGTACTTGAGTTAAAATCACAACTCTACTATGGACTAATTCTGATCTTCATCAAATTCCTTGATTTCTCTGAACTTCAGTTAAACAAGAGTAGAGTAGAAATAATAATAAGAGCATGACAGGGTTTTTGGGAATTTTGAAGTAATGTGTGTTAAGTGCTGGGCATAAGACAGACACTCTCACCAAATGATACCTATTACAGCAGTCTCTTGCCAAAGTGTAAAATTGATATATAAACATATTGAAGCATGACACATTGTCACATAGTAGGCACACAAATATATTTGGAGAAAAAATATTAATGAATATGTGAATGAGCCAGTCATGTTTGTTACAATGGGTTAGAGGATATTTTCAAAAAGGAACCGGGCAATCAGATTGCCCAAATGTCAGCAATACTTTTTATTTGCTGTTAGCTTGATACTTCAATTGAAACAAGTAATGACCTAAAATCATATTATAAACTATTTCTGAAAACCCATCAAATCCACTTAAACTGTGATTTTTGACCTGTAAGTCACATTTGAACATTTACAGGAAATTCAGTAATAAAACCCTGCCTTTGAAAGGGAAGAAAAGAAATTTTTCAAAAAAGGAAGCTCTGCAATAGCTAAAGTAACACCCTTTTTTAAAGATGGATTTCTTCCATTAAATGATAATGTATCATTCCCATGCTGAACTTTAATTAGAGTTAAAAGTTTCAAACGAAATTGCAATCTTCACCTGCCCAAAAAAGAATAGTCTTGAGTATGAATGCCTTGTTCAGTGGTTTTCACAGCATGGTCCCAGGACAACTGCCTCCATATTACCTGAAGACTTATCAGAAATGCAAATTCTTGGGCCCCTCCCAACTTACTGAACCAGAACTCTGCAGAACTCTGCAGTGATCTGTATTTCAACAAGCTATCCAGGTGATTCATTTGCACACTCAAATTTAAGAACCACCTCCTTAAGCACAAATGCCATAGCTTAATACATATTTTTATTAGTAATTACCAGTTGTTACCAACTTATTATGAATCTAGCACAGATTAGAACTTTTACTTGAATTATCACCTTCAGTCCCTACTCAGAGCCTTGCAAGGTAGGTACTATAAGCACTCCCTTTATGGAAGCAAAACTGAGGCTCAGGGAGTTCGCAGGGCTTAGCCAAGGGCACCCACCCAGTCAGTGATAGAGCCAGAAATGGAATCCATGCTGTCCTTCCCAACCTTCCTAAGCATTTCACTTTGCTCTGCCTCTGTAACAAAGCAAGATACAACATGTAGAGCACAATGTATTAATTTAAAGAGATGTATTAGGTGAATTATGTAACCCTTCTATCGAAGACTGTAGACTATTTTCCAGCTTATTTAATGAATCCAGGGTCTAACAAAGAACTCCCACCAACCCTAAGATGTGTCCTATGCTCAGAGAAGTATAAAGGGAAATTTAGGAGACAAATGGGCTAAGCTAAGGACCCAGCAGCCAGATATTTGGTTATGTGGAAGGAATTAAACTTGTTGCCCAAATAAATGTCCTCCTATCCTCCTTGTCTCTTTTATATATATATATATATATATAAAACACAATCTTTTCTAAGTTGGACTAAGACTGGAGCCAGCAAACAAATTATTCATTGTCCCTACTTTTACAGAAGTTGGGAATGAATATAAATTTGGATCTATCCTTATCCACAAAAAAGAAATCATGCTGAATGAAAGTGAATTTTAAAAAATTATAAAAGCAAACTTTAAAAATCAATATCTCTGATTCTCTATTTGAAGTATGATACTACCCACCACTATGAAGCATATCCACCTGCATTCTTTTTTCTCCAGACTGAGGTTTACTTTTACCAGGAGGGGGAAAAAAAATCAAGAGATGTTGATCTTAGAGTCATCAACTATATTACCATATTCTTATTTCAGCACATAAAAAAACTAACTCAACATAAAGTAAAAATCTTTCTTCAAAAATTATATGCTAAATTACATGCTATCATATTTGTGCAACATCAAGCAATTCTGTGGATTTATTTTCATCTTCAATAAATTAAACCGATAGGCTTTTATTTAAACAGAGTTTTCTAGAAAATATGTAGAAGTGTTTAAGCTCACATTTTTATGAAATAAACCTTTTTTATTAAAATAGGTGTGTATGTATTGGCGTATAGGTATAGATATGTAAAAGAAAATGAAAATGATTAATAAAAAAATTATAATCAAATGCATCTTGACATAAAATGAAAATGATTAACAAAAAAATTCTAATCAAATGCATCTTGAAAACTTGCTGTATTTTGAAAAAAATTTAATTAACATTCCAGAACAGCTAATAAGTTTATATTTTATGAAATTCTTAATCATAGCCAGATAAAATTTATTGATAGCAATTGGAACATGAGTATCAAATGAAATTGCCATAAAAATCATCTGAAAAAATCTATTTGGGCAATTTTTAAATACCCAAATAGTGAGCTAGTGAGTTTGTTTTCTCATTTTAAAAAAGTATCTTTCAATGATAGTCATGTGTTGGTTTCTATGTCCCTCTTTTACCCACCTTCTCCAAGCTGTTTGAATGCATTGTGTTCATCTTACACATCTCCATATATCCAGTTTTGAGAAAACAGTTTTGCAATTTGTGAGTTTTAATATACATTTATTGAATGAAATCCTGTCTTAGACTAAGGTGATATAATTTAGATTGAGAGGGACACAGATGCAAAGACCTCAAAGTCCATGTAGATGATAATGATTAAGGTGAGTTGGATGGTGAACAGAAAAATAATTTCCTTTCTGAAGAAGGCAGTTCCATTCAATTGTCTCCAGGTAAGAATTAAGTCCAGTGTTTCCTGGTCTTCTGATTTTTCAAAGGAATAAAAAGGAAATTGAGACTTCAAAGAGAAATCTCCCAATTTTTAAATGATGGCAACCAACAAAACCTTCTCTTAAAAACATAGTTTAACCAATGGAATAGAATTTAAGAGTCCAGAAATAAACCCATACAACTATGGTCAATTGATTTTCAACAATGGTGCCAAGCCATTCAATGTAGGAAAAAATAGTCTCGTCAACAAATGGTGCTGGGAAAACTAGATTCCCACATAGAAAAGAATGACCCCTACCTTACACCATAAACAAAGTTAACTCAAAATTGATCAAAGTCTCAAATAAAAGAGCTAAAACTGTAAGAAAATATAGAGGAAAATCTTCACAACCTTGGATTTGGCAATGTGTTCATAGCTATGACACAAAAAGCATGAGCAACAAAAGAAAAAAATAAACTGGACTTCATCAAAATAACAAAAAAAATGTGTATCAAGGGATATAAAGAAAGTGAAAAGACAGCTGACAGAATGGGAGAAAATAGTTGCAAATTATATATCTGGTAAGCATTTAGTATCCAAAATATATAAAATACTTCTACAACTCAATAACAAAAACAACCTAATTTAAAAATGGACAAAGGACTTAAATAGATATTTCTTCAAAGCAGATATACAAATGCCCAATAAACAAATGAAAATATGCTCAACATAACTAGTCCTTAGGAAAATGCAAATCAAAGCCACAATGAGATACTACTTCAAACCCATTAGGATGGCTATTACCAAGAAAAAATAAAAAAAAAAAAAAAAAAAAAAAACAACAGAAAATAACATGTGATAGCAAGGATGCAGAAAAACTGGAACCCATGGACATTGCCTTTGGCAATGCAAAACGGCATAGCCATTTTGGAAAACAGTCTGGCAGTTACTCAAAAAGTTAATTATAGAGTTATCATTTGACCCAGCAATCTTACTCCCAGGTATATATGCAAAAGAAATGAAAGCACAGGCCAATGCAAAAATGTAGGTATTTTTATATCAAGAAAATACCTTCTAAGTGGTTGCCAGGTATTAGGAGTAAGGGGGAAAGTATGAGTATAAAGGAAAAACATGAGGAAGTTCTTTGGGATGATGGAAATTTCCTTTATTCTGAATATTATGGTGGTTACACAAATCTACATGTGTGTTAGAATTCATAGAACTGTATACCAAAGGAGGTCAATTTTACAGTATGATAGTAAAATTAATGAATAATGACAACATGAAACAATAATAAAAAGAAAAATACCTCCTTGTATCAAATGTAGGCTTCATCAAAACAACTTAAATTACTGGAATACATATATTTGCTGAGAGAGAATTGAATAATGATACTTGGGGCCTCATTGAAAGACTGGTACATGAGGAAGAGACATTCAGTGGTGGGTGCCTTTAGACAAATCCAAGAACATAGTCCACTGTTGATATCTAGACGTTGGCTCTTCATGAAGGTTAAATATCATGTCCAAAACTGCGTTAAGAGAGTGTTTATTATATAAAACATTCCTCATATAGAATTTCCTTTGTTACAGGTGGAATCAGTCAAACGTTCTTAACCCCAGTCATGATTATAAAAATCAGAAATTGAAATTACAGGAGAAAAGAATTTCATTTTGACAAAGGATAGCTCAGTGACTCGACAATTGGGAACAATATGATATCAGCCATTATTATGAGACAATTAAATAGATTGAATAAACCCTAAGGAAAATACAGCTTGTAAAACACTTGCTTTTTCTACCTCCATAATGACTTGGATAAAAAGCCAATGGATTAAAAAAAATAAATGTGTACTAACCAACTTGCTTAAAATTGTATAAGCTCACTTGCTTAAACGTAGAACTTGATATATTTAAAGTCTCTTTTAATATTTCATCTTATCAACATCTGCACTAGTGATAATATTGTCTCATCAGTTGCCTGCCACCATTTCTCTTTACACTTCATAAATATCTAGTCAAAATTTAACAATCGGTTGATGTAGACAAAAATCTTTCAATCCAAGCCTGCTTTAGACGCATACTTGAGCACTTCCCAACTGTCACTTCAGAATATCAGTGATTAGCATGCAAACGGTTTATTTAATTTCTTTATTTCTTTTCAGGGAAAAGAGGTTAGAAACAGCTTTCATTCAGGTGATGAATACAAACTGCCAGCCTTTGAAACAACAGGTAAAGTAGTTGAGGTTGGAATTAATTAGCATTTAGAAAATCTTCACACTGGATCATACCCTTGCAAGGAAATGGCTGTCCTTCTTCGTAAATTATTTCACCTGCTAAAGCAGTTGGGCTAGAAGTCAGTGTGGAAAGATCCAGAAGTTTGAATATTCAGAAACAAACCAAACAGGTTCTCTGCTCCTTCTAAAAATCCATGCTCATATGCAAAAGTCTAAATGCAGCATTCAGTAAAAAATTGCACCTAAGTTTACAATAAGCCTTTAAAAAAAAAAAAACATTCTGGGGCTCATGATGATTTCTGGCTCACATGTGACATTCAACATTAGCATTCACATAAATAGTTGCCAGTGCTGGCCCACAAAAAGGCTGTGCAGTCACTTGATTTGTAATTTATCATGAGAGGAAGAATATTTTCAAAAAGAAATCTCTTCCTGGTGAGCAAATGCTATTTAATTTTGAGTTCCATTAAAGTCATACACCTCACAGCACACTCAAGCACCTTACAGAAGAGGGAGGGGGAGGGGGAGAAGAAGGAGAACAAGAAGGAGCAGAAGATGATAGCTATTCTGTTTCAGAACTACATATAAGTCTTAACCTGACATTTAAATCAAGTCATTTTAAGTAATATGTAATATTAAATGTATAGGGTGAACATATTTTAAAAGCACAAAACTGACTGCTATCAGGTATTTAATGCTAGGTAATAAGTGACCATCTAGCTGCCTCCAAGAGTAAGAAAGAGCAGCATATTGTTAGGTGCCCACAGAAAACTGGGATGTTGATGCTAATTTAAAAACTCATTATTATTGCCTGGAATCCAAATGTCAAAACCCTGTAAATGGCTTCCCTCCTTCAAACTGTGCCAAAGTCAGGGCAGGAGTTCTGATTGTGATTACGATAAGTCTTTGTATTGATAATGTGAGGTGATTGATTCCTCTTTATTCACAAGAATATTTCTCTGATAATTAGAACTAATTATGAAAGGGAAGCATTTCACACAGGGCAGGAAGAATTGGCTTCAGAGGTGCAAATAAAACCCAATTCTGCCCTACAACTATCACCATCACTTCTTTCAACTCTAGTTTTCTATTACCTTCTTTCACTCCTCTACCTTCACCTCCATCCCTTACATTCCTACTACCCCCCAGCCCTACTTCTCTCTCTCCCACCACCAAAACATAGTGCTCCTCCTCTCTGCCCACCAATACACCTCAACACTCTCCACGCGCACCTTTACCAGCTCAGTCCCTACCCCACCCACTTCTACCTCTACCTCTTCCAGCACTTGGCACTTTCTACTTTGTATTATACTTACTTAACCTATCTTCATTTACTTGCCAAACACTTCCTTTAGTAACTTCCTCATGAATTACAAAACGGCAGGCTACATGTTTTTTCTTTTCTTTATTTTTTCCTGCTCTTAAGTTAGTGGTTTACACAATGATGGCATGGCTGAATCTAAAGTTTTCCTCTCCCTCTCCTCACCAGCTGGAATAGAGAAGAGAGAGGTTTCTCTATAGAAACAGCAGGCTTCCTCAGGCTTATGGGCAGTGATGCCACTCACAGTCCTGGAGCTTGCTCTCTCTGTGCTTTGTCGCTAGGTAGCTCTCATACCCTTGACTGCACAGAAGTGCTGGGAAAGGGTGGATTGACCGGGAAGCCAGTTAGTCTTAAGCCTCGGGGCCCTTCAGTTGCTTGGAAGGAGGCCAAGCATATTTTATTTGCAATTTACTATTATTTTTCTTGAAGAAGTCTCCTGAAATTGTATGTTTCAGGCCCCAGATAACCTGCGTCAGCCCCTGGAGGAGTGAGGTACCCGTATTTACCAGCAAGGCGCGGAATTACCTGCAGTTTTCATGTATTCATCACATTCTGATTCACTCCAGGCACAAGCAAAGATGAGTTGGCTAAATGCTTGTGGAGATGCAGCAATATTTTCAACAGGTTTTTGAAGAGGTGGTTTCTGACACCTGGAACAGATGAGCATATTTCTTCTCTGCCCAGCACAGAATCAATAAAGGGAAGTCACCGTGAAATGGCCTCAGAGTCTTTTCTGAAGACCAGAACATTCTTTCCTGACCCTGGGCATTTGTACTTGCTGTTCCTCTGTCTAGAATGCTCTTTCCATATTTCTGTGCAAGGCGGGCTCCTTCTTGACCTTCAGATACCAACTCCTATGTCAGCCTTTGAGAGGCCTTCCCTGAAATAGCCCCCAAATCACCCATCTATGACTGTCATTGCATCCCTCCATTTATTTCCTTCATAGCACATAGCCTTTCAAATATTTTTTATCGGTATATTTGCTTAGGTATTGGGTGTTTGTTTCCCCTATTAGAATACAAGGTCAAAAGCACAGAGATCTCAACTTTCTAGCTCATTGTAGCATCTGTAAGAGCTAGAACAGTGCTTTGCTTCTTAGTCTATTACTACTTGAGGAAAAGGGAGAATGGGTGAGTGGGTGGGTCTGATGAGTGTGATTCAAATTCAGTAAAATACTTATGAAGTGTACCATAATAATTTTTATTACAACACAGAGACATACGAGTAGTAAAATTAATGCAAAACAAGTCAATCAATCATATGTAAAGAGTATTACTGATGAATCCAGGCTCTTAGTGTTTTTTCTGCACTAGAAGACTGGAAGGATTCAACATGATCCCTCCAATGACAGCAGCTTGCTATGGTGGTGAGAAGGTGGAGGAGGGAAGCCTGGCCATCCAGGGTAAGTTCATAAAGTTAGCAAAAGGTTCCCCAGCCATTCTGATAGCCCACTCCATACCTGTGGAAAATGCCTGCATTTCTGGACAAAGATAAATTCTCTGAAGGTGTTTAGTGGAGTGTCAAATGCCTTGTGTTGAAGCTGCAGTTGCTGAGTATGACTATTCCAATTATGAATTCTAAAACTGGGGAAATAATTCAGAATGGGTCCAGAGACCCACTGGACTCACTGTAAGATGGACCTAAGCTAAAACTCCATTACTCTCCTGACTTCCAAAAATCCCTACTCTGAAAGGTGGACCACAGTGATGTTTTGGGTCTCCTGGAATTAATTCACTTATGAGCCAGTGTCTAATAATCCCCAAAATATCTGATCATTTCTTTTTCCCCAGTGCACAGTTACCCTGGTAAAAAGCTCTTGGTCTCTTTTGGGAAAGCTGTGAGGAAGATTAATGGTATAAATTTTGGGCAGTGTAACAGGGTCCTTCCCCAAGGGCTCTGGGTCTGTAAACTGTCTCAAGTCTGGGAATTGATTAAGTGGCTGTGACTCTCTGTTTTTGTAATTCAAGTTAGAATTTCATTCACTTGACCTAGAAGTCTTCTGCTTATACAGATCAACTAGGCATTTAGTAGACTGCATGTCTATTTTACTCCAAGGTACCCCATGATCTACACTAGTCTATGCCATAGGTCTTTATGAGTCAGATTATTTTGAATGCTGCTTTGGTCTGCTGTTCATTATGGTAGCCACACCCACCTTGTCTTTGACAATTAAGTGCTGCCACTTGGTTGGCTTCTGCCAATCTAGGATCTGATCATCCCCATTGTGTTTCAGGACCCAAGTTCAGGATAGAAATTCCCACAGTAATATCTACAGAGAAGAGCGAACATAGAACTCTTCAGGAAAGATGAAATAGTCTTATAAATTTATTCCTCCCAGTCCTGCTGAAAGGTGTGCCCTCTGGACATTCCAGGGGTGGGTGAGAAGGTCTTCCAGGATAAATCCGCTCTAACATTCCAATCTCTCTAAGTCGTTTGGATCCTCCTATCTATATATTACACCAGGGCAGTTCTGACATTTTGATCTCAGGTAATGTAGGCCACCTTTTGGTCCATCTTTCAGCCAACCACCCGAACAATCTTTTAGAGCCTTTTCTAATCCCTTAAGATACAACAATGAACCCAGAATCTCTGCTTAGTGGGCCCATAGCAATAAATTCAGCAGGATCCAACTTTGTATTCCTTCCACCCTTATTCTGCACCCTTAATACCAATTCCCACATATATTCCCCTGATTACTGTTTATACAAATTGGAAAAATCATGTGGTCCTCTTGGAGTATAGTGCATCTCCTCATGGGTTACACTTTATACCTCATCTTTTTGGGGTCTTTTGGGACTTCAACCTAGTGATAGGTCTGGAAGAAAAGAGGGGTGGGTCATGAAGAAAATGAGAAGACTTGCAAGCCAACTATCTCAGGGTATTACATTGCAATTTCATCCAGTGAAACAAGATTAATCACTTCAGAAAGAGGAGTGGGGGCTGTTTGCTCAGGGGAAGTGATTACAGGTTTATCATCCAAAAAGCACAATAATTTCCAGCATTCATAAATAATGTTTGTGCTAAAGTTCCATGTTTCAAAAGACATGAAACATGTTGACAATTCTGACAATTTTCCATGAAAGTAAAAAAAAGAAAAGAAAGAAAAAGACTTTCATGTTAAGAGAGTTTTTCTCTGAAAATATTTTTTTTTCATTTTGTTAAAACTTATTTTAAAATCTCAAAAAATAAGGATTTTTCATACAGAAGGGAAAATAAAGACACTCTGGCATCACATTTTGATGTAGCCAGAAATTACATTAATACTATTTTCTATTTTTCATTAGCTCCCTGCTATTTAATCCTGAACTTTAAATTATCCTTCAGAGTCATTTGGGACTTGAGTATATATGGAATGGAGACATGTGTATGGCAACCTATGTCCAAAGAGGCAAAATGGATAAGTGTTAACAGGATAAATGTAGACTAGAGATAAAGAAGATGTAGCTATGGAGAGAAAAGGTAAAATGAGTCAGGAAACTCTGTTGGGTTTTTCTCTCTGCCCAGGGCATTTCTCCTGTTGAGGTAGACATCAGGCATGGCTGTTCCTTCAGCTCATTTCCATTAGCTGGAACAATGACTCTAAATTAGACACTCCCAGGTGAGAATTATACCTACAGAACCCCTGCCAGGAATTGAGAGGATATCCCTATTTTCAAGGAAGCAAGGAAAGTCGTGCAAGGTGTAGAGCAAGGGTTGTATCAACACTGGGCTTCTCCTTTCCAGAACCAGGGGCAGGCCAGTGCCCAAAACTTCCTTCAATCTGCCTCACTTGTGTTCTACCAGTGAAGGACCTAGACTCACCTAGAATGGTTTGCTCCTTTCTTTGATACCTTTTTCAAAAAGGCATTTATTAAATAATTAGAAGCCATATAGAATGTGTTACATTTACATATTCATTTATGCTTACTTTTCTTCTTTTTTGTTAGAGAAGTTGTAGGTTTATGTAAAGATCATGTACAATATACAGAGATCCCATATACCACACTATTATTAACACTTTGCATTAGTGTGCTACATTTGTTACAATTCATGAAAGAATATTTTAATATTTGTACTAGTAATTATAGTCCATGGTTTATTGTAGGGCTCACTGTTAGTATTATATAGTCTTACAGATTTTTATTTTCAATTTTATTCTTGTAACTTTTACACAATGTTGTGCTACAATCAGCACCATCCATTACCAAAACTATTCCTTCATCTCAATTAGGAACTCTTTGTAATTTAAGCATTAATATCCCATTCTCTATTCCCATGATGGCCCCTGGTAACCTATATTCTAGTTTTTTATTCTGAATTTGCGTATTCTAAATAATTTCATGACAGTGAGATAAAAAATATCTGTCTTTTTGTGTCTGGCTTATTGCAATCCACATGATGTCTTCAAGATTCATGCATGTTGTTGCATGTATCAGAATTTCATTCCTTTCTACAGCCAGTGAGTGCCAAACACAAGAAATGAAGTACATAGTTATAAAGAATGGATTCAGAATAAACGGATCTGAAAGCCATAGCACTGTCCAGCCATTACTGTGTTAACAAGTAATGTTGGTCATCAGTATTTTGCAGAGTTAAATACAAATCATCCTGAGACCTGGGTACCTTAAAGAGAATTTTGATCAAATGCATAAGAAAAGAGCAATGATTTCCTGCAAAGAATAACAGGGCTCCTGATAAAAGAAAGTAAGATTCTAAAATGGGCCTACAGAGAGTGAAAACAGCCAGGTTGAGATACAGATTTATAGAAGTTAGACAAGGTTGTGTCCAGATCAAAACAAAATGGAAATTGGTACAGAATTACTGTTGGGGATAATTGAAAAGTTTTGATAGTGGATGATGGTAATAGTGATACAACATTGTGAATGTAATTATACATCAGAATGTGGTTAAAGGGGAAAATTTACGTTGTATATATGTTACTAAAATAAAAAATAAAAATAAATGATAGGGGAGTGGATGTGGCTCAAGCAGTTGAGTGCCCACCTCCCACATGGGAGGTTCCGGGTTCAGTTCCCAGTGCCTCCTAAAGAAAAAAGAAAAACAGACAATGAGCAAAACCAAAACAAAACAAAAATGAGTGTAAACAACAAGCGAACAACGAGCAAAAACAGATGAGAGAGCCAACTCTGGGGGGTGGGGTGGATAATAAATGACAATATATCTTCAGCCATTCCTTAATGAAGTGGACCTATACATTCATATCTGATCCCATGGTATGCTCAGTGAAATCCATTATGTACATTTATAATTAAATTAATACTTAAGGCACTGCACATAGTTCTTGTTTGAAAGGGCAAGTTCACTCATTCCTAACCTATATACATATATTTTCCCCCACAAAGTTCTGAATTATAAGATATCTCAATAAAGGTCTGCACATGGATTTCTGGACTGGATGAGACCTACCTGCCTACTGTAGTGAAAATCCTGGTACCCATGGTAAGGTGTGCATTAAATCAGGCAAATAGCTCTGGTTCTTGCAGATTGCTCACTTAGTAAGTCTCAGTTCTGCCTGAGTGTGCTTGCACTTTTTAAGTAATGGGCAGCAGAAAAACTTATAGAGAATCACGATACTGTAACACCTCTCAGTCTAATCCCATTAGTGGCAGATACAAGTGATTCAATCACCATCCATTCCAATACCTGCCCAGTTTTCCTTCCTCTATGCAGAAGATGAAAAGCTAAAACTACATTTCCCAGGTTCTCTTGGGGCTGGCATGTAATGTGGATCCACCAAACAGACACAGCTATGTGAACCTTGAAGGTGACAGGGAATAACAAAAACTATCAGCTTTTTGGGAAAAGAATGGCTTTTGGGGAAAGCATGGTGGCAGAGGTATCTGGTTCTTTTGAGGAGCTGCACCAGAATTTCTGATACCTAGACCCTAATATCATAGGTGCCAGCATGTGGGTAGTAGCAGCAGTTACGTTTCTCCTAGGACGAATGTTGTGGTTAGGTATTTTTCAGGTTGTATGGCTGCACTGTCCCAGAATAAACTATCTAGAGTGGATTCTGGAGTATGCAACCAAAAACCTTGATGGCCTACTCTATACTACAGCCTTTCTCTTCTCTCCTTCTTCCACCTCCATTCCCTAGCATGGTCAGCTGTAACAACGTTCTCTTACCTATAGTATCTACCCTCAGTACATCTTGGGAAAGATTTAAATGGGTAGAAAAAGGCAGGATTCTAGTGAAACTAAACAATGGAGTTGTATGAATACCCCAAAAACTGAACACTAGAAGTTTTTTTTTCCCACAACAATGCAAAAGGAGATGACAAACGTGTGTGCATTTTGTTAAAATCCACATTCATTGTAATCACAAAATATGACATAATTATCACTAATCTGGTAAGGCTGTGAAGTCAATTAATTTTATTTCCTAAACTTTTCAAGTGACCTTTTATAATTAGCCATCGCCTTTGTTGTGTTTTATTTTTCCCTTCTCTAGCCCACATATACATGACCGACACAAGTTAGGGCAGGCTAGAGCTTACTTCTCTTTTTCTTTCCATCAGGAAATATTGGAAGAGTTGAAATCATGTTCAACAGTATGGGTTGGCTCTAATTTCAGCCTCCCATGATGCTCCACTTTCATTCCCATTCATTCAAGCAATCTCTCTGGCATGTATTACACTTAGTTTGGCTTTTTCATATAATTTTCTGCATGAACACTCAGATAAAATGCTTCCTATTTTAAATATCTGCTTCAGACACATCTCAATTAACAAAAATGGGGGGGAGATGCCTCAGTATCCACAGAAACCTGCGTTCAGGCCGAAGGGTGAAGATGAGGACAAGAGAGTGGGAGAAAGAAAACTAAAATCCATAATGAAGCTATAGGTCTCAGGGGCTTTACTGATTTGGATATGTCATTTAAGTTTATTTTCTCAGTAACCATGTGAAGAGCCAAATAACTTACCCCAAATCATACAGTTAGTATGCCATTGAGCGAAGACTGGAATCCAGAACTATCTGTCTCTAAAGATATTTCCATTAGACAACCAGAGCTCTTCAGGAACATGTTGGACAAGTCCCTGTGGATCCTGTCCTGTGTCTCTCCTGATAAATCCCATCCTATATTTCTCATTTTGCATCTCTTCCAATGAGGTGCACCAAGACATCTTATTTAGAGGATATAATTTAAGGTACAAATTCAAATGCAAATATTGCTGTACAATAATTGTAAAAGGCCATGTGGACACAGCAGAGAATGCCCTCATGCTCTATCTAAAAGGAAGATTGGCAAAACACATTGGAGAAGTGCTTATTATAAATCACAAATCTATGAGTGACCATAGTTTCTGTGGGACATGAAAGTTAAGGGGCCTCAAGTGCAGAAACTTTACAAGTTAAGCTTTATAAGCATGTTCTGCCAACTTCCAATGGGGGAAATGTCATTTTCCTTTGCAAAGATGATGACTCTTGAAGAACTGATGGATGGAGATAGAAACTATAGGCCTTTTAAAAGCTGGCATTATGATGATTAAGTCATGCTTTCAGAAAATTTTCTGGATATTTTTCATTAGAGAATAGCATCCTGGTGATCAGGTACAGTGAATAAGTAATTATTATTACCAAAGAGTCCTTACAGCATATGATGCTTTACAGATAACCTCTATGTCAGGCTAGAGTTTTCTGATGCTAAGATCTGTCTGGGGCAGGGTATTAGTCAGCCAAAGGGGTGCTAATGCAAAATACCAGAGATTGGTTGGCATTTATTTGGGGTAGAATTCCACAGTTACCAGGCCATAAAGCATAAATTTCTTCCCTCACCAAAGTCCATTGCCACGTGTTGGAGCAAGACAGCTGCTGACATTTGCCAGTGTTCAGGCTTCTTGGGTTCCTCTCTTCCCAGGGCTGTGTTTCTCTCCAGGCTTAGCTCCTCTGGTTCCTCCACAAGGTCAGCTGTAGACTATTAGGCTTTCTAGGCTTTGCTTCTCTCCACAAGGCCAGCTGTGAACTCTCAGGCGAATGGCTCGTCTCTATCCCTTGGCTTTCTCTCCAACATCAAAACTCCAACATCAAAACTGCAACTCAAAAACCGTTCTCTCTGTCCTTTGCCTTGCCTTTTATATTTGATTCCCCCACCCACCAAGGGGTGAGGCTCAACGCCCTACTGACATGGCCCAGTTAATGCCCTAATCTAACTTACTCATGCCCAGATTAGCAGACCAGTTTACAAGCATAATCCAATATATATTTTTGGAATTCATAATTACATCAAACTGCCAAATGGCTACAGGCAGTAAGAGGAGTTTTTGTTTTTGTTCTTTTTCTCCCTAGATTATCTTTTATAAGCATGATATCTCTACAATGTTAAATTACAGAAGAATAAAAAGTATAAGATGAATCATTTTCTACTTTTATGGAGATTCTTCTCTTTGCCCTCCAGCCTGAGAAACCGGAAGGTAGACGGCCTGTAATTCAGTGGCCCTGTAGATCTATACAGTCACCCATCTTGGATATTGTGACAAGATAGACCACTGGAGTAAGTCTGCAAGGAAGAGAAAAATCACATTGCTTGAATTCATCACAGAGTTAATGATAATTCTCCAGGCACCATCCCCTACCAGAGAAGTTTGAATTAATATCATATCCAAAGAAAATTAAGGCATACTATAGCAAAATGGAGGCAGTTGCCTCTCCTGCTATAGCTTTAAGATGTCAACATTTGCCTGAGACCATCACCCCTCCTTCATGGCCCTGACTCTTCAGATTACTTATTTCCTGCTTGATTTTCTAAAATTCACATCTCTAAATAGAATGAAGGAAAAATAGCAAAGGAATCCACTGAAAAATGAACTGTTGGCTTAGATTATGGTGTCAACCTAAGTGAGAACATCATTTGTCAGGGCAATTCATCCATTCATTCAAGTAATATTTATTGACAGCCCTCTATATTCTAGAGGATACAGTATTGAAAACAGTAGACAAAATCCCTGCACTCATGAAACATACCTTCCAGTGGAGGAGACAGACAATAAAATAAAACAAATAAGCAATATATGTGGCATGTTTCATGGTAGTAAGATATGAAGAAAAATAAAGGAAGAGGAATATGTAGTGTCCAAATGTTGCTATTTTAGGTAACATGGTCAAGGAAAGCTATCCTTAAAAAGGTGACTTTTAAGTAGAAGCTAGAAGGAGATAGGGTGGAATGGGGTGGAGGAGGAGCTTGTCAGGTGGGGGAAGACTAAGACCTATGAAGCTGGGATGGAGTGGGTGATGGGGAGAACAGTAGCAGAAGGGGTAGAGCCTTGTGGATTTTGCAAGGACTGGTTTTTACTTAAATTGTATTGGGAAGTCAATAGCTTTTTTTCTTTTTTTTTTTCCATGTAACTTTTTATTAAAAATAATTGTTATATTGGATACACGTTCACAGATACTTTTTCAAGACAATTTATTGAAGTATATCATTCATACATGAGCATACATAAACTATAAGTGTTCACTAAATATCGTGATCTTACAAAACAAACATGCATAATATCATACAGGGCGCTCACATATCACCCTCCCCCCACCCCCACAAACACCCTGCATTGTTGTGAAACATTTGTTAAATCATGAAAGAGCATCATCAAAGTATTACTACTAACTATAGTCCAAATTTTCCTCCCCTAAACATTTTTTAAGTATTTATTTATTTATTTACTTTTATCCATTTTTACCGGCTCCCCCCTCATTTTTGCTGTTTCTGTGTCCATTCGCTGGGCAATTCTCTTTGTCCATTTCCTGCCCTCTCTTCTCATCCTTCTCCTCCCGTCTTCACTGGGATTCAATCCTCGGAACCTTCAAAGTGGGAGAGAGGTGTCCTAACACCTGTGCCACCTTAGTTCCTGGTTTTTCGGTGCTTCTCATCTTGGCTCTCCCTTGTGTCACTCTCCTGTGATGTCATCATCTTGCTGCATGGCTTGCGAGGCCTGGCTGCTCACCCGTGCGCGGGGTCTGGTGGCCCACATGCCTTCTATATTTTTCTTTTTTTTATTTTTACCAGGAGGTCCCGGGGGTAGAACGCAGGTCTATTGAAGATGGATGCCCAACCACCTGAGCCACATCCATCCCCCTGCTACATCTCTTAAGGTTAATCAAAGATACCCAAAGTTACAGCTTTTCCCATACAGACTGGTCATAAAATAAATCAGGCTTAGTTTATCACCAGCATTCTAAAAACCAGGCCTAGGGAGAAAAATTAGGTCTGGGGACACATGCATGGTTTCTAATAAAGCAAAATAGATAATTTTAAGTAGAGGAGTGACACTATCTGACATGATTTTCAAGGAATCACTCTTGCTCAATGCTGAGAATAAGTTGTAGAAGGGCAAGTGCTTTAGCAGCGGAGAATTAGGAGAATGTAGCAATAATCTTAGAGATGATGATGATGAAGATGATGATGATGATGATGATGATTGGACCAGAGTGGTGCAATAAAGCTATATAGTGAGTAAGAAATGGTCATTTATAATGTATGTTTTGAAGGTAGAGCCAACAGATTTTCTGAGAGATTGCATATAGAAAAAAGAGAAGAAGTCAAGGAAGACCTCAAGGATTTGAGTCTGAAGTACTGGCGGGGGATGGGGTGGTGGTGGCGGTTGTCATGAACTAAGATATGGAAAACTGGGGGAGAAGTTATACATGTATTTTGGGGGGTGAGGGTGCAGTTCTAAATAGGAAACTCAGTTTTGGAGATAATAAATTTTAGATGCTTATGAGAAATCCAGTGGCGATACTGAGCAGGCAGTTGGATATACAAGTCTGTAATTCAGAGAAGTCTGGGGTTGAGATGCAAAATTGTGATTCATCAGCTAATAAAGCCAGAGTCCAGCTGAGTTCACCAAGAATGAATGATTAGATAAGGTCAATGGCACAACTCTGGGGCTCTTCAATATTAAGGGAGAGCAGAGATATGAGTGGTAACCCACAAAAGAAATTGAAAAGGAGTAGTCAGTGAGGTGAGAGGAAATTCTTTCACATGGAAGGATGGGTCAGCTGTGTCCAGGAAGAGCTAACTTTGCCAACTGAGAATGGATAAACCAGTGCTGTAATGTAGCTATGAGGAAAAGCTTTAATCTCCAGCTCCAAATGTAAATCAAAAGCAAAAAGTTTAAAAAATTTCTTTCTTTCTTTTAGAAATACCCTGCTTATATTTAGAATACTTAGAAAGTAAGTTATTTTACTTAGATTGTATTGACATTCTGTTGATAGTTCATGTTTTAAAATGGTGTCCCTAAACCTTATGCTCAAAATACCCCTGGACTTTTAAAATCCTTACTGAATGAGGAAATTATTCAATAAAAGGAAATTATCTCGGTGACTGTGATTTTAGGAAGGCAGTTTAGCGATTTTCCAGAAAGAAAGATTACCTGGACCAGATGGATAATTTTCTTAAATCTGGTACCATCCAAACTGATCGAAATCAGTTCTAGTCACTGCTATGAACATTTTCCATTTCTCTTCTGGATACCAGTTCCTTGCGTTGAATGAAGCTATACACTGAATGGACAGAGCACCTTAAAAATTTGAGAACCCAAAAGTTGATGAATCAAATTTCTGTCCAGCGGCATTATCTAGCAGCATCCAGCAGCATACAAGGGCAGGCCCTACTGTTTTCTAGATTTAATAATATAATTTGGAATATAAAAACTATGGTTTACTGAGTTATAACATAGTCTTTGACTTGCATAATCCACCATGTATTTGCCTCAGTCTAATCACTTTAGGAATATTCAGGCAGTTAAAAAAAAAAACAACGAAATAAATATACCTGCATAGAGAGTTAGGAGGTGGCATTGGGGAGAAGGGGAAAATAACTAACCCTAGACCAATGTTTTAGAAAGTAACTAATGTTTAAAGCATCTTTCTTTGGCAGAGCACAAAACAGTTACAATGTACGTATTTTCCATATTATGAATCAAGAAGCCAGGAATACCAAAAGAGTCTAAAAGTTTGGAAGATGTATCTAATGTCACAGCATAGTCGTAGACATTGCTAGAACTGGAAATCCTGCTCCTAGTTGAGCATTTCTGACAAACAAGTAGAAACATTTTCTGAAAAATATCGGAAAACAATTAGAAGAACTGCTTCTTCGGATGCCAAAATTGACTTGTTTAAAGAATCAGATGCAATTTGGTCTTAAATAACACTTATGCAATATTAGATGTCCCTAATTTAACTTATTTTGTGATACACAGTATAGGCTAATATGGAAATGCTTGAAAATAATTTATTCTTTGGCTATTTCATGAGGCACTGTGCTATGTACATGTTGTCATTCCTTCAACTCCATCCTGGTTGTAATTTACCAGATGAATTTACCTAACACTAAATATATTTTAGACTTATTGATGAAGTCCCAGCCTTCAGAATATTCTAGATATGCTATTTATGTTGCCATTTGCAAACAGCATATATTCAAAACAGCTGGAGCAGCAATTAGCCTTTAGGTATGCAGTGACCAATAAGATGCCAAGGAAAAGAAGGGTAAGTATTAACAGTTCCATGCTTTTATATACATAACAATAATGCATATCAAAATGGTTCAAAGTGTCCAAAGCTCTCTATTCTTGAGTATCTTAAATGTATCTGGATCAATATATATTAGTTTAAATTGTGCTTGTCTCAGGCAAAAATTGATATAAATCAGTCTCCTTCTAGATGAACAAGAGTAGCTTAAAATCCCATAACATTCCATGGCCAACAAGTGTAGGATGCCAAATCCAAAAAGAGTAGATCTAATTTTCACTAGATTGGAATATGTAATACAGAAATGGACTATTAATATGTCATGGAAAATAACTGCATCAGCCATCATGCCAATGTGCTCTTTTAACACCCAAAACACGGATCTAATAGACCCATCTAATAGGAATACCTGTCACAGTGCAGATGGGACTCATGAGTATTTTCAAAAAGACTCTGTATATTATGTAAAATAGTTATTGTTTAAGGGGATGATTGGCTATATTCTTTAAAAATTGCATTAGGATTTCCTATTTCATGTTTATTACACACATAGGGTGTGGCATATATGTAGGGATTTTATCCTTATGGAATTTAAAAGAGTTGAGGCTTGTTGAAAGTGAAATTATTATTTTTAAATCTAAAGTGACTCCCGTGATGTACAAGCATGAGGAGTCCCTATGAAATATCCTGTCATAAAAGATCAAAGCAAATTACCATTTTCTGGTTGTATCCATCCCCTCTAGTTCTACTAATTACATTCATTACACTGCAAATTCATTCCAGAGGAAGTTCAAGAATTAGAAGAAACAGTAGATAAATTAAATACACCCAATACACCTTCACTTCACAAAACTGTTTTTACATGTTATAGACTATAACTGAATTAAAGACCTGCTCAGCTGTACACTTGAAATGAATCACGGATACTTCATATATTCTAAATCTGTGGATACCATGAAAAAGTTCCATTGTCAATGAGTTATTCTTAAAAAAAAATTCCATCAAAATGAGATGATAGTGCTTAGAGCAGACTTAAAAACTGATAAAGTTTTCTATGAAATAAAAATAAATAAACTTCAAAGTTTATCTGGTTAAAGAATGTTAAGAAATAAACAGTCTCTCGCCCAGTTATATTTAGGGAAAATGAGATAAAATCAGATTTACCAGGGAACATCCCTGTTTTGGATGCATTTGTAACAATCCATGCTAACTCACTATTACCTTGTTGAGCACTGAACTATTTCCTGGCTACATACACAAGGAAAGTTAAAAAGAAAGACAGGACCTGTAGTTTTAAGCCTGGAGCAAGAGAAAGTTAAGCACACCACAAAGAAGAAAAACTATTTGGTTTTCAAGGTAGACTACAAACTCCTTCTCTATTCCAGTACCAGTAGTTTATGTAGGATGCCTACGTGGGGTGGTTAACGCAAAAGAGAATTAACTCATCTGCCTATTTCAGCAAAATAAAGAGAGTTCAGCAGGGTTGCTGGCTGCTTGAGATGCAGAGAAATCACAAGGAAATATGCCCTCAGCGATCCTAGGTGTGCTCACCTGCAGGGGGGAGGGGGCAGGGGAAGGGTGGGAGGAGAGTTCTCCAGAAAGCTCCCTGGAAGCCAGGAAGTCAACTACTAATTGCTCTTGGGAGATGCTTTGATTTCCTCTAGGGATGAAAGATAAAGGAGGGTCTAATGGGGCTCTGCAGGCAGGTGGAAACTTGGAATGGTTTTTATTTATTTCTCATGACTCTTTTTGTTATTTTGCTTCATCATTCATTGAAGTTTCTTCTTCTCTATCTGGTTCAATTTAGGGCCAGTGTTTGTTTTTGTTGTTCTACTTGATTTCCTGGAAGGCTAACACATAGTCTAAGGAATGTGAGTGACTGCTTTGAATTAAGCCCACTGAGTCAAATTACTGATTACAAAGGCAGCCGATAGGAACAAGCAGATTTTGATTTACGTTAGAAAGAGGGACTTCTTGGATCCAAAGCATTGCAAGGAGCAAAGAAAATGTGGCTGTGTTCCTTGGTTGCTTTGAGAGTAGGCACGAATAAATTGCTTGTTTGTTTAAAAGCTTTTGAAAGCAGCAGATAGATTGTTTTTGGTGATTAACGGTAGTTATGAGAGGTTGAACAATCGTCGTCATTTCCATAATCAGCAATTGCTGTTGCTGGAATTGGGGAGAAAAATAAGTGACAAATAAAGAAAAATAAGTGAAAACATGTCTGGCAGGAAGCATTATTCAATCATAAGCTATCCCAAATGGTTAAAAATGTAGCTTATATTACACTCCTGTGAATTTACAACAACATGGAAAAAAAATGAGACCACTCAATTTCACAGTTCCAGGGAAAAACGAGGCTCTTTCTGAAACTTTTACTTTCCCAGCAATGTGTCTGTGATGCTTTCCAGATGGACAAGCCTTGAAAAGTGACAGTATCCATCTATTTGTGAGAATGAGCACAGAGAGAGTGAGAATTTTCACATCCCCTGGCTCCCTAAAACATAAACACAGCAACCAAGAATGAATTCATTTAATCCAATTTGGGAGTACTCCTAAGGACACAAGCCTTTATCAGTTATCATCAAAGCATCCAAATTCTTCTTCCCTTGCATCACTGGGGGTGGGGAGTGGGGTAGGGGTGGCTGATGACGTGAAAATAAAATAAAACCAAAGACAGTTCTTTGGATGAAGATATACAGGAGATATTTTAATGCATGGATGACACAGGCTGAAATACATCAGTAGTATGTTGTGCGTTCAATTAAAATGTAAAAATATCTTGACAAAATGGAAACATGTGATATCTAAATCTAATGGAACAGTGTTTAATGGAAATAAAAGTTTGGACTTCAACTTGGGTTCATAAATTCATAAGTGTGGGATAGAGGAGACATTGTTTAGCAGGAACTTGACTAAGAAAACACTTGTAATTTGCTAATAAACTCTGGAAAAAGTAAGTGTGGTGGCTAACAGAAAGAGCTAATGGGATGTGATTATAGACTGGCTTTATAGAAACACATTAATTGAAAAAAGGGAGGTAACACTGTGCTGGCACTACCACACCCAAACTATGATCTAACCCTGCCCTGTGTCACAACCTAAGAGTAGGCCCACCCACTCAAGGCCAATCCCTCCTCAAAGGTTATCATGGGCTCTACTTTCTTCTAGTCATCCAAGCAAGGAGGCATAGCAGTTACCTACTCTCTTCTAGATCTTTAACTTCTGCCTCTTTTCTGGTTCCTTCTCATCAGCATTTGATCCCACTCTTGTCTTCCTCATCATAAAAATCCCTCCCTATACCCCACATTTTCCCTGACTGCCACCTCCTCCTCCCCTTTGCTGCTGAATCCCTTCACAGTGGTTGCTATCTTCACCCCACTGAAATTTGACTTCTGCCCTCACAGCTCCCCGGGAATGGTCCTTTGTTAAATCACCAATGACTAAAGGACTCTGGTCAGTTCTTATCTTCCTTGGCCACTAGACAGAATTAGAAATTGTTGACACATCTTCCTCACATTTTTTTCTTTGGGATTCCTGGACACAGCCCAGTCCTGGTTCATTTCCATCATGAGCTGCCTATTCTCAGTTTTGTTTTTGTTGTTTGGTTGTTTGTTACTCTGTTTTACTTAGTATGTTTTGGAGGTTCCTTTCCTTCTGCCCATCCTTTAAATGTTGGTTCCTGGTTCTCTTCCACAAGATAGTTCTCCCATAGGCAGGTGGAGGGAAATCCCTGGGTGGAAAATGAAAACCTAGACCATGCTCTGTCGTAGAGGCCTCCTTGCATTGCCTCAGAGGGAATGCCTACCAAAGAGGCGATGACGAGGAACCATAAAGACCACAACTCCCTCACATGTGCCCATGGTGGAACAATCAGTGTCTTCATACAGCATTGCAACTTTGAAGAACATTCTGCCCTAAGGAAACATTTCTGAGCTTAAATACATGGAAGAATAGAAACCTCCATGTCCTACAAAAGCTAATCACAGGCTCCCCAAGCAGGGATCTTGGAGAGAATCAAGGAGGAAGTTCCTAGTAGTTGAAGGAAAACTCCAACAGAATGCAAAAGTTGAACAGAGGAGAAAATTAAGCCCACCTGGTCACCCAGAGAAGGAGTAGAAGACTTGAAGACTTGGGAGAGCATTCCACCCTGAGGTAGAGAAGGGTGGACATTCCTTTCCTTCCTTTAATAGCAATGGCCACCATTTATTATTTAGCACTTAGGATGTGCCAGTAATTCATTAAGTTTGTATGACCAAGACTTCTACTTTGCCCCCAATTATCTCTCCTCCTCTTTTTCCTTAAACACAGAATCCCGAAATCTTAGTTGAGCTTCCAGTGGCCCATGAAAAAGCCATTTTCCAGTATCTCTTGAGGTGTGACTAAGCTCTGGGATGGCACTACAAATAGTGGGTTCAGGAACTGCACTTATACTGAAAGGACTTGCCACAATCTCTTCCTCTTGATTATGATATTTTCAAATATATAGAAAAGTTGAATGAATTATACAGCAAAACTTCTCATACCCACCACTTAACATTTACAATCTTTAACATTTTGCTTTATTTGTTTTATGACTTATCTATCATTTATCCATTCATCTATCTTATTTTTTATTCATTTCAAAGTTGCAGACCTGAAGACACTTCATCCCTAAAATTATCCTTTTTTTATATATGTTTTCAACAACCCCATGAGGTAAATATGATCATTTCTGTTTTACAAATGAGTAAGCAAAAGGCCAGAAGTCTAGAACCCGAATTTGAACTTCGATTTGTCTTTCTCCAAATTTCATATTTTCAACCTGTAAGTTCCCCATCCCTGTACCTCCACCTGCTACCCAGGGGCCCTTTAGAGTTTCTGAGGCTTTGGGCATATAAGGCACCTTTAATTTTACCAGGACCTGGTACTCTAGGAATACTGAAAAAGGAGAGTTCTGCTTGCCGAGTTCAGATGCCCATGGTGGCAAGGAGAGTGCACCTCTGGCCCACTTAGGATCACAGCTCTGCATTCTGTGCTGCTGCCTTGCCTTGTATTTTCCCATAAGCTGATGTGAAAGTAAATAAACAGGTCAAGGCAGAATGAGGGACCTCAACAACAAAAAAAAAAGACACCACATCTTGCATTTCCACAACAAATATTTTCTGTGGGAATAAGCAAGCCCATTAAATATTGTACTATTTCCCATTGGTTAATTGGAAAGGTCAGATTTTGAGAATCCACAGCACTTTTTTGCGCTCCTGAAAATAAATGCTTCTTTTTACCTCACTCACTGCTTATAAATGAGGCCGTGTCTGCAGACTGTTAGCCACTTTGGTTTTTCCAAACCTCCTTCTGATGGACAAAATTTCTGAAGCTGCTCCTTTGGGTTTCATCAAGAATGATGACTCTCCGCCACCTAATGTCACGGCTTGGACGCTCCGAAAGCAATTGGTTTAGTAATTTATTCTGTGATCCGTGCTGTGGACATTAAACTTTTAAAAGTAAAGCTCAAGTTCCAATCTTAAGATCTGAAAAGAACATTTTCAATCTGGCGGCACAGACTGTTTTCAATCGGACCAGCTGCCCGTGGTTACCGCTGGCACCGCAGGGCCTCCCACAGTTGGGCATAGCTGCCCCTCTGGATCCTGCTGCAAGCGGAGAACTGAGATTACCACATTATCATCTCCCGACCGAAACCCAGGTTCCATTTAACAAGCTGACAGGAGCAACAGGACGATGAAATAACAAGCAGATACGCGGTATGGTATTTGTCAAAGATAAAGGACTGGGCTTGAGCTTAATGCTTCTCGAAGGTTTTACGCAGGCATTCAAATCATCTTCCCCAAATACTTTCTGTTCCTTGAACTTCTTCCCACATTTCTCTTATTTGGGGTTGCCATTTTGACACATTAAGCTTCATTTTGAGGCAATCTTTTGAAGACACCAGAAATGCAATTAGAATCTGGGCTGATTTCCTTGATGTGTCATATGTTTCTACAGTTACTTTACTGAAACTTAAAAGAGTGATGGTATAATTTATTGTTATACCTTACTAAAGCTAAATTAACGCATTGTACACAAAACACACACACGTTTGCAGTAACACTTTCCATAACAATCCATAGCCTCATTTCTTTGTAGTTATAAAGTAAGCATAGAAAGAGATTTTTAAAAAATATTTTAATCCAAACGTGCCTTTATACTCATACTACATAAAAGAGGAATTAAAAAGTTATCAGTCATATCTATTGCCATTTTAGATTTGGTCTTCTGAGAGTATAACTTCCTTCTATTTCTCAATCACATGCATCCATAAATTTGAAAAGAAAAAAAATAGCTTCTTCCTGTTTTCTTCAGAAGGTGCAAAGAGCAGCCAATATGACATGAAATATGGCATGCTTTAGGAGAATTAATTTTTTGGATGAATCTGACAGCATGGATGAGTCTGACAGTTTACACCAGCAAAAGCTCAAAAGAACCTATATTTTTTAAAACCAAATATCATATGGATTCAGAGAAAGTAAATGTCCTTTTATTTTTGTAGAAAAATTCTTATGAAAAAATGACATTGCTATAACTGGAAATCTCCAGTAAGTCTGAAACTCTTTAGTTAACTGAAATGTGTAGACAGGTCTCTGATTGGTTTCTGATGGTTTGTTAGGAGAATCACATTTGGATGGTGCCTTAAATCAATTATCCCCAAAGTTCTTATAACCCTTTATCTAACTTGCCCCCAGCAAGGTCAGTTTCTTTGGCCAACATGGTCTGTGGTTCTAGAGTAAGTTTTGAATTTTGCAAACCTTGATCTAATAAGCTTAAATACATGTCACCACCACACACTAAATATTCTGAGGGAGAGTCTCAGACTCAGACTGTGAGCATTTTGCCTCCCTACTTTGTAATAAAACAATCTTGAATAATATGTCCCTCCTTGATGTTCTCCCTCAAGGCTGTGTAAAGGAATGAAATGTTTCAACTGAGATCAGTTATAACAGCAAATTCCCGGCATATTTCCACTGAGTGAGGGAACTGAAACACAACAGTGCTTCATGTTTTGGCAACAAAGAGTAAGGGTTTTGGAGCTGAAGCAAAGATACCTAGAAGAGCTGGGCTTGTGGAGTTTCCTTTCAAAAACATTTCTTATATGAAGAAATCTGCAAACTGTTTAGAGTGTGATGTATATGCAGCCAAACAAAAGGAAAATATTATTGCACCGCCTACAGCCGCCAGGAAATACAGACCAATGAGGCCTGCAACAAGCTGTACTAAAGCCTTGGCTGCTGTTTAATTCTTCCCCAAGATGGTCCAGGATACAGACTATGATAAGAATATATGCTAAATAAATTGATATTGACAATCTGATATTCCAAGTAAGTATGAGGAAATGCACTAAGAATAAAAGTCTGATATAGGATAGGGGTGGGCAGATGGAAAAGTACATTGAGTACAAGTACATGAGTCGTTCATTTGTAATGTTTTGATATGTTTAAAAAGTAAAAGAAAATAGGGATATTGGAACTTCTTAGATTTAAACTATGGTCCACATTTGGCATTTCTTTAGGCATTATAAGCATTTTATCTTATAATGCTAGGACAAACATGGCAGGGGAAGAATAGCAAAAAGGAAAAAATAAAATCATTTTTCAGCTTTTCCATCGAATTTCATATTTCACTCTCTTTCCTTAAACATGGATCATTTTATCATATGTACACAAGCATATACTTATGTGAATGCATACATACCTACATATACTAAAACACACACACATACAACTTTTGCTATCTCAGTGATCACAATCTTCTCTTTCATCTTTAATTCCCAACTGAACTGGGCTATATTGAAGAGGGAGGATTTGGGCTCCCACCTGCTAAATAAATTCCATGTGCATGAGCCAACTGGATGGCCTGAACCATCTGAGAAGCTGGAATGTTGTCTAGGGTAAATTTCTTTACCTGGGGGAATGGATGGAAACCCCACTTGATCCAGACATGTTTCTTCCATAGACACCTGAAAGTGGAGGTGAGAGGCTGGCAAATTTGAGTATATAAGCCTATATACTCTTCAACTCAATCAGTTTTTCTTTGTTTTATTTTGCATTATTTCTTCCAGTACTAGCTCTTGAAAACACCATGGTCTTTCATGCCTTTTGGCCTTCACTTAGGTTGATCCCTCTAAAGAGAACTCCATCTGCCGCCTTCTCAACCTAGCTCTGTTGGCATTCCCTCTGAAGTCAGCCTTCAGAAATCATTTCTTGCCTATCAGCACCCTTGAAGGCTGGTTGGCATGCCCCAACAGGAAGCTTGGCAAAGTTTATTTAGCAATGGCTTTTGGAGGCCATCTAGTTCTAAACATATACTTGAAATGATCCCACTGTATTGTGAATTGGTCAGAATTGTCTGAATACTTGTATATAATGAATTTAATAATCTGTAAGAGCATTTGTTATATGATCGAACAATCACTGATTGTTGACTTTGCTATATTTAAATTATTTGAATTATATTGTTTTAAAAGTGCAGGCTTGAAAATTATGGATTAAATTGGTTACTCAGGTGATAAAAGAGGTGTAGTCTAACAGGATATAATGAGTCAAGCCAGATACACAACAGCAGAAAGCTGCTTACACAGTGCCCCCTGCCCCCCACCCCAAGGAAAAGATTAGAACACATTATCCCCAAATTTATCTTCCTGTGACACATTGCGAGTTAGTGAAATCACCTAAGGCTCTCAGCAGCAAATACAGGTAACTCATTATGTCTCATTTTATGCTAAGTGAAGAGTTAAAGACGGTATTGGTTAAGATTATGGTCTCTAGAGTCAGAATGACTAGATTTTAATAACAGCCCTGTCATTACTTGCTATGTAACTTCAGAAAAGTTTCTTAACTTCCCCATGCTTCAGTTTCCCCACCTGTAAAACTGACTAATAGTATTGCAATGCAAAATGTTGCTGTGTGGTTTAATCTGTATAATGCATGTAGAATAGCACCTGGCATATAATAAGGTATTATTAGATGTTCAAGGTTTCTGGTACCTTTTGAATTGACTTGCAATTCTCCTAGATAAGCAAGAAGAAGGAGGAATTCAGATATCAAAGCCCTTGTCCTAGCTATAAACAGCAATACCAAAAAGTAAAATAAAATAAAATAAAAATGAACTGGCAAAGGAGATACCTTCCTGTGAGTTATGAGTAAATAATGTCCAGATGTTAAGGTCTGGGAATGATTCTTGAATTTTAAAATCATACTGGAGAATTGGTTAAACTGGGGATTGGATTCCCTGCTCCTGCCCTCATGGATTCTGATTCAGTAGGACTCAGGTAGCTTTCAGGACCAAACATCTTGAGGGATTTGTTGCAGATGTTTTGAAGGCCCCATCTTATAAAGCTTACTCATTGTGAACGAAACTGAGGATGAAATGGCCCTCTTCAATGAGTCTTGAGCTGCATTTTTTAAAAATAAATGAAATAGAGTTGAAGAAAAACAAAAGTATCAGAGCATTTCACACATAGTATTTATTCATGAAAATTTTATTTTCAATTACATATGCATGTGTGTACTTGGTTGGCTGTAAAGTGAATTTTTTATTATAGGCTGTAGATAAAAAGGTGGAAAGACTTTGCTCTAGAGAATTCACAGCATTCATATCCAGGAACACAGAGTAAACTCTGGAATCACCTAATAAGCTTAGGATTAAAAAAAAAAATAGGGTAAAAAGGAGGGGAGGGAAGAAAGGCTATTGGGATATGAACTGGTATAAAGAACTGAGTTACCACGATGCACATAAAGAGCAGTCAGTGGGTTGTAACCAAATGCTGACCCATTAGAGTGACACACATGTGAAATACTTAATGAATGGAGCAGGGAACATGGAGCACTGACAAATAGTGGAGGAAGCCTACGTTTAAAAGAGGCTTTACATTCTTACCAGCTATTATTACCAGCCTCTGCTTGCTCTCTCAACAAATTTCCTTTCTGCTGGAATTCTTCATGCCTCCTCAAAGCTTGATGGTGATTTCTTTCTTCTTTATTTATTTTGGAAAGCTGAGAGAAAATTGTTACAGTATGTTCTTTAAATTAGTTTCCTTGCAGTGTTTTCCCGGTACACATTAATTACAGCTCCCTCGAGGGGCTGCAGTACCATATAACACACTGTAATTCTGCTCCCCGATCTCCTTCTCTATTTCATGTTGCCAATTCTCCCTACAGTCCCGGCTCTATGTTAATATAGGGAAGTGTGTAGTTAATATAGGGAAGTACATAGCTGAGATTCTTCCAAATGTAATAAAACAATCAGAGAGGAAGACGTGATCATTAGTTCTTGAGCACACCAAACTTAAAACGAATGGTTTGTGGCTCATAAAAAGGAGCCGTTAGATTAAATGACCTTTGAGGTCCCCCCTTCCAACTTGAATGTTCTCCAAAGAGTTTACTTTCATATCTGGACATACAGAAAAGAGATCAGTGGGACTTTGAGTAGGCTAAGTGATTCTCATTGGCATGATTTGGCTAAAATTCCAGAGGTCCTCAAGAAAACGATACACGCCCAAGATTCTACATTCAAACTGCCAGTGTGCTAGGCACTCAGATAAGGTAGTTAGTTTGAGAAAATAGAATTAATTTCTATTTCCTATGGGTGGGAATTAAGTCATTAATTAATCTAATTCTCTCTGGAGAGCTAACATTCTAAAGTGGCCACGATGCAATCTCATTTTCACTGCATAGCCACAAGTCATTGAAGAAGAAAAAAACTCTAGGTAAATGCTAAATGCAGTCTAGGTTTTCAAATTCCTGCCTCTTCAGGTAGGTAAAAGGAATGGCGGGCTTGAGACTCAGAGTAGGCATTTCTGACTAGTTAGAACTAGCAGAGGTCTTAGGAAACTCAAAGAAAGAAGTAGATCAAGGAGTTTCCACTTATTAAACGGCTCCTGTGCACAGGGAGTGGTTTCTACAGGTTTTCACATTTCCTCTGCTTGTCTCTTTGAAGTAGATGATTCTTTTCCCATTTTACAGATGGAGAAACTTGGGCTCAGAAAGGTAAGTAACAAGGGTGAACCAATGTCCACCAGGTCTTAATCCGGGTTATAACTTACCCAACCTCAAGTAGCTTGAAACAGAAGATAGGCCTATGAGCTTTATGAGTAACATGTTTGTGACCGCACAACATGCATAAAATCATTCTTTATATTTACTATCTTCTTCATTCTTTCACTGAACCAGATTCAAAGTCCCAGTTAGGCTCTTGTTGTTAGAGATAAATCCTTTTCTTTCAGTGGCTTGAGCATTCACAAACCTGGTTCCCATAGGAGCAGCAGTTAACAAGAGTGTTAAGCTTAAATCCCCGAGAAAGGGAACAAGCCACACAGAGCTTCCAGCTTGAAACCTCGGGCTCTTCTTAGTTTTTGCTCTTTTCTGATGAGCTCTCATCCCCTCACAGTATTAAATGGTTCAGATTATATATATATATATATATATTTTTTTTTTTTAAATCATCAACTCTGACTCGATTCTGGCCTGCTGACCCATACCTATAATGGTATAAACTACAGCCATGACAAATCATCATGCCCACTGACTTCTTCATAAAGCTGTACTTAAATCTGTAGTCACTATTTCTGAAAATCACACTACCATTCACCCACTTAACTCCTGTAATATTGTCTCCTCAATAGACAGGCTCATACAAAGCAGGAGACAAAATGAAAACAAATATTTTGATATTTGCTGCCACCTTACTGCAGAACTTCACTATCTCTTGCTAAAATGTTGCAAAAAAAATCCCTATTTTCCCTCAGAAAGCCCCATCCCTTCCAATGCACTCTCCATATTTCTGGCAAGGTTTCATTCTCTGACGATTCACTTTTGATCATGTTGCTTTGTGGCTCAGTACTTTTCAGTGGTTTCCAATGATCTTTAGTAGTGGTTAGCAAATGGGGTTCCAAGTTTATGGATGTGCAAAAGAGTATGTGTGTGTATGTGCATATTTTTCTTGGGAGAAGACCTAGAGCTTTCTTTCAGCAGATTACTAAAGGGACAGTGCCCCCAAAATAATGAATAAAAAGGAAAACCAAAAGCAGACAAACAATAAACCACTAGGAATCAACAGAGGAGGTGCAAACTCCTTTGCTGGACACATAAGGCCCTTTGTGATCTAGCCTCTGTCTATCTCTCCCATTTTCTCTCTCACTATCCCTCACCTCACACTCATTCCCCAATCGTTCTTAATTTTGCACCATCTCCTATCATCTCTCTTTGTCTTTGCTCTATTCTTTATGCGTGGATCATTATTTTTCCATTTTTGACGCAGAAAACAAATTTATCTTTCAAGACCCAGTTTGTGAGTCACCTTCTCAATGAATCCCTTTCAGAACGCCTTAGGCAACCTGATCACTCCCAGCTTTGTGCCCTGTTGAATGCCTACTTAGCTCTATTCTAGCACCTACTACACTGAATACAATTATCTATTGAATTTCAGCCTCCCTTCTAAGGACTCCTTAATGGCAGAGTTTGGATCTTAATATAGTTCTTCTCCACAGCACCTTCAAAATGTTCATTTAATTAATTAACAAACACTGCTGCCTGGGATAGGAGACAGAGGAGTTGAAAGATTTACAGAATACTTCAGATCATAGAAGTAGCTTTATTTTAAACACTGAGAATACTTAAAAAAAAAAAAAATTATACAGTATATTTGAAGACAATGGTGGAAAATATATTATTTTTTTAGTGAATCTAAGTCCTAATGTTCATTTCAAAAGAACATTGAGTGATGTTTTGGCATATTATGAATTTATATACTTCCCAATAAAAAAATTAATTTTCTCAGTAGACTGATATCTCTGCTAAGCCCCATTCACTGCAAGAGAGAAATCTATTAGTAAATGTTACCAAAAACAAAACAAAACAAAACCAACCAATAACAAAAAAAAACAAACCAAAAAAAAACAATCATTGCTGCTGTTGACTTGGGCAAAATGCAGACAGAGTATCCTCACAACTCTCACAAGGGAAAAAAAAGGTATTTTGTCCTTAATTATAATTAAAATGTATTGACAAACAATATTTTATTCTTATGAATGCATTACTTTTCTAGAGTGATTCTCGCTTATTTTTTTCTGTTTAATGATGTTTTCACATCCATTCTTTTTTAAACAGTGGGAGCACTAGATGAAAAGAAAAGCACAACAAAAAAACTAGGAGAGAAGCAATAATATGAGGAAAGTACAAAAGTTAGTTAGCTGCCCACAAGAGGATAAATGGAAGTTAGGTGAGGATTGGGAGAGAGGCAGGTCTGAGCCTTAGACATAGCCAATGGAGTGGATCTGGAGCCAGGGATGTGGACAGGGTGGATGCCTGTGTGAATGAATGTGATATAGCACATGTCTCCATCACAGGGGATGAATGGTAGGCCATAATGTTACCGGATTTTGTCTAGGTTCTTGACTATGTTGCAAAAAATGAATTTCAAGAGCATGCCATGTTGATTAGGCCAGTAATTTATTAAGGTAGGAAGGGAAGAGAAATGGGAAAAAATAACACATCATGGGTCCCAGGTAGAGAGGAAGGGGTTGAAAAGTGATAAAGAGGGCTGATTTACAGACTACAATTGTCCATTATAGATTATAAATGCCCAGATTTTATTTGCGTGTGGATCCATGTGGGGGGACACAGCAAGAGCAGGGCACAGAAGGAGAGGGAGAGGGAGGGAGGGAGGGAGAGGGAGAGAGAGAGAGACAGAGAGACAGAGAGAGACAGAGAGAGAAAGAGAGAGAGAAAGATTTGGCCTTTGCACCTGCTTTTTGAACCATTAATTATTCTGCCCCTTTGCTAATGGCATGGGAGGAGTCCCAGCTGTTTGCTATTTTGATTGATTACCCCACCCATCAATCCCCCGGAAGGGCCCAATGATAATGTCTCTGGAGAATATCCAAGGCTTCTCCTGGCTTCCAGAGGAAATCTCATTCTAGATGCGATTCTCGCGAGGGTCTTCCAGCAGCCATCTTGGGGGTATTGATATCCACGAGGACTTTTTGCCAAGTTCCAGATCCATCTATTGATTCCCTGTTTTACTAGGCTGCTTCAATAAGAGAAGCAAAACCCAGAGTCTGAAGAATATGACAACAGGATTGAGTGGAACCAAGGTAAATAGCACTGGAGAGTTCCAACAAAAGAATGGAATAGTCGGAAGAGGCTCCTAGAGTGTTGGGTAGGAAAGGGTCTTGGGCATAACCATTTTGTCCAGGGAAAAAAATTTCAGAATTTTTCAGAAACCTTTAATTAAACAGACTGGCACACACACAACATATATACATTTTTTTTTAGGATATAATAGTCTAATTAATTACACTAATTTGTCAAAGAAATGTCTCAACTAAATTTTATATAGTTCTCTAATAAAAACTATTTTATAAGCATAAAATCAGTGAATATTGCCAATTATAGGATCAGATACACAGACATGTTTCCTATTTTTATATAAATAAGTCACATGAACTACAGAGATTAGAATACAATAAAGTATAGAAAAAATAATGTGTTAGAAATTTTTCATCTCTATCCAGCAGCTTTCCACTGTTGCTAGATCTATAAGATGTACACAACTATTTTCAAAAGTCAATCTGTAACCCATTCAGGAGCATGCTCAGACCTCAGTATGTTCAAATGGCTTTGGTAGAGGTAGAAACTATATTACCATCCCTCACATGAGTCCAGTGACTTCCCTCACCAGGCAGAAACTTCTTGCTATTCACCAAAAACCCTACCTCCTTCTTTCTGGACACTCAGTTGGACTACATTTCCTAGCTTCCCCTACAGATAAGTCTAACCATGTGATTATATTCTGACAAAGTCAATGTAAGTAAGGGAAAAGCATAAAACCTTTCATACATGATCCTTCAAGCTTTACACCTCTGCCAGACAGATACCAATGCCCAGAGTAATAATAACTGGGGCCACACACTGATCAGCTTGGATTATAAATTTGTAGCAGAGCTTCCCTAACTACTGAACAAGAACACACACCCACATTGGACTGTTATATGAACAATAATTAACCTCTATTGTGTTAAACTGCTGAAATGTGGCATTTATTTGTTACAGCATGTAGCATTACCCTATTACATTACCCTTTTACTGAGAAGGGTAGACTGAGTGTGCCCAATTTCAGAAATTTTCACTCTCAATATCATCTATCTAAAGATTTTCTTGAAATGGAAATTTAGAAACAATAACCAGGTCATACAACTGAAAAACTATAAACAGATTCAAGTATGTCTTTAAATTAATTTCAGATGTATATCTGTGGTTTTACCAGTCTATCTTCATTAGGAATTGCTAAGAATTCTGTAGCTCAGGGTAGCTAGGTCATGTCAGCCTTGATCTAGGTTTTTGATAGATTCATCTGTTGTCTGCTTCCATGTTCTTCAAAAAGATCCTTTAGGAAACTTTCAGGTGACTTCTCCCCTACTCACAGTCTAGGGTTTTGCTACCAGAAGAGCAAAAAACTGACCTCTAATCTTTTTTTGTTTTATTGTCTCTCTGTTATTTTCCATATGGTGTCCTCTATATTTACCTTTCATGCCTCTTTCTCCTTTTCAGTCTTTTAACTGTGTTCTGTTTCCACCAAGTTGAATTCATTGTATTCCTTGAATCCTTCACAGTTTTGCTCTCAAGATTCAATTTTGTTTTTGGACAAGCTTTAGAGCACGTACTTTCCTTAGAGTCGCTACTGTGACCTCATGGCTGCAAGGTACCTAGTTTCTCAATCTTTCTAATCATATCCTGACCACCCTGCCTTTCTTCTCTTCTTGACTTTGGGTCTTTTGCCATCCTGACTACAAACTGACTCTCAGTTTACCCCAGACCAACTTGTAAGACTAATCAGACTTTCACTCTCTGGAAAAGATCACTTTTTACCCTGTGGTATGGAGAGTCCAATGTGTATTTTCTAAAAGAATGATGCAGGAAGACTATTACAAAAAGAAAATAGAACATGGTTTCCCAGATGCCAGCTCTTGCTTCACCTTAAAGGATTCTCTTTCTTGCACCAACAAGGTGAGGAACAAAATGGTTGATCTGTTTATCTGCTGCCTGCCTGCCAAATTCACCTAACAGACATTACATAGAATAAATATAGGTAAAGGGGCTCTTCTCTACCTAAAATCCTTAACTCTTAACCATGGATTCTGAAAAGTAAAACAAACAAGTACAGGTATAGCTGCTTTGAGATGATTTGACTTTTAAATAATTCTTTTCGTAAAATGATTAAATTATATGTTAATGTTTTGCATTTACAAAAGGATCATTCTTTTTACAAAAGGCCCTTCAATGTTTCCATTAATTAGAAGTTCTTAATATATGCTAAATCTTAGTTATTCTATTTATTACAATTGGTTTTAAAATCCAAAGGAACATATCTATTATTGATGTTTAGTATAAGTTTCATTGTATAAATTTTAAACCAATTTCAAGTGAAAGTTTCAGCTTATACTTTAAAATTACATTTCACAATAAGTCTATCTGAAGAGGGCTTTGCTACTCTATGTCCCCTTCAGGTGAAGCAAAAGGTAATAAATGGTTTCCTAATTCATTCTAATAAATCTAGATGTCTTAAAACAGCCTACAAGGCTACATAATATGCCCACGCCCCCCACCCTGACTCTGTATAGCCACTTTACTTCACTGAACTCATCCATTTGTTCACTTAAACTTATTCACACTGATCTCTTGGGTGTTCCTTGGTAACTCCATGTTACCTCCTTAGCATCCTTGCTTTAGGTGATTCCCATGCCTGAAGTGATCTTCACCCAGATTATCTGCTTGGTTCACTCCTTCATCTCCTTCAAGTTTTTGTTCAAATCTCACCTTGCAGATGAGGCCTTCCCCAACCCCCCTATTCCTATTTAATATTTCAATCCACCCTAGCCCTCCTTAATCTGCTCTACTTTTTCTTCTATGTATAGCTTTAATTAGCTCCAAACATTATATATATAATCTAAATAATTTAAATATATATGACATTTACTGTTACATAACTCCTCTCTACTAGAATATAAGCACCCTGTTTTGTTCACTAAAATATCCCCAATGCCTAGAACAGTCCCTGACATGAGATTTTTTTGCATAAACAAATAAAATATGGTAAGCACGAGATGGAAGAGGGTGCTCTGTGCTTTTAGCCTTGGTTATAATATGCAAAAATCTATAGACATTATTTTTATTCCTATTGATGTGAAAAAAAAAACATCCACAGTGCAAAATAATGTAAAATCATCACAGTTTACACATTCAAATGAATACAGCAGTAATGGTACCAAAAGCAGAGAAGTCTTGCCTTTTGTTCAACATTAAGTAGGTAAATAGATTTTCTCTCAAATATCATGTAAAAATCTTATATGAGGAAGGACTATTATTTAATAAAGGGAATCCTGAGGCCATGCAATTTTATATTGGAAAAAAAATGGTCATTGTGCTGCTGAAAGAGGCATCCAGTTTGGAGAGGTCCCATTAACTTATAGATTGTTTTGTTATAGGTGTTTTGAATTACTGTTCTTTTTCACTTCAGGGTAAATTGTGGTTCAAATTTACTATCCATAGCAAGCATCGCAACTTCCAAATCAGGTCACAACAATAAAACCGTTAAGGATAAGTGACTCATGCTGACACTATAATTGTGCAAATGCTTCTTCATATCAGGATCTGCGCTTGAAATTAATTTTATTTAATTTGGTACATGTCCCTCTTGGCATAGTTATGGCAGATGGACAATGCTAGTTCTTATGGTCTGGGTCAGTCTACATGTAAAAATAAACAAATGATAATAAACAAATAATAGCCTGGAACTAGCCAGAGATTTAAAGAAACAGATATATCTGACTACAACTCTCTTCCTTGCCTGGATCTGAAGCAGCATGCCAGCTGGCAAGCTGGATGCAGTGCAGACAAGCTCCGTAAGCATCAAAACTCAGCACCTCAATTTCCTGTCCTCAGCAGCTTGGAGCAGCAGGAGGAAAGAAGAGAGGATGCTCATGGCAGGCTCAGCCCATCGTGGTGAGGCCTGGCTGCATGGCTTCCTTTATCAGTCTGCAGAGCAGTGAATGAGGAGGTGCAGCCAACAACATGAAGCCACATAATGCATTCAGGTTCCAAGACTGACAACAGCATGTTTAGACTGAGTAAATGAGAATAAACCAACAGACAGACAAAGGCAGGGGCTTATGGGGAAAGAGACCACCCACGAACTATCCCCAAACTACTGTGGAGACATACAGAAGAAGAGGAGATGATGTCAGAAACATCATGGGTGCCTAGATCACTTAAAGTCCTGTAGGTCACTATAGGGACTTTGGCTTTTACTCTAAGAAAGGTGAGAGCCTTTGGGAGATTCTAAGAAGAGGAATGAAATGCTCTGATTGATGTTTTGAAGGGCTTACCTCCCCACCCAAAGTCCTGGTGAGGACCCCCTCCCACCTCACCCCACAGTGTCCCATATCTCCACCAATTTTTTTTTTACCTGCGCTATAACTTGTTTGTATCCCTCATTAGCGTCTAGCTTCTGTAAGGAGATGCACTCTGTCCAGCTTGTTAATGTTTTATACCCACTACCCAACCCAGTAGTCAGGAGTCATGGGCTCTCAAATATAGGTTTGATTTCATTGAAATAATGAGTAAAAGAATGCCAGCCCTCATGTTAATCTTTAATTCTTTTAATTCTTACAACTGCTTTCAAGGAAATGAGGTAAGGGGAAGAAGTGATAAAACAATATATGAAAGGAAAGAAATGAAAGCCTTTGGAACAATCATAGCAGGCATCATTTAAGTTAAGAAACGCAGGTTCTCATTTCTGGAATTTACAGTGGAGAATCAGTCCATCTGTCAGATTTGTAGAGGTCCATTAACTTCTCTGAAAAGAAATAGTCACAATGAATGCTTCTTAATTTTTTTTTTAAGTTAGGTGAATATACAGTTTGAGTCAAACACTGTGATTCAGAACTGGAATGCGGATGGGATTAAAGTAGTTTTCTTAGAGAAAGTGAAGTCCCAGAAGGAAAACGGCACGAAAAACCAAAGTGACTTCTTTTCTAAAAGCTGACATCAGTTTGATACGCTTACCGCAGAGCCAGAAACCACTCAGCAAACCTCAGCCAAAGGCTTTATAAATCCAAGTATTATTTCTATTGTCATCCTAATTACCCTCTTCATTGAAAAGGAAGAAACCACACCCTCATTGTCGACATAATATTCAAATTATATATGTGCCCTGGAGCTTAAGAAAGTTGAGATGTGTCCCTTGGTTTTCGTGAACCTAATTTAGACGTAACCATCTGGGCTATTAATTACTAACATTTCTTAAATGTAATTACAGTCTTTTTAGGAAATGGGTTGCATAATTTTCTACCTAACGGACACAATAGAGAATCTAACTCTGTAGTGGTATTTAAAACATGTTCGGTGAATGACTAGGTAAGTGGTTCAAAGGGAAGAGAAGCATATTGCTATCATTAATCCTGACTCAGAAGACGGTGTGGCCTCTGTTCTGGAAAGGCAAATTAATGCCCAACATCCCATCCCAACAATGTGGCCATTCTCACCACTTTTATGGCCTATGTAAGAGAGCATTTCAGTCTTCCATAATATGTCTATTACAGAAGGCCTACATAATTGATTCTTACTTGAATATAGTGCCAAGAGCAATTTTATCTTCAGAGAGGAATCTAAGTGCTACTTTTCCCTAAAAAAATGGAGACAATGCAATCCAACACATTCCCTTTACCACGCTGAAATCTCAGGGCCAGTAGCATTGTACTAATACCCTGATTTGTTCAACTTAAGAGTCTGAACACCTTCCTGCATCTTTAGGATGATCGTAATTCTGTTTTAATTTTAAGTGGCTTGTCATGTTGTCTTTTTTTTTCTTTCTGTTTTTAAGTTTATTTCTGAGTTGCAAAGATTATCTCCCCTTCCCCATGTTTTTAGAATTTCCTGTATTCTCCCACTCAATCTTGGCTGCCACAACCAGACAGAAAATGTGAGGACCTTCTTTTTCTTGCATCTGTAGCGGAACCCTTAGCAGCAGACAATAACTGCTCCAGGTTTGTCAGAGACGCATGCCACATTGTCTTTTAATCTACAAATCACTCAACCAAATAGCTTTTGGGGGGAAGAAGCAAAGACAAGAAATTGATTGGGAGGTGAGTAAATCTTGTATATCTCAAAACCCCTAGTTTCCAGTCCAATAAAAAAGTTATTTTAGGGCTTTTATTATCATGAATTGATTAAATTGAGTAGTCAACTATGGTTGTGAAGGTTATACACCAGGTGTAAAACATGGTTTTTGCCTTCAGGAAATTATCCTTTATATTTTTATTTGGGAGATGACATATATAAAGACAAAAAAAAAATCTCATTAAATAAGGAAGTGAAAATTCTAAACATTGGGAAAATAAAAGGTGGAAGAAAAGTGTTCGATGAGAGCATAATGACTGGGATGGTTACAAAAGCATCATTCATTATGTAGTCACCCATTAAATATTGGCAGAGAACCTACCATGTTTCAGTGACTGTGCTAAGCTCTGGAAAGTCAATCATAAGCCAGAAGCAGACATAACCCTAGCCATGTGGCATAATCACTAAGCTTGTGGGCTCCGGAGCCAGACTCTTTGATCTTGAATTTTCACCTTGCTGTTCAACAATGATGGGGCCTTGCAGAACACTGGTCAAGCTACTTATCTTCTCTGTGCCTCAATTTCCTCATCTATAAATAGGAATCGCAAGAGTACCTGCCTTTTAGAATTGTTGTGAGAATTAAATGTGTGAACTCATGTAAAGCAGGTTATATAGAAAGCACAACACAAGCAGCTTAAGTCTATTCCCTAGAATTTAGTGGCAGACAGGCAATCCTAAGCAATGGGGACTTAAACTGGACCAGAATTTCTAGGAGCTTCACTAGGTGCCTTCACTGGCTTAGACCTATAGGATTCTGGTTCCAGGAAAAGGTGGAACAGGGAAGTTTCACATAGAGCTTTTGAAGAATGGCATGCAGGTCTCAAAGGCAAGGTGCAGGCCAGGGCACTGATAACATCACTCCAGAGAATGGACAAGCTTGAGGCAATTCCAAAGCCTCTCAGCACAGAAAGCAAGGACAGATAGGATCCATCTTCTTACAGCCAGTTGTCCGAAAACCGTACAGCATGAGAGTTACCCCTGCTTCTTCCTGAAGAGAAAGAAGAAAACCAGCAGGTGTTGAGGCTATGGTGGGTGCCATGCAAGGGAAGTTATGAATTACCTCATTCAGTTTCCAGCAATAAACCTCTGAGATAAGAAGGGTAACCTTCATTTTATAGATAAGGAGATTGAGAGGCAGGGAGGTTAAGTATCTTTTCAGTGAGTAGTTTCTCCAGTTTTCACCTTTGCCTTTTACAATCAGAGCCAAGGCTTGTTTTTGCCAAGTTCTTGAACTTTAAGCCAACAGAAGTGGTAGAGCTTAGAGCTGAGAGCTTAGAGTCACAGTACTTGATATCTAGTATGGACAAGCCCACAAGAAAAAGAGAATTTATAAAAGCACCAAGCTGACTGGTTCCAACACCTATGAATCTGCAGTTCCAGCCAGAGGAGAATGTGAGAAGATTCCACTGGCAAGGGTCTATCAGTGGTTAATATTTTCCTTTCCCTTGCAACATCATCTTATTCCTGATAAAGAATTGTTAGAAGTAATGTGCTGCAACGCTTTGCTGCCCAAGGCATGTCATCTAGGTCCTAACTAGGAGATTTGCTTGTAAAAACTCACACACAGGAATTACACAAGCTCGTGACAAAGGTCCTGAGGAGTCACACAGGACCTCCCCTCCAGGACCACCCTGGCAAGGTCAGTGACATAGAGACTGCAGCTCCCAATGCGGAGCAGTAGGAGCTCCCAGCCACAGGAGGCCACTCTGATACAGCAAATTTATTCCGATTATGGTTGGGACTGTTTGTTTGCTTGTTTGCTTGCTTGTTTTCTGGGGCCAAGTTCAGACACAAAATAATGCACAGCATTCCAAGTCATCATTTGGATGTTTCCATCAGGTCTTTTTCAGTTTATCACTACAGTCTCTGAAAATACAACTTAATAATTTTGGCTCATCATCACTGGTCATTAGAGAGAGGCTGAGGGAGCTGAGGGAAGTCGAGGGCCGTTTCACCAAGTAGCTGTACATAATCTATTCTAAACCTTGAATAGTGCTGAGCTGAGTATTTGCGGGATATCTAATCCTTGAATTCTGAATTTGTCTTCACACTCTTCAGAGAGCTCCGTATGTTTTTCAGTCATGTCAGATGCACTTAGGTACAGTATGTCCCTCTTAAATTCCCCATGGATTTATTACATTGGTCCCTGAAAGTTTCCCTTTCAAATGCCCATTGATTTTATAATTAAAACAGTATTCAATGATAACTCTCACCCCAGTTTTGACTTTGTAGCATTCCTACCTCCATGGAATTGAATGATGTGAAGAGTGGAAAAAACAATCATAGTTCTTTGAATCATCAAGCTGAAAGTAGCAGAAGATGAAAATAGTTTTGTGGTACACCAGGTAATCATAGGCTCCACTGGCAGTGAAGTCACCAACCTGACTTGCCCACTCCCCCACCCCCAGCCTATGGTTGACGCAAGACATACACATCTTTTCTTATCATGGTGATGGGACACTCATTTTTTTTTTTTTTATCATACAAAGCTTCTTGCTTAGATCTTGTCACACACAAAAGTAAATTGACCTCATGTGTCAAGTCAGAGGCCGGCATACTGCAATTTGCAGAAACCCATTGGCCTGCTTTCTACCAATCAAAAACATAATCATCATTCAAAACAATGGTAAAATGTATACACAGCTTTCATGATGCCAAAAAAAGACTAGAGACAGAAGTTCAAAGGTTTAATTCCTACCAAGACTTTAAAAAACTAATTTAGGAAGCACATAAACAGACTTCATGGCTTTGAACCAACTTAGAAATGACTTTCTAGAACCTCTGTCCATTTGCAAAGCCAAGTGTATTTAAAATTATTTTCATGACTAGTTTTCACCATCAGATTTCATGATAAGAACCAAACTATTATATTCTTTTAAAGCATAACTTGTTTTAAAAATAAAATAGAAAAGTACAATGGCCAATTGTCTTTTGTTTCGGCTATGCTTTGCATATACCTCAATTAACTCAACAGTTTGAGATGAAAGAATAATGTAAACATATTGCCATCTTTAACAGGTGCTGAGTCATTTCTCCATGAATGGACTAAGGCTTATTTATCATCTTAATCATATTTAGCTACATTCTCATTGTATTTCACTCCTATAGTCTCTGCATTCTCCTCTAAGTCATTGTTTTTCCATAATTTAATTTAAAAAACTTAAAATCATCTCAAATGTCAAATCTATATGTGTACATGTTATGTCTGCATCTCAAATTGGTTCATGTCAATATGAATGAACTGAACCAATATGAACAATGTGAACTGAAAGAATATTTTTCTTATATTAGCACAAATGTCATAGTCATTAGGATTTAGTAGTACAGGTGGTATATATTAAATTTAGCTAATTAGCAACACATTCTTTTTCTGCACATTTAAACATCAATCAGATTGCTTTGTTAGTGAGTACAGAGAAGGAGATCAATCATGCACTTGATAATTTATTTATTTAATACATATTCTCTGGGCTTTAACTGTCTGCAAGGTTTGATGTTAGGCAATGCAGTGGGTAAAGATAAACAAAATATGGAGCACTCAGACAAGAGTAAGATGAAACCCATAGAAGTACCAAACAATAGTGTGTGCAAATCAGAGAGGGAAGAGATAGTATCTGGTTGAAGTCTTCCCACAGGAAGGGTTATCTGACAAAAGTGGGGTATGGTAGACAGAAAGGAGTAGAGACTCCAGAAAGGAGGACTGGTATTAGGGCAAAGAGTTGGAGGTGACAAAGCATGGTCTAGCCAATAAGCAGTACAGTGTAGGAGGGCTTTTGAAATGGAATGGTGGAATGTGAGCCTACAATGGCAGGTTGAGTTTAAGGTCTTGAAAACCCAATTCTAATTCTGCTGGCTAATAAAATTAAAAGGTGTTTTCACATTTAACAAATAATTATTTGTAAAATAAAAGCATTAGTCAAATAAATTATTAGGTAGTACTGAACCTGTTCTTTTGACAACTTCAAATGTTTTTGTTTCTTTGTTTTAATAAATTTAGGCAACCTGTAGGGTTCATGGTTATATGCTATGTGTACTCCAATCTTGAGTCTGTTTGTCTTTCTTTAGTGATGTTTCCCTACATAACGCTTATTATTTCTAATCAAACAAGTAATGTCACTTGTAGCTTTTCTTTAAAGGCATTTGACATCAAATCACATGCAAAAGAAAGGACTTAGGCTCCTGTGGCAGTTTGGTATTGATGAATTCCAAAAAGAAATACTGATTATGTTTGTAAACAGGCCTGTTCCTCTGGGCTCATGATACCCTTTGGTTGTATTAAATCCAGAGGTTCCACTCTTGATTAAATTAATACTAGGGTTTTGATTCAGCCACGTCAGTAGGATATTGAGTCCCTGCCCCCTTGGTGGATGGACACTCACCCACCAAGCATGGAGCACGGAGAAGGAGAACACAGAGGAAGAGAGACAACTTATTAGACAGGAACCTGTGGCCCCAGGAAGAGAGATGAGCCTGATAGTTCACAAATGGCCTTGTGGAGAGAACAGAATAGCTGAGCCCAGAAAGAAACAAGCCCCGGGAGAAAGACAAGCCTTATGTCAGCCTACAGCTGAGATCAGAGCCTTAAGAGGAAGGAGAAAGTCTGAACCCTCACAGACATTGCCCAACACCTTGAGTCAACACATGGCAACAGACTTTGGGTGAGAAAGTACCTTTTATGGTACTTTGAGTTGGATTTTTTAGGGCCTTTGAGTACCAATACCATGAAGACCAACCACTATTTGTAGAGTTTAAAGATGTACTCTTTCTTCCCCTCTTCAAACTCAGGAACATCAAATAGCAAATTCTACCACTGCTTATTCAGATTTGGCAGTGAGTCAAGCCGAAAACAACACGCCCAGACTACTCTCTACCATTTTACCTGAGACAGCAACTCTCTTTTCTGAATAGCTATTGCCATTACAGTCATAGGTATATGTGTAAACATATGTATCTATATAGCCTTCTTATCAGTATTAGAGACAGGTAAGCTCAAAGCAAAATTCCTACCAGGCCGAACATTGCATTTCCCTTTCACAGATTTCATTCAATTTCAAAAGTTTCTCTAAACAAATTAGGGTAAATCATTTTACTTACTTGTATTATCTCATGGAAGTCCCACAACAATCCTATGAAATATTTTCCCCATTTTTCAGATGTAGAAGCTGAGAAACAAAGAAGTTAAATAATATGTGCTACGCAACCTTGATAGGTTCAGTTATGTACCTCAACAAACACATGCTCTTCATCTTAATCCTTGTCTCTGTGGGTGAGAGCTCACTGTAAATATGACCTTTAAAAGATGTTATTTTTAGTTAAGATGTGGCCAACTGAATGAGGTACAGACAACCTGGAAGTCAAAGAAGCCAGAAAGGAGAGGACATGGTCATGTGATGGGAGGCAGAGATACAAGACAAGGAACTCCGTGGTTGCCTGCAGCCAGCACCAGAATGCTACAGACATTGGGAAAAAGCAAGCTTTGCCAATATCTTGATTTTAGATTACTTCTAGCCTCAAAACTGTGAGCCAATAAATTCCTGTTGTTTAAGCCAAAACCAGTGTGTGGTATTTGTGACAGCAGCTCTGGCAAACTAAGACAATATCCAAAGCTCAAACACCACAACACATTTCCCCCTTGTAGATGACTGTCTGGCTGCTGAAAGGCCACCTGGGTTCCATCCAGGTGTCATGTGAAAGTAATTGTCTAGTTGTTCATCTTACCTATTTCCTTTTCCTCCTGAGTGTATTGCTGGTCCTCCCAGCCTCCTCTGCAGTTAGGAGTCCTCATGTGGTTGAGATCTGGCCAGTGGAATGTGGGAAAAGGTGATAAATGCCACTCTCAGGACTGGCCCATAAAAACCTCCCACACAGCCCTCCACTTTCTTTCTGTTTTGGCCAGCTGAATATCGATACCCATGACAACTGTGGAAGCCATGTGTTGAAGGGCTGCATGATGCAGCTTCTACCTTCTGCCCACATGCTATTTAGGTTTGATGTGAACAATTCTATCATATTAAGCTCTTGCAATTTCAATTTTTATCTGTTAAAGCATTTAGCATTTACTTTAATAAAGGCTGCTCATTACATTTAAGATATTTAAATAAATGTCAGACACAACTTTACCAAGAATGCTGAATTCTGTTTCTGCAAATGTCCTCTCTTGTTGAAAAACGGGGTTTGCTTTCTATACCAGCTCTAGCAGTCAGATCCTCTTGGATCCCTTTTTTCATTTTAAATTTAATCAATAAGACTTGTGTAAGATACAGAAGAAGGAAAAGAGGCTGATGGCAGACCATTGTTCCCCTGCAGTGACAGGTAGAGTTGTGGCTTTGGCCAGAATCACCTCCCACTGCACTGTAGGTGCTTGGTCATCACTAGTGACTCTGTGAGTTCCTATACCTTCCAGACTCTCTGAATGCTAACTGGCTTTCTCTGAGCTGTGATCCTCCAACCCTTCCTACAATTTATGTCCACCTAATCACAAGATAAAATCCCTAGAGGAGTTTCTTTTTTTTCTGATAAAACTCTGAGAATACAATGCAATCTCTCTTTTTTTTTAATGATTTATTTTTATTTATTTCTCCCTCCCCCCACCCCCACCCCCCGCTCTCATTGTTTTGAGCTCACTGTCTGCTCTGTGTGTTCTTCTGTGTCTGCTTGTCTTCTCTTTAGGCAGCACCGGGAACCAATTCTGGGACCTTCTGGAGCAGGTGCTCAATCTCTTGTGCCACCTCGGCTCCCTGGTCTGCTCTGTCTCTTATTGTCTCTCCTCTGTATCTCTTTTTGTTGTGTCATCTTGCTGTATTGGCTCTCTGTGCAGGCCAGCACTCTGCATGGGCCAGCTTGCCTTTTACCAGGAGGCCCCAGAAAACGAACTCTGGACCTCCAATATGGTAGATGGGAGCCCAATTGCTTGAGCCACATGTTTTCCTGCAATCTCTTTTTCTCAAGGGAATTGATCCTTGGTTATTGCCATTCAAATTGTTACTCCTGTCCCAGCACACATAGCCCTTTAAAGCTTATAGTAAATGGATCTCAGGTTACAAAATTCCATATTATTAAAATCTCCTGTCGACAACAACCAGGGACTGGCTCCATGGGCATGCGACCCATGCAGTTGCATAGGACCCCAAACTCGGAAAGGCCCCACACATAGTTTAATATTCTGCTGTAGCCTTCTTGAATTTGTTAATAATTTTGAACTAAGGGCCCCACATTTTCATTTGCACTGGGTTCTACAAATTACATAGCTGGTCCTGCATCAATGATAGTGTTTGGACAAGAACTATAGAGGAGATCTGTAAAGAGACAAATCTAGATGTTCTAATCTCTTTTGCTTCCATAATTCAATATGGCAACATGTAAAGGACATGCATCTACCCTCAACATCCCAATGCTACCCATACATGCAACCATGCTGTTTACTGAGAGAGGTAGAAACTCAAAAATGTGATCTAGGATATGTTGAAAAACCATAGCAATTTCTAATTTCCTAATGGTTCTTTGTATATATAAGAGTGGAGAACCTTGCATTTGTCAAAACACCTTAATGATTCTTTCATACATGCAAAATTGTGCCCCAGACTCTAGGCTGAGTTAGGATTTGACAATTCAAGTCCTCTGCATAATAAAACAACAAGGATTTTGTTGTTGTAGTAGCTAGAGAAAGAGAACTGGAACTCTGGAAGAGGATATTTGTGGAGAGAGACAGACACTCTTCACATGGCAGAGATTTGGGGCCTAACAAAGGCTAATGCCAATGAGAAAATCCTTGTGGCAGAGAATGGCTAAGGTGTTTCTAGAAATAGTGTTGTTTACATTTAAATTGAATGTGTTTCTTGTTCTATGTTTAGATGAAAACAACCAAATCCCCTACTCCATCTCCCTTTCTATTGCTGATACCTTTCTTTCTATCACCTAACCTTAAGGAAAAATACATTTGTGAGTGGCCTTAGTTAGGGGTGTCTTAAAGAGTTGATGGGGCAAGACAGGGCAGATAGGGGCCAGCAGCCATGAAAGGTGACCAAAGGATTTGGAACAAGAGGTGCCACTACAGTATCAGGCTTTTTGACACACTTGGACCTTCCAAACTATAGTGCCTGGAGGCTTCAACCATTTTGTTTGACTAGGAAGGGAAACACTGGCCTCAGAAGCCAAGAGGACTTGGAGACAACATAGTTCACCAATATTTCCTAGGAATGAAATTACCTCTGGAAGCAATGGGAGATGAATACATGGGAGAAATCAACATGGTAGATGTAGCTAGAAGGCGATTCAGGGTTAAGCTGAGGAGCAACCTATTAAATAGAGATTCATACAGGAATAAAAATCACACTGTCCATAGCAACTTTCATGTGGCTAAGAATCCCATTTATCAGAAACCATGTTCTTTCATAGGTATGAAACTCACTTCCAAATATACTAAGAAAGAAAGATTTGACTAAAACTTTTACACTTCAAAGAGAACATCACTTGACATATTTTCATTTCCTTAGCAGAGACAAGAGCATCATTTATGAGCCAATTCCACACTTCTAGTATCAAAGACTCAGAATCTTTAGTGAGTATATTCTCATATGTATCAGACCCAAATAAAAAGGTTTCCCCTCCAAGGAAATAAAATTACACTCTCATTCCAAATATTTACAAAGCAGACACCAAAATTGTGACTAAATTCCCAAGATTTTTCCAGGAACTCAGTATTTATTCATAAGTACAAGGGGGCTTCTTAGAAAAGCATCCTGTAGGACAACCTAAACATGGACTTTGAAGAATGTACACAATAACTATTGTCAGATTGCTCTCAATTACATAACAGTGACAGCGTCCATATCATAGAGCTCAGAAATTACAGGCAGGAGAAGCAAATTATTCTTAGACAAAGGTAGTATGGTTTGAGAGGTGGTACTTGGATTCTTTAAAATCAAATCTCTTTGATTTAACTGCTTGTCAATTTTTTTTTCTTTTTGACACGTTTGTATTAACATCTTAACCTAAAGCAAATTCATATTTATCCAACAAACATGCTATGTGGAAAAATTGCTTAATTGCTTATTCTCTGGGTAAACATTCAAGTACGCCTTTTAACCTACCTTCAGGAACTAGAAATGTTACTTGTGCAAATATTGATGGCAACTCTTGAAAGGCTCACCCTTTACCTACCATCTTAAAAAACGTGGCCAAATATATAATAATGGAGGGGGTATATTGTTCCTGAAATAATACCTCTGCAGCACTACAGATTAATTGTTGTTCTTCTGAACAATTTTTGTTCACGTCAATTTAATAAATTTGAACATGTCATCTCCTAAATTATGAATGACTAAGAAGACCTACTCACCCAGAAATTGTTCTGTTGTTCCAACTGCAACTTTAAATAATCATCATCTATAGCACTGAGAAGATTAAATTACCTGTTTTTTCCTTTTTTAAAATTTCAGCAAGCAATGGAGTGTGTCTACCTGCTGGATCCTCTGCCAACTGACAGACAAAAGGTTGTAGGGAGTGCACTTTGGATGCTATCAATTAAGGTAAGGTGGTTCATTAATCTTTACTGTCAAAGCCTGAGTTCTGGTCTGATGACTCTTACTGTATGCAGCTGGTTGCTTGCATTTCAAACCAAGACCTATCTAGCTAAATTCACCTTGTAGAAGGATAACTTAAGTTTTTCCTAGTTAAGCATGAGTCCATTCGAAAATAGATAATATGAATACATGGCTTTGAGAGAGAAATTTTTAAAAAAGTTCTTGTGTTCATTCATTCATTCATTCACTGAATTTTGTGCCTAGGAATTCTATGCAAAGATTAACCAAACTGTGCCAAAGAAGAATCAGACATCATGGAGCTATTTGTGGAACTTGACTTCTATGCATACTTTAAGAAAGGTTGAACCTTAAAAGAATTGTGGCTGATTTCCAGATCCTTAAACCCTGAAAATTGCAAACACAGCTTTTTGAGAACTTGGTAAGAATCACTTAATGTTTTAAGAAGAAGCAATGCCTTATAAATCAAGGCTGGGCCTGGGATTGCTTTGTCATCACAATATAACCTTTAATTAAATAGATTTGGCAAAAGAAGCTTTATTTCAGGTGAATATTAAAAAAATGTTGAACTGAAAGTACATGGTAATATAGTAATCATCTCTTATTTGGGCAAATTTAGTATATAATACATTCAATATTGCATTTGTTATCATTACTACCACTAGTATTATTAATTACCATTTTAAAATAATGAATGACATTAAAAGACAAGATTTGAAACAAGCACTTGGGGAAACTGATGAAATTTTGAAAAGCCAGTAATTAACAGAGGTGGTTGTGACTGTTATTCCACTAGGATAACTAATTCCAGTAAACTTTTCATGTTTGAATAGAAACTTTATAAGTGGGTATCCAACCAGGAGAACAGAACCAATGAGTAATTAAGTGAAGGGATTTTGATGCAGGGAATTGGTTTCACAGGATAGAACTGTTAAAAAGCCAAGCAGGTAGGCAGCCCAGGGGTTGGTAATGGCAGGAAGCCACAAAGGGTCACAGGGAAGTGGTAGTGGCACCAGAGCCCAGGGCTCTATGGATTTGGCTGTAACCATGGCAGGCATCTTTGGTAAGAGATTTGCATAATGGAGGCAGATAAGCTGCCAAGGCAGAGGAGGGAAGAAAATCATGCTGGCCAATTCCTACCTCTTTTCCTCTAATCTCTTGACAATGCCTCCCATCAGCCAAAAAGCAGGTGGAAGGCAAACCAGGGAGGCTGGTCTGCTCTCCTGAGATGCAGAACATAGCAGAGAAGGGCAAGGTCACCCTGAAACTCAACATCAGCCAAAAGCACTGGTTAACTCCTACATATTCCCAAATCCTTGTGATCCACTATTCTCATTGAGAAATTACAAGACTTAAACTGACACTGCTTGCACAGACCTGGAAATCTTCATAATATATTATTCTTTAAAAGCCAATGCGGGGTTACGGATGTGACTCAACCAGTTGGGCACCTGCCTACCACATGGGAGGTCAAGGGTTTGGGTCCCAGTGCCTTCTAAAGAAGATGAGCAGATGCCCGTACCTGCCACAATGAGAGCTAGATGCTGCACCCTGCAGCAACGAAAGCTAGACACCTGCACCCTGCCGCAATGAGAGCTAGACGCCACACTCTGCAGCAATGAGCAGACGCCTAAATGAACAGATGCCACAAACCAGCAGATGCCACAGCCTGCGGGGAGCAGATGTGGCTCAGGCTGTTGAGCATTCACCTCCCATGTGGGAGGTCCCAGGTTCGGTTCCTAGTGCCTTCTGGAGAAGGTAAGCAAACATTGAGCAGACAGACGAGAGAACCATCCGGGGGGAGGGGGGATAAATAAAATAAGTAAGTAAAATAAATCTAAAAAAAAAAAAAAAAAAAAGCCAATGGGGGGAAGCAGATGTGGCTCAAGGGGTTGAGCACCCATCTCCCACATGGGAGCTACCAGGTTTGGTTCCCAGTGCTCCTAAAAAAAAATCAGACAGACAACAAGCAAAACAAATGAAAAAGCCAACTCTGGGAAGCCGATGTGGCTCAGTAGTTGAGTGCCAGCTTCCTGCATATGAGGTCCTGGGTTCAATCCCCAGCCCCCAGTACCTCAAAAGAAAAGAATAGAAAAGAAAATCCAACAGGACATTTACATCCAAATATGGAAGTGGAAGAGGATAATCTTCAGCTGTCATTGTTTTCACATTTATCTATGGTAGCACTGAAATTCCTCCAGCTGAAATGTTCTTGAGGAGCTGGCATACAAGTGTTTAGCTAGGTCTTTTTAGTCTAAAGACAAGGGCCCTGGGTTAAACACCTACTCTTTCCCTACAGGGAAAGAACAGAAGTCTGTGCTCATAGCATTAGTTATCTAGAACTTTTTAACATCTTGTTATGAAAAAACAAAGCTTAAAAATAGATTAATCTGGCTTTAGGAGATAACATTGCCTATATAGTCAAAATGAGTAAAAACATTAAGATATCTTAAAATTATGGCTTTGCAGTATAAAAAGAAATTATTTTATAAATCCATATAAAGCTATGGTAGTGCTTGTGATTGAATGCATCCAATTCCAAGACTGCCTCTTTCAAAGGGTTTTCTGAGGAACACACATGGGGGTATTATTTGAAAAGGGGATCTCCGGGCAGGAAGTGTCTTTACTGTAGGACTTCCCATAGCATTTGACACACTAATAAGCACATTCTAATCACCTAGAGAACAGCATAATATTTAGCATTAATGAAACATGTTTGGCAATGAAATCTTTATTTTTGCAGAACATCCTCGTCTATATTTTGGAAGATGGGAGTCTAAGAAAAAATGAATAAGTCTCACATACACAAGAAACAGTATAGTGTAATGTAGTATAGCCCCAAATTCTCCTGACCCAAAAAATCACCTGAGGGACTTATTAAAATTACAGACTCCTGGGAAGAATATGGCAATCGGTATTTTAAATCAGTGCCCCCGGTGAGTTTGACAATGAAGTGAGCTTGGAGTTTGGAGACAATATAGCCTGGGTTTGAATCCTAGATCTGCCACTTTCTAGCTACACAGCCTTGGCAAATTTCTTAAACACTCAGAACCTTTCCTCATCTGTAAAATTAGGCTAACAATAGTTCCTACTTAATAGGGTTGTTGTGGGGATAAAATGGATGTAAAGCTCTAAGCAAGAATGTCTGACAAATGTTATGTGTTCCATACATGTTACTAATATTATAATATTAAACCAGACATGTCTTTTTTTCTTCTTTCCAATCTGAAAAATTAACATTACCTGATACTTTTCTAAGACTCTCTGGCACCCCTAGCCTCTCACCTCTTGTCTTCTATGTGTCGACATTGTGGCAGTTGGTCAAATTGTATTTGCTATTCACATTTCAAGATTGAATTAAGCAGCTAGAAGCATTTGTGAAAACAGTTATGTCCATAACACTTGTAAGAAGAATCATTTCTTTACTCCCGACCCCTACTTCCTGCACTCCCTTGACCTTTATAGAGACATTAGAAGTGGCCTTTTTCGGTGTGATTTGGAAGGAAATTGGAAGGGAGGGGGCCTTGCACTGTGAAACGTGCCCACAGATCTGTGCACTGCTGGTGTAATGCGCCCACAGGTAGTGCACAGACAAAAGCTGAAGTGCCACTTCAGAAACAATGCTGCCATTCAGAGATTCATTTTGCTTCCTACAAGTGTCTGGTGAAATGAGAAGCTTATGATGGTAGAAAGTGGTACAGGACCTCTGGGCTGTTTGCTTCTGCTTTTCTGATGTCTCATATGAAGCCAACCCTTGGACCTGGAGAGAGTGGACAGTGAATATTTTCTGCTTACTGGGATCTAGAGTGTGGCTTCCTCCAAGGTATACCTAAATGTGCAGTCACTGCCCATCTTTTGTAAGAAAGGAGGAAATAATGGTGGATACCATCCAGTCATCATGAGAACTATTTTTGTATTGTTATTTAAGTCAAGGTTTGGCTCTCACATGGAAACACGCAGGTCTTTGCTCAAAACCCCTTCACAAAATAGTCCTGCTGACTACAGTGTTCACTTCTGTCCTCCTTGCCCACAATTCTGTGTCCTTTAGGGAGGGCCAACTGTCAAGCAGATGGCAAGGGCCAGCCTAGGTGGGACTCATTGCTCTGGTCTTAATTTTCTCTATAAAATGGTGTCTCATTCTGCTTTGCAAGTCTGCATAAAGTAGCTCTCACCAGCACTGTGGAGCTTGATAGCATAACAGGGATGTCCCAAAAGATCTCGGGGTCCTACTTGGCCAATGGCAGAAGAACACCTGAGACCCTGGAGAAACATTGTGAAGATGTATTGGATGGAGTTAGACCCTTAGAAGGCCATTTCACGCTGAAGGATGCCTCGTTCATTACTAAAAACAGCACTCTCTGGGGGGAAGTATGAGTGTGTCCTTATTTCTAATTTCCGTGAAGGGAAGAAGTAGAGGAGTTTGTTGGGTTTCATTATAAGCTCCAAACTGGTTATTCTCCATTTTCCCCTACAAAATATATGTTCTTTGTGCTATAGTGGGCTGGCACATGGGATAAGATTGCTTTATCCCAGCAATCTTGCCATCTAGCTTCTAATGGGAGGGATCAGGATGTCAGAGGGCAGGAGGAGAGAGATGTCAGGTTATTTCTTTCCTGCTGGCTCCTAGCTTACACTATATCTTGGGCAGTGGCTATGTCCCTCTTTGACTGTTTTTCTCTAACTTGGCTGCACATTACAATTACTTGGGCAGCTTTTAAAAGTTTTGATGCCTATACCAAAGACCAATTAACTCAAAGTCTCTCTAGGTGGAAGCCAAGGGTCCACATGTTTTAAATTTCCCCAGGTATTCCAAGAAGCACATGCTCTGCTTCATGCCCTATTCCCTATGTCTTTAGCGTTCAGAATGGGCTCCAGTAATACTCTAGGTGAAAGCCAAGGGTCCTTATGTTTTAAATTTCCCCAGGTATTCCAAGAAGCATATGCTCTGCTTCATGCCCTATTCCCCATGTTTTTAGCGCTCAGAATGGGCTCCAGTAATACTGTCTTCCCCTTGCCTCTTTAGGCTGACTGGGGTCGCAACAGCTTCCACCAGTTGCTAGTCTCTGAGTGACTCAAAATCTGTTGGTTTTCTCTACCCTGCCCATATTTCTTTAAACACCCCTTTAATTAATTCCACTTCATTTGAACTATCTGAGGTAAATTATATTTCCTACCAGGACCCTTTGTTAAACTTCTTTCTTGCATAAGAGAATAGAAATTGTGAACTGAGGAACTGATAAGCATGAGATAAACAAACAAATAAAATCAACCAAACAACAACAAAAAACTTTAAAATGGGGATACAGTTAGAGATGGAGATGCTAATTCAACTTCTAGATATCCAAAAGAGAAGCTTGGGAAAAGGTTTTTTTTTTAAATGGCCAAGTTAAATTTATTTTGGAGAGTGGAGTGGGAGATTGTAGCTTCAGGTTAGGAAGGCTACACTTTTCCTTTGCTGGCACTAGTCACAGGGTTTGCTTAGGCTGTGTGGTCACAACCTTGGAAGGGGGCATCTCAGCAGGGATCCCCACCTGGGTTTTGCTGCCCTCTTTTCATGTGAAATGATTGCTTACCTTACATTTTGTCCTGCTGCTTTGAGAGACTTGCTGAAAAGCATCAAAGGGGCCAGTGAGAACTGGAGGCATAACCACAAGTCACAATTAGGCAAACAGAGACCCAGAGAAGTCCCAGATCACAGAGAGCAGGACTCCAACAGGGAGGGCGGCTCAGCGTTGCTTTCTGCACACAGGTTTGGAAAGAGTTCTCACTTGCACTGTAAATGAGGCCCTTGGCTTCTTGCTAATGCTTCCATCTCACTCCACAGAGAAGAGATCAGGGGTGGGAGTAGAGTTATCACATGGACTGTGTAGCTTTTATAAAAGAAAATGGCAATTGATAAAAAGTCTTTTGCATAAATTCTGGGTTTTGTCCTTTTCCTCCTCAAAGTTGAAAACATGACACAGATCCTTCTTTGTAAGGATTAAAGAGATGGTCTTTTCAATTTATCAGAGGTCATATTCAGGAATGGAATGGTAATCTGTACAATTTGGGAGGCAACCAGTCAATATGTTTTTTTTTTTTTTTTTTTTTTTTTAAGGATCCATAATGTATTCCCTCCCTGCTATATATATATATATTTTTTTTTAAAATTTATTTTTATTGTGGGTAAAAAATCAAAATTCTCACAATACATACAAACATTTGCAAAATGATATATAAATATATATGCATATATGTGTATTTGCTTACAAAAATGTTATTTATATATTTTTTTCAGGAATCTTATATAGCTTTAATTTTTTTTACTAAAAACCATCTGAAATTAATGAATATGCTTATATTTGCATTTTAGTATGTGGCCTTTAGGACAATTGTCCTGGATTTGCCTCTGACCTGCTGGGTAATACTGGACAACTTATGTCTCCTTTGACTGTAAAATGAGGATCCTGGAGAGAGTAATCTTCAAAAATGCCCTCTACTGAGTTTTCTCCTATTTAGAACTCCAGAAATCAGAGAATGGCTATTTTGTAAACCTCAGACTGTCATCAAAGAGCTAATGTGGATCCGTCCCATAGATGATATGGGACTGATCATTGGTATTCTAAAGAAAAATCTCTCATAAAGCTACCAATCCAATGGATTAATAGTTGTCCTAAAAGATAAAATTAAGTCAACAAATATTTACTGCATTCATCCTCTGGAATATTCACTATGATGGATATTCCAAAAGTCAGCTGAGGGTGAACACTATGATTAAAAGTAACTCAAATATTAACAATTAGCATTTATTGAGCACACACTACACAATGGCACTATTCTAAGCATTTTACATGAATTAAATAATTTCTAAAGATGTAGCGCTTGTCTTTTCCCATAACCACAGCAGTAGTATGAGTTATAACAATAATAACTGACATTTATAGAGTTTTTACTATTTGCCAGGCACTGAAGTCCTTCTACACAATACCACATAAAATTGTTAATTATTAATTTTTATTAATATTTAATAGATGTAACATGAAAATTCATTGAAATTAGTACTTAATTTTCTAACTGCCTCATTTCCTCTAAATCAAAATTTTTACTTTACTCATTTAATCCTCACAACAATCCTATGAGATGGGACTCATCACCATTTTACAGATAACTGAGGCTCAAATAGGTTTGAAAATAAGTCTAAGGGCACAGTGCTTTTAAGTAGAATGATAGGATTTCACCCCAGTGCTGTCTCTAGAGCACAACCTGTCTAGAGGAATACAATATACCTCTTGCCCTTAGAGAGTTCACAAATCCATGTAGACACATTAGTATAGTGATACATACACTACAAGTGCTTGGGGTAGTTAGAAAATCCAACCTCATAGTTTAGATGCCAGGGGTAATGTATTGGATCTCTGACCATAATGTTCTAACAGCCTAAGGATTACCCATTCTCCTACATCATTAAGCACATAATTTAGTTCCAGACTGCATTTTTTTACTTTCGTTTTTCTACATAAATTCCCACAGGACATCTTGAGACTTTGGCATCATCTCAAGGTCCCTTCTAGGGTCAGGGAAAATAATCCAAGAATTCTGCTGGCCAAGGCCACAGCAGTTCTCTGCCCTCTCATCTCTTTCTTGTTGAGAATTTCACTCACATCTCAGCTTTGGTTTAACCCACATTTCATAGCTTCCCTCTTTGGGCACATTTACCACCTTGCTACATGTGCCAAATCTCTAAGTAACAGATAAAATTAATAAAAATGCATCATGTGACTCTCTTTTCAGCAAAAAAGATCCTCCACATGAAGCTATTATGTAAAAGTTTTCCCTGTTGACTAAATAACTCCACAAAGTACTAATTGTCAGTTATTAATATTTAATTTTATTGACCCTAGGTGAAAATTCCTTTAAATTAGTACTTAATTTTCTAACTGCCTCCTTTCCTCTAAATCAAAACCATCACTTTACACATTAATTACCTATTAACTTTGTGATTTAAAATTCAGAGTTTTATAAATTAAGACTATTTAAGCATGTGGTATTATATTTGAGCATGTGTATGCTAAGGCAGCTTCCAAAGCACACCTCAGTAGCAACTCAACTCTAGAAATTTCCTTGATAACGTCTAAAAAAAAGCTGTGCTTTGGGAGTAAATGGGCATCAGTGCTAGGAGGCTTTAAAATGCAGCACACAGGGAAGCTAAAGAACATCTCCCTGCTTACGTTAATACAACTCCAACAGACATCCATCAAGTGCTTCCTCCTGCCCAGCTTTGTCAGATAATGAGTGACCCAGGCCCTTGTTATTGTGATATGAGCCTTTGAGCACAGGACAGAGTTTTCTGGAAGGCTTCATGAAGGGCAAGAGACACAAGTGTGAACATTCTTGTCAGGGGACTACATGAGCAAAATTTGGAATCAGGAGACAAAGTAGCCTGTGTGGAGGACAGCAAGATGGCCAACCTTGCAGAACAAAGACATAGACTAGGGACAATAGCTCATCAGATGGTCAGGAAAATGTCAGAAGAAGCAAAGGAGATGCTCAGCTAAATGGTCCCTGAGAGCGGCAGTGATGAGATTTGGAGAACACTTTCTGGAAAGTTAACTTTGGCTACCCTTTGTTCATGCTGGACTGGAGAGGGTAAGACTCTGAAATAAATATTCATCTTATGTAACGTGACAATCAAGCTGAAATAAAGCCTATGACATTACAGAATGTGAAGACCAAAATGTGATAATGGAATTATGGGAAAACACTTTTACAGTTGAGGGGTGGAATTATTTGAATATATGAAAATCAGTACAATGATGGTGTACAACTGTCCCAAGGCCTTGCCACTTAAAGTACAGTCCTCACACTATCTGCATGGGCATTGCCTGGGATTTTGTTAAAATGCCGAATCTAAGGCCCCACCCTTAACCTGCTGAATAGGAATGTGTATTTTCACAAGAACTCGGGATTATTCATGTCCACATTTAAGGCTTAGATGCACAGAACTAGTAGAGTCAGGAATCAAATTTGGGAAAATAGCGTGACAATCTAAATTGCCATGTAACAAATGGATTGCCTGTTTGCACCTTCATTTTATGGTTGTAATAGAATAGGAAAACAAGAAACAACCTGATTTTTATGGGTGGGTATAGTTTATACTGTGGGGACAAATTCAACAGGACTTGTTTTATATAGTTAGAATCCTAACTAAATATATGGATATCTTTCACAACTGGATTTCTCCCCTCCCCCCTTTTTTGAATGCTAGCCTGTGTTTCAACTAAACCTTTTTCACTGCTGAATATAGGTATATCTTACAATGTCTAGACTTTCTGCTAAATTTTACCAAGTCAAATCAGATAATTAAGCTCCATTGAATCTTGTGCATATTTATTCTAATTAAATTCTATTTAACTGCTACCAGACAGTATTATTGGGGAAAAATTCAAATTAAATTTGATCAAAGGCAACATGATTAGGTTGCTGGATTTGTCTATGTAGAGGAGGTAGGAGGCTTAGAAAATGGGGAGGCCCAAGCATCTTTAATGAAACTAAAGTATGTTTAATGCAGTAAAATAGATCTTGATAAATTTAACAGAAAACTATATAAAATACAATGGGATCTTCATATCTATTCTGAAATCTTTCTTAAATAAGATTCATTTAAAGCTTAGAAATACATTTGTAAATGTTAAAGGTGATTACTTAGGCATAATATATTTTCATTTCACTATATATTGTCTTTTGAGATTATTTAATATTTTAGATGACCATAACTAATCTAATCAGTGGACCATAAAAGACATACCTTCAAAGATAACAGCTCTAAAAATATTGTCATGTTCTAACAGGAGGATTTAGTCTCTTTTCAAGCTATTGAGGATAAATTAAAGGTTGTAATAGATACAAAGATGTTAACATAACAGTCTTAGAATAAGCCATTGTATGCCAGTCAAATCAAAAGATAAGAATTGAACCGTGCCTTGTTTAAAAACACACACACACATACTTTGGGGTCACTAAATAGCTGACTTCTTCCTCAACTGATTCATTGTATCTGAGCATGATGAGCTATGCAGCACCTTTCACTGGACTATTGAAAATAATGCTTGTTTTAGTTTCCTGGCTGCTAAAACAAATACTATGCAGTGGGTTACCTGGAATTTATCAGCTTACAGTCTCTTTCCCTGGAGAACCCTGAATAATATAGTGCTGTTTGGAAAGATTCAGTGAAAATTATGATGCTTTTAGGTCAGAGATGGATTTACCCTGAAGCTAATGAAGCTTAAGCTTCAAGGCCTCTCACCTGCACAGGACTGTGTTAAGGTCATGTGCAGAGTCCTAGCAATGTGTTTACATGGTCATCTCCCTTTTTTTAATTAGCAAAAATGAGAAACAGTTATGGTAACAAGCTATTCAATGAGGATAATCAATCCCAAAGGTATTTAAGATTAGACCCTGTACTAGAAAATTTAAAATGCCATAAAATTTTGCAGCTTATCATGAAAAAGTCCTGAAGAGGTTTTCCCAAATTTAACCACTATGCGTGACAATGTATATGACATTATCAATAAAGAGTTATGAAATGGGGAAAAGGATGTGGCTCAAGTGATTGGGCTCCCATCTACCATATAGGAGGTCCAGGGTTTGATTCCCGGGGCCTTCTGGTGAAAGGCAAGCTGGCTCACGTGGAGAGCTGGCCCACATGGAGAGTTGGCACAGCAAGGCAATGCAACAAAAAGAGACATAGAGGAGAGACAATAAGAGACACAACAGACCAGGGAATTGAGGTGGTGCAAGAGACTGAGTGCCTCTCTCCCACTCCAGAAGGTCCCCGGATTGGATCCCCATGCTGCCTAAAGAGAAGACAAGCAGACACAGAAGAACACACAGAAAGCAGACATTGAGCACCAAAAAAACCCAACAAAACAAAACAAAACAAAACCCCCAAAAATGAGGAGGGAGAGATAAATAAATAAATAAAATCTTAAAAAAAAAGGTTATGAAATGGACATTTTTCTCAGCTATCAGCATTTTTTAAAAATTCCATCAATTTACAGGAAACACTGGATTTTCTTTCCATCTTCTCTTTTGGAAATATTATCAAAATATTAAGGAAGAATCAAAATACATGGGAACAAAAGGATTATAGACGTTTGTCATGGAGTTTATAGTAAGAGCAAAAATAACTACTGTAACAATATGTTATTTTTCCATATACAAGGTTGTTGGCACTATTCGTCAGCTTTTAAAAATCTGTAATATATTGTGATTTCTTTCATATTTTAAATAACCACTTTATACCTGATTTTATATTTCTAAGTTTGTCTTTTTCTGAAAGACTGCTTATTTCAAATATTGTACAAGTTTCAGTACATCCCTGTATTAGATATTTGTATCACTGTTGAGTGACAAGTTGTTTTTTTTTTAATATAATAAACTTTATTTTTAAAGAGGTTTTAGTGTACATCAAAAGTATAAGAGATTTCCTTATACTGCCCCCCCCATCTTCCTCTATTAATAACATGATGTGTGGCTGCATTTTTTACAATTGATGAATAAACATTGAAGCATTGCTACTAACAAAAGTCTGTAGTTTACATTGTGGTTTACACTTAATTCCAAAATGCCCTAAAAATGCCCTATGTTCCCCCTATTATTCCCTCCCCCTCCCCTCAGAACCTCTGCTAACCACTATCTTTATAACAATGTTACATGTTCTTCTATTACTACCATATTAATAAGTTTACTTTGTTCATGGTTGCATTCCCCCCTTATGTTTATTCATTCCTCAACCTTGAGGATTTGGGGATGGTGATGCCTGCTCTGCCTCAGACTGAGACAGGGCTTAGATCTTATGGAAGCAAGCACTGAACCATTGAGCTACACCTGCTCTCCTTTCGCATTTTCTCATTACTCATTAAATCCTTGTCACTTCTCCCACTTCCAGAATTTTTTAAAAGTCTATATTGCTCCTTATGAATGGCCAGTAAAATCTTATAAGCAAATATCAAAATTTTGGCCAGCACCACAGTGCTTCTGACAACTCAATTCTCAGAAGTTGTCCTCATGCAAGCCACCGTAACTTTATCAATGTAGTATACTCATCTCTTAAGGTAAGGGGCTTTATTAATAAAGAAATTAGTAGAAAAAGAAAAGAAACATATTACAGGAAAACAAAACAAAAGATGATCTAAGTCATGGGTCACCAGAGCAAACAATTGCTGCACCACTCCAAATTCTTATCCTTGCACAATTTCTCTTCATTGTGTTCCTTCATGTTTTTGTTTCTTTTTATGCCTGCCATCCCTTGGTTTGACCCCACTTCGTTCTATCTGTGGCTTCCAGACCCCCTCCCCCATTTTTTAACCTTCTATGAAACTCATAATTTCGACAAGTAAATGATTTTGAGCAGGCCACAAAAGCACTTCTGTGCTACCCATGTTAGATTTAAATAATCACTTGATTAAATAAACTACAAATGATGGTTCATACTTCTAAGTCTTTTCTGTCTTTTTTTTTTTTTTAGGACTTATTTTTATTTATTCCCCCCTTGCCGCTTGCGCTCACTGTCTGCACTCTGTGTCCACTCGCTGTGCGTTCATCTGTGTCTGCTTGCCTTCTTTTCTTGTCTTCTCTTTAGGAGGCACCAGGAACTGATCCTGGGACCTTCCAATGTGGGAGACAGGCACTCAATTGCTTGAGCCACCTCAGCTCCCTGATTTGTTGTGTCTCTCATTGTCTTTTTCCTCTGTGTCTCTTTTTCATTATGTCATCTTGTTGCATCAGCTCTCTGCGCAGGCCGCCAGCTCTGCATGTGGGCCACCAGCTCTCTGTGCAGGCCCACTTTTGCCTTTACCAGGAGGCCCCAGGAATCAAACCCAGAACCTCCCATATGGTAGACAGGAGCCCAATTGCTTGAGCCATTCTGCTTCCCCTAAGCCTTTTCTAAGGCTGTTTTTTTTTTTCCCCCAGCTGCCTGGATAATTTTTAACCATCTGTCAATATTCTGTCCAACAATCCAAAGGCCTTTGAAATCCCCCAAGTACTCTGTGTGAATTAAACTTGGACCAATTACAAAGATATGGGTGACTTCCAAATAAAGGGCACTTGAATGCTAGGTAAGGAAAGCAAATTTCTGCCCAACAGTTGTCTCTAGGAAGACGAGTATCCTTTCCCATTGTTCCCCTAGTCTTATGTCCCAGGTCAGGCACCTAGGAATGTAGGGGTCCTGTGACACCGCCCTGAAATAGGACTTCAAGCTGGCACCCACAGAAAGTGAGCCCTACCACAGAACCATCTCTGGTTCATGCTCCCACTTCAGAAATTACCAAAGGCAAGGTGACAAAGCTATACGGTCCCTCTTCCCTTCTCTACCAAACTTCTTGAAAGAGTGATCTATTTTCGCATCTCCCGTTTCACCTTTCATTCTCTCCTGTGTCTGCTACAATCATTCCACTGTAGACCTCACAGCCACTCTTCTTTCTGCAATCACCAGTAACCCCCAAATCAAGAAGTTTATTGGGATCTTTTGGACCTCGCATATCTCTTTCTCTCCAAAGCTGACCACTGTGGTGCCCCCGTGGTTTCTGGGTACCTCATTCTCCTGGATGACTTCACATTTGCTGGACTTCCTTCCCAGTCTTCCTAGAAGGTCTTCATCCTTCTCCTTCCCTGACACCCATCCCTCACAGAGTTGTTCTTTAGGGCTTACTTTCAGATGCTCTTCTCTAGCTCTGTTCTCCCTCTTGAGGTCTCATCCATTCCAAAGCTTAAATATGCACTTGTGCCCAGGACTCTGATGCTGTCCCTCTTCCAACCTAATCTTGCCTTTTGAGATACCACCTATCTTTCAAGGCCCACCTCCATGCCACCTTCTACATGAAACATTGTATAATTGGTCCCTTGGTAATATCCAAGGTAGCTTGTAGAGAGGTTGGTATTAAAAGGCCTGGGTTCAAGTCCTGGCTTTACTTATCAACTGTGCTTTATGAAACTGTTTTGTCTTCTGTAAAATGAGAATACTTATAGTACCATAAAGAAGGGTTGTTATGAGAGGCAAACAAGCACCTGTGTGAAGAGCCAACTTAATTGAGGGCAATCGTTTTTTCACATTCAACTTAGTGTCCTGATAACTTCTAAGACAATATTATGTTTTACATACGAAATTCTGAATAAATGTTTGCTGAATCAAATTAACCTCAGAATAGTTTATCCAAAGATATATTTAGTCCCTCTATGGAAAGCCTCTACCAAGAATTCTCAGATTTAATAAACTGACCTGTAAGCAGGATGAGGGGAGAGTAAATAGAATTTGGAAAATCCCTGATGATCTTGCAAATTCCCTTATGTTCTCCTGTAATTGTTCTGTGCTAGGGACCAAAGTTCATTAGCAACTAAATCTCCTTTCTCTGGGGGCTAAAAATTCAAGGGAAAGGTTAATCTGCTATGTGGCATCCAACCATCAATTTAGGTGGCCCTCCAGGAAAAATGAAATAAAAATGTTCAAGAATTTCCAAAACTAGAAAAGACAACCTGTGTAATGTTTTTAAAAAATCATAAATAAAAACAATTCATTCTTTTTAATTCTTTCCCTCAATAACAACATAGTTTCTTTGTATATTTCCATTACTCCCAAAGATGCAGACACTTCTTGTCTTAACCAGAAGGCTTTTTAAATTTTAAATTGATGTGAGACCTCATTTTCCAATAGCATAATGCACTGCATGTCATTCACAGCCCTTTGCTCAGGGCTGTAATGTCATTGCTAATGTGAAAAATATTAGAAAGAACAAAGTCTGGCCTGAACACTTTTCCTCTCCCCAACTATTCACCCTTCTCTGAAACACATTATCTTTCTTATCAATCATAATTGCTTTTAACTCCTTTATTGCCTCTTCCTTCCTATGCTGAGGCCCCTTACTTTTCAACATCTTCAGATTTAAAAACTTGCCAGTCCCTTGTCTTCCATCCCAACTAATAAGATAGCTCTATCTAGGATTTGACATTGCCTTAAAATATATTTCCTGCCATTCCAAGGACCATTGAGCCTCTAAAATCATCTCTCTTCTGAGAATTGATCACCAGTTCACTTTCATTACATAGAATCCATGTTTGAGAAAACACAACTGATCATTTCCACATTACCAGCACCACTTCCATGATTACTGCTTTGACTTTTTACTGCATAGTAGGGTAGGGTTCTTACTGGAAAATCAGGGTAGCCTTCCAACTAACTCGATGCCTTGTTATGTCTACTAATCCCTTCAACATTTTACATAATTTAGAGGTTCTGGCTGAACAGAAGACAAGAATATTCTAAATTCTACATCAGTTTGGGGTACCCTGGATTGTCTCATTTCTCCTTCATCAGGAAGCTCCCAAAATGACATAAGAGTGCAAATTAAACACTCTAGTTAACATACCCCTGATATGATAGTGGCAAAGAAAACTCAAATTTTTTAATGCCTGTTGCATGCTGAATCTCTTTTTCACCTGAAGGAAGTCAACACATGTTAAGTTTACTAGAGTTAGACTTGTGAAGCTCTGATCTTTCCTGAGAGTGAAGGGATAAGTTGGCCCTGTGCCATCCAGTTGATTTACATTTTTTCACTCCAAACTCTATTTGCATACTGTTTCTCCTTCTTAGACTGAATTTCAGACTGAATTGTCACAGAGCTTGGAGCCATCCATGTGCTACAGGTCATGGAAGAGTTGTTCATCTTTGGCTCTTTTGTTTTCCAGCTTAATGAGCTGCGAACAGAATTGCAAAGGATTGGAAGACCTGAAATGCTTTCTACTTTTAATGATGACTCATCGTCCCACACTCTTTTGACCACATGGTAGTTGATATTTCATTTGATCATTGTGAACTGTTAGAAACCCACCATCATGGAAACATATACAATCTCTGGAATATTTTGGGTGGGATGATTGAATAAATAGATTTTTTTTCAGGAGTAAGAGAAATAATATTTGGTTTCTTTTTTTGTTCGTTTGTTTTTGCATCCTAATTTTCTATGATAAAACACAAATAGTAGGTAGGGGTCAGGAGCCTGTTTTTATAGGCAACAGGACTTTTAGCTGCTGCCATCTGCTTTTTTAGAAATGAGAGTTACAACTTGTTAAGAGAGGGTTTGAGCAAGGTTGTCAAATAATGATTGCCTGGCTCACATTTTGTTTCTCACTGCTGTAATACAGCGCTACCATGCCAAAGTTGGTGTTGAAATATCCAGGCATCTTTTCTTCAAGGGTATTAATTTATTCATTAGAAACTATTTGCACATTCTAGTGGTAAAACAATGGTTGAGGTCATGAGTAAGCATTGAATAAAGTTGGTAGAGTTAAAGGTAGACGTAAGTATGATTAGCTAGAAGGAGCAGGCAGAAAGAAGCTGAATCCAGGGTTAAGGAGCATTTTGAAAATGAAAGAGGATATTGCATTTCATCAAATCTAAGATGCCTATCTTTCCACATCTTAACATTTCTGTGATTAGAGGCATCTTAGAATCAATGATATCTGAACATTTTTTTCTTAAAATTGATGGCATTATAAATTTGATGAAATAGGGTGGTAAAATGGTAGTTTCTAAATCTAAGGACTCTGCAAAAAGAAGCAGATTAGGAACCCAAGTGTCCACACAGATGAATAGATAACAAAATGTGGGATACACATACATTAGATATTATTCAGTTTTGAAAAGGAATGAATTTCTGATACATACTATAACATGGATGAACCTTGAAGACATCATGTTGATAAAATAAGCCAGATATAAAAAGACAAATATCGTACGATTCCACTTATATGAAATACCTATAATAAGCAAATTCATAGGGACAGAAAGTAGAAAGATAATGGGGAAGAGGCGGGACTAATGAGGAGGAGCAGGAATGGGTAGTTATTGCTTAATGGCTATAGAGTTTCTCTTTTGGGTGATGAAAAAAATCTTGGTAATGGATGGCAGTGTTTTATATATATAAACATATACGTGTGTGTGTGTGTGTGTGTATAACCATAAGAATTTTTTTTGAAGACAGATTAGGTAAACATACCAGCAAATGGAATTATAGGGAGGTGGCTGCTCTGCCTGCCATACCTACTGTGTCTGTGGGCAATTTGCTAGAAACTGCAAATGGGCTGAGATTTCAGTGGTCTGATCAAGTGATCAGAGAGGGCTGACCAGGTCAGAGTTGACCAACATGCTTATGTCACTGGCAACTTGAGTCAATAGGTAGGGTCTGCCCATATAATAGTTTTGAGAATTTTGAGGTGGTGCTTTGATGAGCAAGATCGCTGGTTCCATGAGAAAATACTCTGACTGCTGAGTGATTTAGGCATGGGAATTGGAGAGTTTATGGGAGTGGCATGGATTTGCCATTGTTGGCTCAGGCTGTCCTAATCAGGTGGTATAACCTAGGAAAATAAATTCTCCCAGAGTAAAAGTGTTTGGTTTGCCTTCAAATTTAAAATCTGGTTAAATAATCTACTTATTGAATTAATAACTTTATAAAAATGAAGGGACTGTGAGAGTTTTAAGAAATGCTAATCTAAAGGTCAAGGAACAACTTTCTCTACTCTATAACTCTCTCCATTATACAGATGAAGAAAATACCTTGCAAATACCTAAAAGGAGAACAAAGCTAGTCATATCTATAGGGTAACCAGGGAAAAAGATAGTTTTATTAATAGGCTACCATATCCAAGAATACATGCATGTTAGTGGGCTTGAGAATGTATGTGTGCAAGTTCTTTCAAGACCCAGAAAGCCCTTAAAATGTTGTGTAACAAGGTGCATTGTTTCAACTACATTAGCAGCCTTATTAAAATATCCCTCAATTTTAATTTCACTCCAGTTAGAGAAGGTGGAAGCTCTAGGCTCAGTCTCTTATGTGCCTAGCGGGTTGAAAGAACATTCCTCATCAGCAGTTATCAAATCATTTGTTTAAACACCATTTCTCCACATTCAGCTCCCATCTTTTCATATGAGAATTATGTTTCCTGAGAATATAATTTAGTGATATATGCTCTGAGAAGATAGCACTGGAGCCCCTGGAGCTCATTAATCCTGCAACCTTTTGCAAGCTGCTGCCCTGAAATGGTTGAACTTCACTTTAAACTAGACTGAATTTCAAAGCAAAGGGCTCTGAGGTGGCAAACAGAGATGGCAAACAGCTTATTAATTCAGAGTATAATTCAGTGACAGAAGAATTGTTTTAAATGCACAACCCAAAACTATTTAAATTCGCATTATAATTATAAGCAAAAACTAGGCACTTCAAATTTGAAATCTAGATAACTAATCTACTGCTAAACAAAATTTTTTAAAATAAAAGACTCTCATCTTACCAAGAAATGCTAATCAACCTGCTTTTTGAAGTGTGCCTCATTTGCATCACAAACATTGTTATGAAAATTCAACATTATGCTTTTGTGTATTGCACTGTACTGCTCTGCTGAACATCAAAAAAAAAAAAAAAAAAAAAAAAACCAGGCAACATTTCCTCAAAGTGAATAAAAATAGAATAAAAAATCATGATCAAAGATAACTTCAATTCCTTGTTAATTTTATCTTAATTCCACTCCTGGGATAAGATGTCTTCTTCATAAGTTTTCTTTCCTGTAACAAATTCTCCAGCAAGCTTATGGTCCCTAAATATATCCCCACATGAAATACATGCATGAAGAAACATCAGCTCAATTTGTATAGCCTCTACCGTAAATATGCAGTGCGTTCATAAACTCATTAGACTGCACTGTGAGAAAAACTCATTACACTCCCATTTGAATATGGGAATTAAAATTTAAAAATTAATCTTACAGAACTTTTATTCTTTTTTTAAAAAAGTAACCACTAACTATTGAAAGATTCTCTAGTGCTATCTTTTCAAATTTCTTATGTCTGAAGATGACAGATACTGTTTTTCAATAACATTCATGGTAAAAAATTATAAATATGTATAATCTAAAGCATTTATGGTTACATACTAATTTCTTTATTTTTCAATAAATTGAAAGTATTATTTTCCTAAAAATAGAGATAAGAAAATCAAGCAGGGAAAACTTCAGTTATTAGTGTTAATTATTTTAAGACGAGGTGAGGAACATGCGAAATAGTAACAAACATTTTATAACAAATTAAAATTAATTGAAATTTAAGTGTTGGAAAAATACATATTGAAAAGTGTTATGCATTTTCCCCTAGAAAGTCTATTTCATATTTTAAAAAAGATGTACTTGTTTTTTATAACACATTGATATTTTAAGGACATTTTTTTCTTAAATTGATTTTCTCTATGAAAATTTTGTAATTAGATGTCTAATGATATCATATTTATCTTTTGACTATACCAAAAAAAAATATGTGGCACTCACTCCTAGGTGAAATAACAATCAGGTATAGAAAACTTATATGTTTTTTAAAAATACTCAAATGTAAGAGCAAGGCTATAACTCAGGGGGAAAAAAGAAAAAGAAAAAAACAAACAAAAAAACTGTTTCAGTGATAACCATTACTGTGAAATTCTCAGATGCTTACACAATTACTTGGTGCCAAGTGTCTCTGTTATTATTATTCCTGAAAAAGGCAGTGTGGAGAAGAAGGAACATTTTAAATAGCCCAGAAGTCAACTAAATCTTACTGATTGTGATTCATTTCTACAGTAAACTTCTGTACTTTCTCTGACAGATCAAACTAAATTCTGCTTGGGGAAAGTATGGGGCACTCTTCTTGGTTAAAGTAATGCTATAAGCTTTATTCCTGCTGAGTAAATAGCCTCAAGTCAAACTACTTGCCCTGACTAATGATCAAACATATCCAGGAATTCTGTACAAGAAATGCATTCTTCTCTCCTTTGAAGTGCATTGCTGGTAGAGTAATTGGGTTTGCTAGAGATTTTCCTTAGAACTGCAAAAGAATTTTTTTGTCTAAGCATATAATCAATGTACAGATTCTCTCTCTCTCTTTATTTTTTACTTATTCTTCATTAAATATCAGCTTGTAAGAGGGTGGACACTGAATAAACATCTGCCTCAAAGGAGTGTCAGAATGATGCACTACCATCATCTCTGTAGTGACTGGAGAATTCTCGGCAATATTAGGTTAAAAAATTCCATCAGAAGAATACATAATTATGAAACATTTCATTCAGTCATATAATCCCCTTTAGAAATACAATTGGCCTCCAATATCTTAATATCATTATAACTAGGCAGTAAGGAATAAGGAAAGATGACTTTGACATAGAACCTGTCCACGAAGAATTTATAAACTATCAAGTTAGGAATTATAAAAATAATGCTTGAAATTATATAAAAATAACTATATAAGCCAGAATGTGATAAGGTTATAATAAGAATGCTGCAAAAGAGATGCCACAGTGTATCAGAAGAGAAAGTGGTGACTTCGGCTTGGCGGTGGTTAGCAGAGGCTGCTCAATGGTTAGCATGTGAGCTAGACATGCAAAGATGGATAGGATTTCACCAGGTAGATTGTGGCTGGAATGGCATTTTAGGTCATGGACAAAAAGAAAGAGGTAGGCTCTGTCTGGGGAATGGAGAATAAACCAGGATGACTGAAGAATTAGAGAGAATAGGCAGAAGATAAATTTAGGAAGATCGACAGGGGCCAGATATTGGAGAACTTGAATGAGATGTTATTCATGGATAATGGGCAGAGAAGTATAGAATGCTCTGCTACTTCTATTGAAATTCCAGAAAGAATATTCCATTGTTCCTTTTGACAGTTAATTGTCTCAGATTGCCTTTAAGTAATCATAAGGACCAGTTTATCTGGAACAATCCTGTTGATGCTATTCTCCTGTAGAGATTGAGGTATCCATTTTGTCTCAAAGTATCTCAGCTTGGATTAAAATGAAAAAACAAAACCAGGAAGCAGTATGGAGGCTGGGGACATTTAATGTCTTGAGATGTCCTCCTATCAAGCTGAGAACCTTTGCCTCCCAGACTACCTGGATTTTGGAGAAAAAGAACTTATCTTACTATGAAGTGAGTATGCAATGTCAAGAGCCTCAGAACCACAGCAGGAATGCCTTTTTAATGCCAATGAAAGAAAGACTTACTGAATCATTAAGTGAAACATTAAGCAGAAACCCAGGCTAGTGTCAGAATTAGCATTGAAATCTCTGGCTAATGGAGGAAGTGTAGAGAGAGGTAAAGTGACCAAATGGAGATCAGGATGGTTTGGTAATAGTGGTGATGGTGATGACAGCAGTAGCAATAGCACCAAATGAGGTTTGCCTGGGATTTGAAACATACTGACAGGCTGAAAGGATCAAAACATAGTGCCATGAGTTAAGACTGCAAAGAGACAGCTACAGAATGGAAGAGAATGTACACAGCAGACAAGTGGGTAAGAGACAAGAATGTACCTATGAAGTACAGGAAAGTGACAAAGGCTTTAACAAGGGTGGGCAAATAAGAGCCAGACCAGGCCAGGCCAAATATAAGAAATGGGATCAGTAATGTCTTTGCAATGTGCCCAAGAGAACCAAAGTGGGCAGAAAGTTAAGGAAAGAGGTGAACAATGGCTAGACATGAATGGCTTCCAAGTGGGAGGGAAATTATAAACTCTTATTTGTAGCATACACACAGCAGGTGTCTAGGTTAGTGCTGGGCTTACCAACAGGACAGATTTGATTTACCTGACTTGCCCACCTAGTGGAAAATGAAGAGAGAAAGGAGGTTATATATCAGTTATCTATAATTTTTTGCATGTATCCTATTAGTACAAAGTATTTTGAGCATATCTCAATATATGCATATTTATTTATGAATTATACCCATGTACTACTGTATTGGTAGAATAAATGTGGTTATTAAAAAAAACACAAAATTACAAACTCAGAATGATGACAAAAATAAATTTAAAGAGAAGTTCTAATATTTCCTTTGAAGACCACTGAGTTGGATAACTCCTTTCTCTCCCAGCCCCAATTATACTGGAAAGAGCTTAGATTTTATTCTGAGATAGTAAAAATCAAAGAACATTTATGAATGTGAAATTAGATGATCAGATGGCTGTGCTAGGAAAATTAACCCAGGGGATCAGAGTTGGGTATGGTAGAAGGGGATCTAAAACTGGAAGACCAGAACCCAGGGAGAGGGCCACACTGACAGCCATGGCATGAAATGAAAAAAAGCCTGGATTTAGAAGTTGAGCATACAAATGGAGAGAGAAGATATACACCCTGTAATTTGAACCTTATGGAAAACAATTATACAAGTGCGCTATTGCCAAGACAGGAAACGGAACCCAAATTTGGCTGCAAACACATCTACTAGAGATGACTCCTGGAATTTATCTCTTGTTCTAACTTGAATTCTGATGAACTTCATTGCTTCACTGAAGAGACTTCAGTATAGTATGGATGGCATTTCAAGGAATAATGATTTCCATTACCTGAGCAAAGCAATTAATAATTTAAAAAAATCTGGACACAGAAAAAGATCAATTTTGAGAGCCAAAGAGAATAAAAAATATTTCAACAATTGTAAGGTGTTATTTTCTACTTTAATTGAGCACAAATATCTGCTTTGATTCTAAAAACTTATCTGTCAGTGTCCTTCTTGTTATAGCTGCCTTAGTTATAAAGCATCAAAAAGCATAATAACATACATTTTATGCTTTCACAACTGTACCATAAACAGAGAAGACAAGAATATCACTATAAATAATTTTTAATAAAGACAGGTCTCAATTTTAAGAAAATACCTCTAAACATGCGTGTTTCAGTGAAATACCCGGGGGTGCTAATGATTACTGCTCTGGAGAGATTATATAAAATGTTCTTACCAAAAAAATCAATACAATGTCTTAAGGTCTAGGAAAAAAAAAAACAAAAACCTGACATGGTCTCTCTTCTATAAAACCCCACCCCAAAGAAAGGTATTAAAACCAGCCTTCGTGTGAATAATGCCAAGATTTTTATTACTAGATGATGCAATTTCTTTCATGGTGTTTTCTATCTTATAAGTGACATGTAATAAGACAAAATTCAAGTTTACTTATAATCATGCCATTTTAACTTCCAGTCACAACACTGTATTGTAGCAACTGCCTTGATGAAGGATGTTAAAGCTGAAATTCAATTGAACATCAAGACTCTTCTATCTGATCACCTAAGAAAGTTGCATTATAGTGCCATTCAAAGATATTGAATGTGGCAAGTACTGCCTTTCTTTATTCTTTTTCCTCTGACAACATCTACTCAAAAGGCAATCTCAGGTAGTCTCCAATACTTTAAGGTAAGAGGCTGAAAGCTAGGGGAACTATTTCAGAGATTATATTTGCTCTTTGTCTTTTTTTAGCACTGTGTAGGTGATGGTGCTTACCCCCTGCCCCTCACATCAGTGGAAAAATCCTATTACACTAAATTACAAAGTAATTAGTTCATTCACTCAATTTACATTAGTAAGGGAATTTTTCAGGCAAAACCTCTGATTTGATTGTAAGAGGAAGTCTCAATGGAATACTTATTTAATGTATTTTTTTATTATTATTTTATCTGCTTGATGAAGTTATCCTATAGAACATCAGTTATTTAACTATAACCAAATTCCCTATTTTCACAATTGTTTTAATGTATAGTGGTTCCAATGGAAATATTTCTAATAATGATCAGAGGAAAAATGTTCAGAGTACAAGCAAGAGAACAAATGTAATATTAAAATGACATTTGTTGGGGAGCAGGTGTAGCTTAGTGTTTGAGCACCTGCTTCCCATGTACGAGGTCCTGGGTTCAATTCCTGGTGTCTCCTTAAAAAAAAAATTTTGTTGTTGTTGTTAAGTATTTCTGAGACCCTTTATTGTCATTCCTGGTTTTGACCTAAAATTTGCAAATGTAGTTTTTGAAATAATATCACAAAGTTTTATTTCTTTTAGTAAAAGAAATGAACATCATTATGGAAACAACTGATGAAGACAAATCACTTTGGCTTAATTCAAAGTGCATTGTCAGTGCACTCTTTAAGCCATGCTCCATTTTTCATTCTGAAACCTATCAGAATTATGATAAAATATTATAGGAAAATCCTCTGATGAGCTTTCAGATAAGAGCAAAACGTAGAGTTAAGTGAAAAAGGTTTCTTAAGCTCCCCAAATGACCTTCTTTTGAAAGAACCTGTCAACCTTTCCAATGATGGAACATCAACATTTTTAGGGCCAGTTTAACCCAACCTTCCTTTTCTTCTTTTAGTTTGAATATATGTCATCCTGGCTGATAAGAGAATTGATTACAGTCCTCCCCACTCTATCTGGACACAAATGACACTTAGGGAAAAAACCCTGAAAGAACACCAGGGTTCTTTCATCTTACCATTTTAAGAAGCAGGTTTGAAATGAAGAGAAAGAGCTTCACATTTTATAACCCATTTACCTCAAATTATCATTCCTCTGAGGGGGAGGGAAAGGGATGAGTAACAGATATCCCAGGGAAGAAGTGGGGAGAAAAGAAATATTTTCAACATTTTCACTACCTAGTCAATCTGAGGAAACAGAACAGAAGAGTGTGGTAGTATGGAGATATGTCAGTAAGATTTTAAGGATTTTGATAGAGTCTAATCTAAGGTTTGGAGAATGTCTACTTATAGCTATAAACAAAATTCCACAGTAGAAGAAAAATTCCCTTTCCTAATACTAAGTAGATAGTTATCCTCCTCCAAATATGGGTTATACCAAAATACTGATCATCTGAGGAATGTCCACTGGCAACATTTCAATGGCTAATGCCGCTAAGTCACTGTCAACTTTGGGGACATGTTAATAGGTCAACTGCTCCAAGAGACTTGGTAACCAATTCTAAGCCCTATCAGGTCATAATAAACACTATTTTATGGGAAATGGGAAGCCTCAAGTGACCCAACACATGTAACTTGCCTATGTGTGTTAACTGGAGAAGGGTCAACAGTCATTACAAAGATCACTTGCTTAGTCTTACATGCTGGCATTCCAAAGTAATGTAACTTAAGACAAAAGCTGGTTTTTTGAATATCCACAAAGTACTCAGCTTGAAGCAGATTCTTTCATGCTATCTCCTATTCCATCAGAGATGTTTTTTAAAGCATTAGGAAGCCAAAAGAAGTTTAAAATCACAAGGGGAAATGCAAATCGATCTACAACAAATCACCTAACAGGTGCCCTGGAAGAGAATTTTATTGCTACTGACATTAACCATTTGCTTATCACTGATACTATCCTTTTTATGGATAATACATGCTTTTCCCTCATAATTTAAGAGTGTTATGGAGGAAAAAGTAGCCCAAACAACTCCCACAGTGCTTCAAGGATAATGCGTTGTAATGACTAAACTTTCTCAAGGTCAAAAGGCTGAGAGTTGGGTTCTTCTGTTTCAAGATAGCTTTCCTCCTGACCAACAACATATGGCTTCTATTACTGCCAGACCATGACCACAAAGACATTTCGAATCCCTGTCAAAAATGTGATTCTATGTCCCCTGTTTAAATATATGTCATAGGGACAGTTGTAATTCAGGGGTGGGGTGGGGGTAAAAGGGAAGGGGGAAAGGATGGGAGGAAGGATTTAATCCAAGCCATGCCTTTATATGATATGACTAGGGTTGTAATAGAAACCTTCTCATTTCTGGTTTCTCTTTTTTATCTTACAAACCACTTACTGCTCATAAGGGACAGTAAAAACACTTTAGTGTATCATGTTTAAGCTCTCCAAAGATGTGAAACAGCTTTATCAAGGATGACAGCTCTGCCATTCACTAATCTGCTCTTCAAAATTTGTTTTGTTTTGTTTTTTCTGAAGGGAGATAAAAGTAAATTTATGCCATTTAATCTGCATTAACACAGTGACAATATTCTATCTATGATGATTAAGAAATGTTTTTGAAGTTATTTTGTATAGATGCTTATTTGTAGGTATTACAGTTGACTCAGAACATTAATAATGAGAACAAGAATTAGTCAACTAATACAAGATATTCCACAAGGCACATTTAATCCATTCAGATTACTCAGACTTTCAATATGAACATAATAATGTTCTGCCTTATTAGATTCAAAATGACGTTTTCTCAAATTTTTAATATAACATAAAATGTAGAACCATTGTCTGATCTTGTAAAAGAATTTTGCACAATTAATTACAAGTTCCTAGCATATCCTAATTTTATAGTAGCTGATTTGCAACCTTTCCCTGGGCACTGAAGTTAATGGTTCCTGGCAAAAGAGATCAGGATAAAGATTACACACATGTATATTTACACATACAAATAAGCATATAACTCAAACAAGCTATTTGCTTTCCAACTAAACCATACCAAGTAGAAAAAAAGCTTTATGCAATTTTTCTTATTTACCCGCATTAACCATTTTTGTCCCAATAGTATGGAAATAGCACTTGTTAAATTTGTCTCTTTTGGGGTGTGGGAGGCTATGCTCTTTATATTTGATTTTTCCCCCAGGGGAATATTCCACTTTTTGTGATCACTGATGGATGTTTCATGGAAAAAAAGCAAAAACCCTGACACTTCCCCATAGAGGCATGTGTCCAGATTTTATATATATATGCAAACCACTAATCAAATTAAATTTTCTGCTTAGGCATGATATAGGTAAAACCACTGATATCTTGTTTCCTATGTAAAACATGAGAAATTGTTATACCAAAATATGGTCTTGCTAGTCATTGGGACTAAACTGATTAGATTATTTTTTATTGAATTGACTGGTCAATTCTATTCAGAGAATGAGGATTTTATACATCCATTTATCTCAAGTGGATGAATTTTGTAGTATCATCTCAAACATCTCATCTTAGGGATGATGAAGGCAATTTCAGGCAAAGAATTTACATTCTTTGTAAATTTAATCTTTTTATGATTAAAGGAATCATACTCCAATTGATTAAATAACAAGAAGACAAAAAAGTCCAGCTGTATATAGTACAAGGATGCACTCAGATAGCATTTTCCTTACTGGAGGCTCCTAAGCACATCTGAAATTTTGCATACTAAAATTCCTCATTGTAGGTATTTATTTTACATATTAACATTTTCTACTATGTTTGTCATTTACTTGCCTATGTGGAAGAAACTAGCCAAGAAAACAGTACTAAGCCTCAAGTAAAGTGAAGATAATATGGATGAAGGGACCAAGCACAATGTCTAACATCTACTAAGAATCAGGAACAAAGAAAAATAGAATCGAAATGGCCAGTAGCCTCTCAAATTCTGGTTTCTAGGAGGATGACACAATGTCCACTCCCAGAGCAGTGGCAGCAGAAACTGCTCTAGTCTAGTATCATAGCACATGAGTTGACTCTTAGTGATTCAGAGACCTAGAACACTAGCAACCAGGTCGATCTAGTTGAGTCAGTTCTATTGGGTCTATGTTCCTGTATTACTCTGTTCTTGCCCTCACCTCACTCAGACTTTCAGAGCCTGGATTTCTTGATCTTATTCTCTAATGACCAAAGGGTAAAATATCCTGACCTTAAATCTCAGTTTCCCAATGACTGGTCCAGATGATGGCTACCAAATTTCCATCATGCTGATCTTTCTTCACAAACAGCATTCCAATTGGCCAGTCTTGGGTCTTACTGATTGCCTGCCTGAGACAAATCTTGGACTCGGCACGGACTAGGTACTAACTTATATTTCAAGTGTACCTTCATTTGCGAGTAGAACTCCTGCCTCATACACATGTATCGTGTGTCCAAATGACCTCATGCTCTGAACCTGAACTGCTCCAGGTAGAATGATCTGGAGTTTTAAGGCTGCCTTTCCCCCATGCGATAAATAAAACTTGACAGTGAGAGAACCATCAGTACCAAGGAATTGACCTATTTAGATAAAATAGTTGTTATGGAGGGGTTTACTCATAGAAACATCCAAAAACAAAACTGAATTAATCAAATGTTTTATTTAGTTCTATTATACCATAAAGGGAGAGTCAGCTTTGATGACTCAATCTCTCTTTATCATTCATTCACTCAGATACACATATTCTCACAGACAAATAGTCAATGCAGAGAAGAATCATTGAAAATATCTTTAAATCAGTGCCTCCCCAAGGTCCATGTACATTAATTATACCGAGCTTAATCAGAGGCCAATACAACTTGCAAGGAAGTAGTACAAACATTTCAACCAATGATTCTATTTATGGTGTTGTAGTACAAAAGATTTTGCAAATATAAAAATTCCCGAATATATTTTGAAGTATCTTCTGAAAACTTTTAAATGCACATAGTACATACATGAAATGAAACTTAATAACCTATGGCCTCCAACATACACTTAACTGGCCCTTCCAATTTTCACTATTCTCTTCCACTGAATCTGCTGTGATTGGGATCCCTAATGTATACCACTCAGAATCACTCTCTTGCTATCATTGTAGCTATCAAATACCATTTTACATGATTAAATTGATTGAAGACAAAGCACAATTAGCCCTCCCTATAGGGTATGAAAACACTACTCTGGTAAGTTGGTCACATTAAATTTTTTTATCAGTTTATTTCCATTTCTGGTATTTTCTCTGAAGTTTGATTAAAAAACTTTACTAGCTGCAAGGGTAAAGGTCACAAATCGGCATTTCTTCTTAAAATATCTCCATTTAAATGCAAATTTTGGCCTTTATTCCTAACCTTTAAACAGTAATTTCATAGAAATGCAAAATTAAGGGTAAATTTTGTATTTTATATCTACAGAGTAGCATTCTAATATATCATTTAGCTTCATTTGTGCTATATAAACCCTATTTTTTTGAGAGCTTGATGAATTTCTTTAAGCAAAAGCAATATTTTCTCAGAAAATTTCATTTAAAAAATTTAGATATATGTAAAGTGGCTTAAATCCTACCTTAAGAATAGAGAGCCTCATCATTTTTCACAGTTTGAATCACAAGCAGTTGCCATGTTTTTTAGTTATACTATTTTTATTTAGATTATGCAATTTATAAAGCTATGGCATTCATTAGTGAAAATAACTTGAAATAGTCTTTATTGTTGTTGAAACTAATTTAAATACACTTCTAAAAATAAAAATATAAAGCAGTTAGCATTTTCTACTTGCATTGCACAATATATTAATTGAAAACAGTAAGTACTACTTACTAATGAGGCAACTGTTTTGCCTTAGTGCCCAACTTAAAGTAAAATCAAATAGTTAAAGTTCTCAAAGGAAAAAAAAAAGCTATTTAGAAAACAATAAAAGTTTCAAAGCATTAAATTAACTTAGAACTTCAGGATGATTACCAGAATTAAATATCTAATGATGTGAACTTTGATACTTCAGAATCTTAAAATACAGATTTGCATGAACCAAACTGCTGCCTTTTCCTGTAAGGTAGCATAACAGACACATTTTGTGCTTTACCCATATCCCCTCTGCCTGACTATGTAGCTCTTGGCATCTGTGGTGAGCTGTTACCTTGCACCAAAGCACTATGTCCCACTTCAAGCACCAGGTTTCTCTCAGATTTTCTTCCTCAGGACTTTCTACCAAGCCATGGTAGCTCTTTAGGACCCATGCAGAGCAGGTTGGAAGTATGAGGAAGTCAACCCCTCCCCTCCTCCCCATATACCTTCACAAACAGGGAAGGGAGTTGGTAGTAAAGACTGAGTCTCTGATGCTTTACAGGTACATTGTTTGATATAGTGGTAATTAGCCATATGCGGCTGGTAAACATTTTTTAAAACTTTTTATTTTGAAATAATTTCAAATTTATGGGAAAGATACAAAATACAGAAATAATCCGAGAATTCCAATATACCGTTTCCAGATACCCAGATTTACCAAGTTTTAACATTTGCCGCATTTCTTACATCATCCTTTCCTTCTATCTATCATCTATTTTTCTAAACATAAGAGTGTAGGTTGCATACATCCTGTTCCTACCGCTTAATGCTTCCACATATATTTCTAAGAACAAGGATATTCACTTATGTAACCACATTCAGTACAATTATCAATTTCAAAATTGGTATAAAGCACACAGTCTGTGCGGTTTGAGTTTTATATGGACCCCCAAAAATCATGTTCTTAAAGCAAACCCATTCCTGTGCCTGTATGTCCATTGTAAATGGGACCTTTGTTTAGATCCTTCAGTTAAGGGCTTCCGATTAGATGGCAGGACCTAGGGTGGATCTTAATCTTCTAACTGGCATCCTTTATAAATGGAGGACTAAAAGGCGGCAGACAAACATTAAAAAAGCCAGAGAGACAGAGAGAAGCAGGGAGAGAGGATCCGACATTGCCATTATGCCCTGCTATGTGCCTGGTCACCCACAGCTGAGCTTAGGGAGAAAGCGAGCCTGGAGGAGAAGGCAGAGATGGGCAGAGCTGTCATTGTGTCTTGTCACTAGCAGCCGTCCTTTGGTGAGACAGCATATCTGATAATGCCTTGATTTGGACATTTTCACAGCCTCAGAACTGTAAGGATTTAACCTAATAAATTCCCATTATAAAAGCCAAAATATTTCTGGTATATTGCTCCCAGCAGCCTTTAGCAAACTAAAACAGAAATTGGTACCAGGAAATTGGGGTGCGTGAGGCTATGCAAATACCAAAAATGTTAAAAACGGTTTTATAAATGAGTAAGAGGTAGATTCTGGAAGAATTGTGAGATGCTTGGTAGAAAAAGTCTAAATTGCTTTAAAGAGACTGTTGGTAAAAATATGGATACTGAAGATACTCCTTAGGAGGCCTTAGATAGAAATGATGACTGTGTCATTGCAAAGTAGAAGGAAGGTGATCCTTGTTTTAAAGTGGCAGAGAACTTGATAAAATTGACTCCTGATGTTAGATGGAAGGCAGAATTTGAAAGTGACAATCTTGGATATTTAACTGAGGAGATTTCCAAAGTAAATGTGGAAAGTGTAGGCTGGTTTCTCCTTGCAGCTTAAAGCAAAATGTGAGAGGAAAGGGATAAGCCGCAAACTCAACTCCTGGGCACAAAGAAACCAGAAATTGATGGTTTGGGAAATTAAGAGCTTCCAAAAAGGAGTCCCCAGAGAACAGGGCCCCTTATGAGGACTTAACTGAACATGGAACCAGCCAGTCATGTCAGTGTAGGTCAGGACTGGAAATGCAGTTATCCACGAAGGATCTGTCAAAAGCTTTACTGTTTGAAAGCCTGGATTCCCATTTGCTGCATGCAAAACCAGTAAGTTTTTGGGGAAATCTGTATGAATGGAACCACTGCCAATATGGACCAAAAGGGACAGAAAATGGAAAGCTTGAAGGAAAAGCTATTTCAAGAGCAAAACTGTGGAAGCTGAGATCTGGACTTAAGACATTTTCTCGGGCCAAGAGAGGGACGCCGTTCATGTGTGGAAAGGGTGAGTTTGACTGAGCATTTGAAGAGGGCGGGCCTTCCGCCCCATTGTTCAGGAAGAGTGCTGCCACCCCTGGCTTCAGAGAGGATAGAGCACATTCTCTGGGGATTGGGGAGAGTTTGGCCTCCACCCCATTGTTCTGAGGGGGCTGAGCCTGTGCCACGGAGATTGGGGAGAAAGTGGCCATCAAACCAATGTTCTCAGAGGATGGGCCTAGAGTTCAGTGGTCACCCAGATGATTGATGAGGATGGATCCGAGAAGATGGCTGCTTGGCAAGTCCTTGGAAAGGGTGGGCCTCCCACTCCATGAGGCCCTTGGGAGGAAAAAATCATAGTTCTATAGATGACTCTCAGACTTTGAAATCTAGTTGAGTAAACCTTCGGTTTTCAGAACTGTTTGGTACCCATGACCCTGTTTTCCTTCCAATAAATATGGGAATGTTTATTCTATAATTGTCCCTCCTTTGTTTATTGAAAGCAGATAACTTGTTTTCTAAGTTTCACAGGTCTACAGCCAGAGGGGATTTTGCCCCAAGACAGACTGCATGATGATAATTGATTTTCATGAGATTTTGCACTTCGCATTGCTACTGAAATGATTTAAGGCTTTTTAAAATATTGTGATGGAATGAATGTATTTTGCATATAGGAAGAACATGCATTTTGGGGGGTCCAGAGGGTAGAATGTGCTGGTTTGAGTTGTTTATGGACCCCAGAAAATCATGTTCTTAAAGTGAACCCATTCCTGTGCCCATGAGCCCATCATAGATGGGACCTTTTGATTAGATCACATTGGTTAAGGGCCTTTGACTGGACTGTGGGACCCAGGGTGAATCTTAATCCTCTTACTGGCATCCTTTATAAACGGAGGACTAAAAAGCCACAGACACTCAGGGAAAAAGTCACAGAGACAGAGAGAAACCAGCAGAGATGAGCTGACACCGCCATTATGCCCTGCCATGTGCCTGGTCACCCACAGCTGAGCTTAGGGAGAAAGTGAGCCTGGAGGAGAAGGCAGAGACTGGCAGAGCAGCCATTGTGTCTTACCACATGGCACAAGTCCAGGTTGGCCAGCAGCTGGCCTTTGGTGAGACAGCATCTCTGATGATGCCTTGATTTGGACATTTTCACAGCCTCAGAACTGTAAGCTTTTTTTTTTTTTTTTTCTTTTTTCTTTTTTCTCAGGGGAGAGCACGAATGCAGTCCCCCACTACCACAAATTATGCAGTCGAGTTTCCCACATTTGGGGAAATCGCAGGGGTCAGCACATCCGGAGTGCAATGGATAAGCCTCACCCTGGGAAAACCACCTTCATGATCATGGTATCTCCCCTGACAGGTAAGTATAACTGTAAGCTTTTAACCTAATAAATCCCCATTATAAATTTCCCACCACCATTTCTGTAATTTATGTATGATTCTTCTGTAAACCCACAATATTTCTAATAAAGGGAAATATATATATATATATATATATATATACACACCTTGTTTCCATCAATATTCTGGATGGTAGAAATCCATAGTAATTAATTTACTCAACAAATATTTTTTTGGAAATGTACCAGATACCAGGCCTTGTGGTAGGTGGTGAGCTAATAGCAGTGACTAGCACTTTCCCATGATAAAACTAAACAGTGGGGAGAAACACAGGTGAGCAAAATGAGGCTTCTAATGTGACATAATGCAGGTTACCACAGGGAGACAAGCTCACAAATCATCTCATAAAATAAAATGTGCAGAAAAATAACGAACACTGAAATTTAACAGTGCAGAGTTTCATTTTGTGCTAGGAACAAATAAGGCTAGTTTAAATTACTTTTAAAGGAATATTTTTAAAGGAATAACTGTATCTCTTATGAGGGCATCTTTCTAGCCTGCCAAGCATAAGCAAACTTATACTTTGAGCTGGACTTGATAAAAGAAATATTTTGCCTTATCCAGTTATGTTAAATTGTTTCTCAAGTGCATGAAGACAAGTTGTTTTTCATACAGGTTAGGCAAGCCCTTCTCTTGTGCATCTGGAGGTGATATGCAGCTGCCTGGTAATTTCCTGCTTATTAGGAACTTTCCCCTTATTTCAGTCATCTCTTAATTTTTACATTTTGAACATGGTTTTTCTCGATACGCATGTTTGACATTCAATAAATCAATTTCTAGAGTACTTATTGATTTTTCTAGTGCTAAACACACATGCAGATATTTAATTCAGTTTGAGAAAATGAAATAGAAATAAGGATTACACTAACATGTTCTTTCTGATAAATGAAAAATCAGTATAATTTTTAAATTTGGTGTGTGAGGTTTTTAATAAGAATCTGAATGTTGAATCTCAATTCATAAGCAAAATGATGCCACTTCTAAGTAACTTGTTAACATTTAATATAAGGCAACTCTTAACCTTTAATGCTTAAAAAAAAAATCAGATTCTGAAACCATAAGTAAAAGCCTAAATAAAGCACACAACATAATGTTGCCAGATAACCACTTGGAGAGACCTGGCTATCACAGCATGGCCAATTCAAATTTCAGTGATGCCTCTTTAAACCCTAATGAACCGTAGAGCCCTAATGAGAGGTTTCACTAAATCCTATTCAACCAAGCATAAATTTCACAGAGAAAAGAGAAAACTAGGAGGCTATTGCATCTTAAATAGTGATTTTGCATCAACAATGTTTACAGGTTATTTTTCCTCTAGATAAAGAATCTAAATAGCTCCAACTCCACAGGACTGAAATGTAGGGTTTAATACGACATGAAATACATATTATGTAAGTCAATATTCTGCATCAATTCATCATTGATAAAGAATCAATCTATCAACTGAATTTCTTTTAGGAAAATTATAGTTGCGTAGTTTTATACACTGAATAGATTATGAAATGTTTAATAAGGATCCAAAGCTCTTTTGTGTAGGAAAAATTAATGCTAAGACTAAAGAAAACAACTGATTCAATAGAAAAAAAAATGATATTCAGTTAATTGAGAAAATAATATCAGTCACATGAGTTTCTGGCAACTTATAGATGAAAATGCATTGAAGACTACATATCTTCTTTCCTTTACTAATGATGTTGGCATTGTGTGGACAGAGTGATGGGTAAAATATGTCAAAAGATCAGGCCATAAAGGCATTACAATCTCCATTCTAAATTAAGTTCCCCCATACCCCCCTCACTTTTGCTCAAGACCTTTAAGCATGATCATTAGACAACTGCAACCAGAACTTCACCTGGCTCCAAGTAGAAAAAAGGGTAACACTGAGTTGCCTAAATCCACTACCTGTAAGATGAAATCCACCCTGGTAATGTTCAACCCTTTTGTCTGTAGGTACCACTTTTTCCTTTAAAAAACTAATTTTGGAGCACCATATGTTAATTATCGGAACTGTAGCCAAAAGAAGGGGAAAGCAGAATGAAGAGAGACCTCACAGACCATTTTTATTGCCCAACATTAAAATAGAATGAACGAATCTTATTTAGACATATGCTAAAGCATAGGTCCCAAATCCCAGGAGGAAAGTAATATTTAATGGTTGTTAGCATGATATAACACAGGATAACAGCCATGCACACCCCTTGCAAGTGTCAATATCATTTCTTCAGGGAGGCTGTGGCAGTTTGATGTAATTATGAATTCCAAAAATATAAGTGAATCATGCTTGTAAACTGATCTGTTAATCTGGGCATGATTAGGTTAGGATTAGGGCGTTGAGCCCCACCCCTTGGTGGGTGGGGAATTGAATATAAAAGGCAAGGCATATCTTTCATGTTTATTCGGTTGAACCAATCCCCACGAAACCGCCCCCCAGACACCCTCCCCCCAATAATCCCCCGCAGTACCCATTGTAACCCTTCTGTGATCCAAATCATTCAAAGGATCGGGGGATGGGGCTTGGTCACGATGGGTGGATAATCACACAATAAATGAGGGAATCTGAATTCCTAGCCTGGAGAGCTCTGCCACAATCTCCAAGGGAGCAGCAATAGTCCTCTGAGTGTAGGGACAGTACCTGTCAAAATAGGATGACCCACTGATGTTGTTTTTTTTATTTTTTATTGATGACTACCCTTGTGAGTCTTTGCTCTTGTAAATGAGACTTAGCCTGCAGTTGTGGGGTGCCTAAGGGTTGCCACCTGAGAGCCTCCTTGTTGCTCAAATGTGGCCTCTCTCTAAGCCAAACTCACCATATGATTGCATTACCTTCCCCCCAACGTGGGACATGACTCCCGGGGATGAGCCTCCCTGGCAACGAGGGATTAATACCAAGTGCCAACTGGCAGCTTTGTGCAGTGGCAGTATCGTAGCCAATGAGGTTTATCCGAGGCACGATTATTGCTAATTGAAAACTTTTCCCAAGTGCCAAATGGCAACACAACTGGAAAAAGACCTTGAATAAAAGGGGGAAATGGTAAAGACAAATGAGTTCAAGTGGCTAAGAGACTTCAAAGAGAGTCGGGAGGTCATCCCAGAGGTAACTCTTACGCACACCTCAGTAGGAGCTCATAGAACATCTAAGTGCCTATCACCCCACTCAGTGGAGTTCCTGAGAGCTCCGGAGACACCCTGGTCCTATATAAGGGGGGATAGCCCCAGAGACTGATGCCTTATCAGTGGGTTCTATTTTGGAATCTGTGCTCCTGAGAGTGACAGAATTAGACTCAAATAAGCCCTCCCTGCACATGGTTCACCAGTCCCTTCTATTCAAACCTACATGTGATGCTGGAGTTTCTTAGGTATACTTCCAGAGACTGGAGCCTCCCGCCTACCTATGTGCCAGGTGTGCATGAAATCTAGGTGGAGCTGCAACTCCTACCCTACAGCTCAATGGACTCATCCAAGTCACCTGGTGAGGAGACAACGATGGGAAATGGCCATCCCAGGGAATGGAGAGGGCCTGCATCTGCAGGCAGCATCATCCCACCCACCATATCCATGGGATATAAGCCCTCTCTCACTTGGAGTTGGAGTGGACATCACCATCCCAGTCGCCTCTGGATTGGGGGAAGAACTATGGACTAGAGTGGACTTGATGGTTTTCTCTTGCTCACATATGGTGATTCTTGCAATGCAAGAAATTATAACAATGAGGTGGAGCCAGTGGCTACTTGACAGTTTTTGGGTAGGGAGGGGATGAGCAGTTGAAATACAGGGGCTTCTTTGGGAGTTGGAGGTTGTCCTGAGTACTGTTGTGGCAATGGATGTAGGCCATTTTAAATCAGCACACACCACTCAGACCTGAGTGGGAGAGAGTGTGGTCTACAGTGTGAACTGTGGTCTATGGTTGGTGGCAAGGCTCCAGGATGTGTAAGTTCATTGAGGTTGGTGGGCCACACTGTGGGAGATATTTGTGTGGGATGTGGTGGGAGGTGTGGGAGGTGGGCAACATGGGAATCCCAGTGGGTTCCGTGTAATATTTTAGGTAATCTAAGCACCTCTTAAAATATATGTATATATATATATATATAAATAACATTTTTGTAAGCAAATACACATATATGCATATATATTTATATATCATTTTGCAAATGTTTATGTATTGTGAGAATTTTGATTTTTACCCATAATAAAAAAAAAAAAAATAAGGAAAAAAAAAAAAAAAAAAAAGGCAAGGCAAAGGACAATTGAAGCAGTCTTCTGAGAAGCAGTTTTGATGTTGGAAAGAAGGCCCCAGGAGAAGAGAAGCAAGCCGTTTGCCCGATCATCTACAGCTGACCTTGTGGAGAGAAACGCAGCCCCGGGAAGAGAGGAACCCCAGAAGCCTAAACCCTGGCAAACGCCGGCAGCTGTCTTGCTCTAACACAGGGCAATGGACTGTGGTGAGAGAAGAAACTTAATGCTTTATGGCCTGGTATCTGTGGACTTCTACCCCAAATAAATATCCTTTATAGGGACCAACCCATTTTTGGTATTTTACATTAGCACCCCTTTGGCTGACTAATACAGAGGCCTTTTCTGATTTACCATGCTAGATCAATTTCAAACTCCCTGTAATGCTTCCCTTCTATCACAACTTTCATTCTGAACTATTTGTACAACTATTTATTTCAGGCTCATCTCCAACCATTGTGTAGAAAGTTCCAGGTGGGCAGGGACCATCTATCTCGCGTCACTGTTACATCTGGGGCCTAGCATAGTGATTAATGTATAAAACACTCAATTGGTTTTGAAATGAGTAAATGAAGAAGTGAATGGCTATGCCGTCCCAGTTAATCCTAACAGCAAAGCGAGAATCAGACACCTTCGTGCACAGATGTAGTTCTAGTGGGTACCTTGGTAATGTGTCTGAATATTAAGTACACATATCCTTTCACTTCCTTTAATAAAAGATGTCTATACAGGGATGATTAAAGAACATTGTTTATAATCACAATAGCTCAGAACCAACTTAAAATCCAATAGCAGGTAATTAATTAAATAAATTACGGCACATCCTTAAAAATGGACTACTATAGTAAATCACACACCCACAAAATGACAATGCTGATTTAAAAGCATGGAAAAATATCCACATTACCCTGTAAGAGAAAAAAAATCAGCTCACAAAGTAATATACATAAAAGATGCACAGAAAAATAACTATACATATGCATAGGAAAAATACACATGAAAAAATGCTGAAAGGGTATCAGCTATTAACAGAGTTTACCTTTCAGTGGTGAAACTATATAGTATCTTTATTTTTTTCACTATGTTTTTCCTCAATTTTAGCAATAAATACACTTTAATTTCATAATAAAAATTAAAATTATTAAGAGAAAAGGAAACTGAGAGGATGGATTATGACAATAACATGGATAAAGTCTAGTGTTTCTTGTATGTAATCATTTTCTATTTAATAAAACTATTAATTCTTATATATAAATGATTACTTAAATATATTAAATGGTTACATATATTGAGCTATTAATGAATATTAAATGTCATTAAAATGCTAATCAATGATTAGGTTTTTTAAATTAAATATCTAACCTCTAATACTTTAAATAATAAAGACTAATAGTTTGTGTGTGTGTTTTTTTTTAAGACTAATAGTTTTGAGGAGGGAACACAGCAAGGAATTTGTTCCAGCAACTTTTTTTTTTGGTAAGGAGAATATTCATATAAAAAAATAAAATAAAGTAAGGAATCAGTTACATTGTCTGTAAAACACAATCTCTTCTTTTCTATAATTGTGGCCAATGTCATGGCCATTGGTTTGTGACCAAGACAAGTGACAAAAATAATTGATGACATCTCAGGGGAAAATACCTACCTAAAGTTTACTATGAAACCCACCCAATACCACACCGAGCGTCCGGGTCATACCTGGAGCACGTGGCTTTTATTAATGTTGTTGTTTGTGGGGGTTGGGTATAGGAAAATCATGTGCTCAAATCGTCAGTATGACTGTTACAACTGCCCACTCAATGCAAGTCTCTGTGGAAAGAAACTACTGTGTACAGTGACAAGCAAATCCTAAAGATATCAATAAAGAGTTCAATAAGTCACTTGATGCCAACTTAATTTTGTAATGTTGTTGGAGTAATCCCCAAGGAGGCTGTGGCTGTCTCGAAGTAGTTCCAAGGCAGCAAATGTCACAGCCGTCCAAGGACGGGAGGATGCTAATGCAGCATTTTTCATAAAATAAAACAGGGTTGCTGCTCCCCCTCACATCATAACAAAGCCCTGATGGATGTGCACTCTGCGTGGTGAATTGATTTTTGTTAAGTCTGAGCTCTCATACTATTTTATCCTAATGTGCCTAAATAAGCAATGTTGACTCCTTAATTTACTCATTTTAACACCAGGAGCTTCCAGGACTCCATTAACATGACGCCACATTTAGGTTGTCTGTTGAATTTGCTAACCTCAAATGTATGAAATCTGAATTCTTAAAATTGATAGCACTACCAGGTAAATAATTTCTTTTAAAGCCAATAGTAAACTTGTGTATCAGCATTTCGACAAGTCACATCCAAAAATACTTAAACCAGAGGGTACAGTGAATTAATTAGCAGCATCCTTTATTACAAGGGTTGATTGTGGGTGTGTTCCAAATGCAACCCGAAGACCCTAAAGATGTAGTTTAATGCTTTGCCACCGAAAAAAGCCATTGGAAAGATACTCATTGAAGGAAACTCAACAAAACAGAATGTTATTCAATAGATATACCAATTCTGCCAAAAGCAAAATAGACTATTAGGGTCTGGAGTAATTTGGAAATAACAGTAAATTCTATAAGAAAAGAAAATAGAAAGGAAGAGAGGAAAAGAATCACTACAAGTAAAACAATCAGCATTTTAAAACAAATTGAAAATATGTACCAAAATAGAAGATTATTTTAACCAAGGCAAATCCAAAAAGAATTAGTTTTAGGGACAATTGCATGATATACAGTAGTGATAGGGGATATAGTAATACATGTTTTTTTTTTTCAGGGATATAAGAAATCTATTTCCTTACAAGTCATTGGAGGGATATTGTGGTTTGGACTTTCATTTCATTCTTTTAATCTTATTTATCTGCTATTTATTTCTGAGTGCTTGGTGGTTGAATTTCATCAGTAAAAAATCTGAGCAATTGCAGGGAGATATAGTCAATGAATTTCTCTTCCCATCAAGTTCACTGCTTTGCAAGGTCTTTTTTTTTTTTTTTTTTTTTGGTATTACTTTTATTGACTCTGGCAAAACTAAATATATGCTTAACTCTAGTTCCACATCTGTATTGATAATGATGGGTCATAGCCCTTCACTGCAACCCAAACTGTGATCTTATAAAAGCCTACCTCCTTCAGTTCCTCAGAAAGTTAAGTATAGAATTACCATATGACCCAGGGTATGTTTCGATATGCCATTTCTAGGTATATACCCCAAAGAATTGACAACAGGACATGAACAGATATTTACACATTGATGTTCATGGTGGCATCTTTCACAATTGCCAAAAGATGGAAGCAATCCAAGTGCTCATCAATTGATGAATGGATAAACAAAGTGGGTATAAACATACACACTCAGCTCTACAAATAAATGAAATTCTAATTATGCGGCAACATGGATGAACCTTGAAGATACTGTGGTGAATGAAATAGCTGGACACAAAAAGATAAATATTGTATGATCTTACTAAAATGAAATAATTAGAATAAGCAAACTTATCTAGAATACAGTTTACCAGGGGATGGAGTGGGGGTATGGAATAGGAAGTTAAGGCTTAAAATGTATAGAGTTTCTATTTGGGACAATGAAAACGTTTCGAAAATGGATGGTGGTGATAGTGGCACAACATTGTGAATGTAATCAACAGCACTGAATTATGTATTTGAATGTGGTTAAAAGGGGTAATTTTAGGTTGTATATAGGTTACTAGAATAAAATTTTTTTTAAATTAAAAAAAAACTTGCCTCCTTATTGAAGCTTAGCCTTTGCTTGTAAAAACAAGAAGGTCCAATTAGTGATTCAGAGGAAAATGGGAGGGCAGTCTTTTGTGCATAGGCATCTCTGTTCAAAAACCTAAAATCCATAATGAGTCCTGTTTAACACGATGGATGACCTCCTTTCAGACAAGCTCAAATACCAGGTCACTAATGAGCAAGAATTTAAAATGCAAAGGCCATGAATGAAACAGGTTATTGTGAAAATTGGCTCATATTAAGAAATTTAAAAGACGTGGCTAGTTCTGTTTGGCCTGACAGGTCTAACTAATTAATCAAAAGCTTTGATAAGTAACTAACTTCTGGCATTTTAAAGGGGAAACTCTGATCTAACAAACAGCAAAAGAAAAGAACAATCTTGAGGCTGCTTAAAATATAAAGAATGGAATTCCATGGCCATGTGCATGACCCATGTTTATTTTGACAAGCATGTTCCAGTAAAAGCTGTGATATCTGGAATACACTGGTTAGAAAGCATTAAACATTAGCATATTTGCGATGCCCCTATTAAAAGCATTTATTCCAAGAAAAAGTACTAACATGGAGAGCTTGCTAAAAAGACTTGAGAGGCTGTTATTACTGATTAGGTTAACTGAGAAGAGAGGGAGCTTGCAATGAGGCAGAGCATAAAGGAGCCAGGCTCTCTGCCTTGCCCCACAGCCGGTGCTTCCTTTTCTGGTTCTCACTGCTTGTATCTGTGGCACCAGGAGCTGTACTGGTTAATTAGAATGTCAAGCGTCTCTTTCCCCTTGTCCTCAATTCAAAAAAACAAGGTATCAGGTGGCAAGGCTTTTACTGTGCTTAGAGTAAAAACACACTGGGCAGATGTGCCTGCAGAATTTACAACGGGCCTACTGGTAAAGAAGGCAGCCACGGGTCAGAAAAGAGGAAGGAGGTTGGAGGCATTTAGATCTGGGCTGAAGTACTGAGCCCCACCACTGATGGTCAATTCTGCAGGTCAATTAAAACATTTTGAACCTCATTTTTCTTACCTGTAAATTGGGACTAATGCTACCTTCTTTGCATCTTGCAGTCTATCAGACTAGAGATAGTGGCTGGCTTATAGTTGTGGCTCAATAAATGGTGGCTGTAGTTTTCCTCTTCTGACACTGTGGCCACCAAAGACTCACACCTCCTGATATTTATTCATTATGGATAATCCCTCCCACTTGGACTCTGGCCTTCACCATGGGACTAGCATTGATCATGGGGTATTAAGGGAGGCTTTATAAGTACTTGCACATTGGGACTAATCCTCTTGGAATGCTTACTTTTCTGAAGATCTGTCTTTGAGATCAGCTGCCATTCTGTGAGAAGCCCAATCTAGCCATGTGGAAAGGCAACACCAAGGAGAACTGAGACCCCCAAGCTACAGCCAGCAAAAACTTGGCTGTCATGTTCATGAGACCATCATGGAAGTGGACACTCCAGCATTTCCAGTGAGCCCCATCTGATACCATGTGGAGCAGAACAAGCTATCCCCACTGAATTTTGCCCAAATTGCAGAATTATGAAGGAAAAAACCCTTTTATTTTAAGCAGCAGGTTTTGGGGTGATTTGTTAGTAATAGATAGTAAGACCACTTCATCACCTTTTCATCATCTGCTACTGATTACTGACTCCCAAGAATCTGCATGATGTTTAAAGCAGCTCTGTTCCAAATAATTGTGAGATGCTCAAGAATTTTATAGTTCTCATAAACTCTGGATTGGCTTTGAAGATTGGCTGAAGAATGCTAGACCAAATACAACCATCTTTCCTCTTATGAGAGATCTAAATAAATGAAGTTGTCAAGTAAGTGAAAAACAAAGTACTCTTTTGGAGTGTTTCACATAATTTTTATAAATTTTTACATATATTTTTGATACTGCTATTTTCCTTCCTGTGATCTACCTTTGTTTTACACAAATTCTCACATTTATCTGTCAATATGGCAAGTTTCTAATTATATTTATATCACTTCTTTTTATTCTCCCTCAACAAATATGGAAATACTTGTAGTTTTGAGTACTTTAAGCATATCTTCCAATATTACACTCTGAAAGCAGTGATGTGGCAAAAACTGCTATTATCTACTATAATATCCATTCTCCTCATCCTCCTTAGTAACAGAACCCGAAATATATTTATTATGATATTGTACCCAACTAAAATTCTAGAATTACAAGTCTCCCTTGCATCAAGGTATGGCCATGAGAGTTAGTTCTGACCAATAATATATACACAGAACTGATGCATGGGATTTATAGAAAGAATCCTTAAAAAGAAAGGACAACCCACATGACTCCCCCTCCTTTTGTAGCTTCCTTTTGTACTAGGATGCCTTAAGATCCAACAGCCATCTTGGACAATAAGGTGACCTGGAGGATGAAAGTCATGTGTTAATGAAATTACAGAAGGACAGAATGACTCCAGGTCTCTGATGATAGTAGAGCCATGATATCAGTTCTGGGCTCCTATGTCTGCAATTATTTTATATGACACTAAAAAATTAACTTCTACTTTGCTTAAAGCTATTATTTTATGATTTCTATACATAGGGAAAAAAAGACGGGTTTGACTTCAGCCTCAGGTTAAAAAATTTAAGATGGGCAAAATATATAATTTCTGAAAATCAACAATTCATAAATAGGGAGAAATTTGCTGATGGAAAATCAATACACACACTCTAGAATCCAGTAAGAGGCCATGCCTTCTTGCTATAATTTTTTTTATATACATAAAGATAAAAAACACAATAACAACCATGGAATCATGTTACTATAATACTCTGGACATGGAAAGTCACAGAGAAGCCATTCATCATTGCTGTGTTTCTTCAGTGGTTAGGCAGTTCCATTAAGCAAAATGATTCAGCTAAAGAAAACTAAAGTATACATTCAATATTATAAACTAAGTGAAGTAATATGTTTAATTATAACAAAATGACAGCACAATTTTTGAAATTATTGAAATATACCAATTCTATACAACAAATTCCAATTTGGAATTAACCCATAGCTCCACTAATGACATGGATGGGAGATGAAGAACTATAGGTATGTGTGTGAGCACAGACATATACTACTAATTATCAAAAGGCCTCTAAAGCCACATTTTTATTTTTCAGAGGAAAGTAGCAGTAAGACTATGTAACAACTTTCTTCAATGATTAAAAGGAGCTTCTTTTATACCCAAATCTCAAATTCAGTCACAGACTAAAACAGCGCTTCACAGTGAAAGATTTTATTTTCAACAAAATATTCAGATGCCTCGATTAAGTGTTAGCCATACACCAATTGTTTTCATAATAATCACTGATTAAAAAAAAAGAAAATCTCAGAAGAGATTTTGACTTCTCCAGGCCCTTTAGTGCCAAGCCATAGCTCCTGATACAGTGTCTCAGCTCAGTAAGGGGGTTGCCAAAAGTGTAACTGGAAGAATGAGTAAGGGCATATTGTGAATGACAGCATTTACCACAAGGTAGAATATTATATAAATCATGTCTACCATGTTAAGAGGTTCAAATACCCTAAAATTATATTTTAAATGAATGTAAGATATATTACTCTATAATAATTATTATAGATAAAATTAAACTACCTTTATGATTAGTATATTTCCCTACTCCTTTCATTATATTTTCACTAAGATATTTTCTTAAAACTTGAGGTAAACTTTTGATTCAATATTCTTTTTGAAACTGTTTTCTGGTCAACTGTTAAACGGTTTTAAGTGGAAGGATGAGTTTACACTACAATGTTTCTTACCATTTTTCACCAAAATTTTAAAGGGATGTACAATTGTTAAATAAACCAAGGCTAAGTGATATCATGTTCCCAGCTAAAATCTAACAAGTTTTAAAGGATTAAGAACCCTAGTTTTGTTCATGAAGATAGAAAATGTGTTCTCAAAGCTCTACAGTATTGGTGCCCCCACTGTATGTTTTGATATGCCATGCTGTTTAAAGATACGAGATGCCAAATACTGGTTTTATGGATTGATTAATAGACATCTGAACCCTAAACTGAATATTCAACATTCATTTAAAGGTATAAAATAAAACAAATCTATATATTTTTAGTAAAAGGCCAGTTCTAAGGCATCAGTGGGATGAGATAGGATTTACTTGACAGAAGTCCTTGTCAGTGCAAGTGTCCACTGGTAGGTCTTTTCTCACGGATGTGCTAGGGTGAGCTGGGAAGTACCAGAGGAATTCTCTGGCAAGCTGATTTACCTACCTGATGGCTTACAGTGGTCTTCAGTGTCTGCCCTAAAATGGCACCATCTGAATTTCCTTGGACCACTCAACAGCTCCTTCATCCTGATAGCTCAGAACCCTGCCCTGAACGATGTGAAGCAGACTTAGGGAAGAACCAAAAGGCAGGAGTGGGGAAAGTCAGAAGGGTAGTTACCTTAGGAAGTATTCTCTCTGCCACACATAAAGGGAACACTGGCTCTCAATCTTGGCTGCAATTTAGAATCACCTGGGAGTTTTAAAAAGTCCAGATGCCCAGGCTACAATCAAGAACAATTAAATCAGGATTTTGAAAGGATGGGACTCAGACATCAGGACCCTTTGGTAAACTCCCCAGGTGATTCCAATCTCTCTGCCTGTCCAACCTCTGCTCCAGCTATTGGGTCTAGGAAGGTCGTCAAGACAGCAAGGGAAAGGAAACATGCAATTTCCCTTAGTGAAATTGTGTGATTGTGTGTACAAAATCTAATTCCTGACTGCCAGATTAAGATATTAACCCAATTATGTTCATTTTATTACACTGAAAAAAAAAATGGAGCCATCATTTTACTTTAATTTGCTTAACTGCTAAAAGAATAATGTATTCCAATGTCAATATGCCAAACCAAATACATTTCACATGAAAGGCATCTATTTATGAGTCTTAGCAAGACTGGAAAACTGCCAATGCACATTTTCCAGCAGACCTAGAAGGCTTAGCAGGTAGTAAGCTGAGCTGGCATGTAGGGCTCTGTGTTAATGAAAATGCAGAACTCTGTTTTTCTAACTATTCATGATTGGGAAATTAGAGTTTACAGTTCCGGAGCCTTTCCGTGCACCACACATCGTTCGGGAATAATGGAAACCTAACACCTATGTACCCAAGCATCATATGAGCACTGTGTAAATGCCTTAGAGAGAGGCACAGCAGCTTAACCAAAAGGAGAACAAAAACACAGCAACACACAATGAATGAGTAAGTAAAATCCCCACGAATCAATTCACTCAGGCATAATACCCTAAATCCTTTTAAAAAAGAAGAAGAAGAATGCAACAGAAACCAATTTCCACAATATACTCAAGGGTAACGGATATAACAAACTGGTTAATGACAATGGACGCGATTAAAATAAACACCAAAAAATCACTTTGCCTGGATTTATATTACTTAGGCATATTAGAGGAGAGCTCACTTCATTACACTGTTATCTTTAATAGTTTAAGCAGTTATGACTTGGGCCCAATTTTCCTGACCTTGTAAGTTGAGCCACATGTTCAGCCTTAGGTAGCACAGTAGCTGAATCTCTTTAAGAAAAGCTCCTTTTAAATTATGAAAGCAAAGCAAAACAAACAAACAAACAAACAAACAAACAAGAAAATTGGAGGGAGAAATTTTTTCCTAATTCCACCATCTTATGATACCAGAACTGTTGCATCTATGTCAGTGACTCCTCTAAAATTAAAGTGTGGGGCCCCCTAAACCTTTGGGCAGCAAACAGAAATAGGTTTTCAAATGGGCCACTTTCTTAAAGGCTTTCAGAAGCTCAGCTTCAATAAATTTACCCCATTGTCCAAACCAGAAGCCCAGGCAATGTTATTGCTCTCCCATCCTTCACTGACTGCTTGTTCAAATCTTCTGCTTCCTAAATCCTGAATATCCCTCAAACAAATCCACTTTTCTCCACCCTCACCAGCAGCATTCTGCAGTGATCATCAAAATTACTGGTGCCACCTCTTCTCCTCTAGGTTTATTCCTTTTCAATCTGTCTACCACATTGCAGCCAGAGGGAGCTTTCTAAAGTGCAAATCATGAAGTCACCTCCTTTGTGGGCTCCCTGTGATTCCCACGGGAATAATGACAGGATACTCACAGCAAGGCTCACAGGGCCTCCACCTCCCCAGCTTCTTCCTCCTCCTCTCTCCCTCTTGAACTCGATGCAACAGCCATAATGTCCTTTCAGGGCTAGAAGGAGGTCTTGTTCTGTGGCCTAGAACCATTTCTTCCTCTATCCTGGCCCCACTCACACCTTTGGGTTTGTCATCTTTTAATTTTCAACTTAAAAGTAACTTTCCCAAGAAAGCCTTTTCTGATTCTTAAAATCAGTTAGCTGGTCTGGCTTTTGGCTTCCTTAGTACCTGTACTTCCCCAGCACAATGCTCATCACCTGGTCTGCAGTGATTTTTTTTAATGGCTTAGCTACCCTCCCTACTACATTGTAAGATGTGTGTGTGTGGGGGGGAGGGTCTCTGTCTTGTTCATGATTGTGTGCACTGCGCCTACCTGAGTGTCTGGCCTGTAGGGTATTTCCTAAATAGTATTTGCAGAACAAATGAATGAAACTTGGATTTCCTTATATTGGACCTTTTCTTTTTTAACAATAAGTTTTGCAGTCATGCCTCAGAATTCAAGATACCTTGGTTACAATCCTGGCCAACTAGTTTAGTGATTTTAGACAGGTTAATTAACCTCTCTGAACTTGAATTTCATCAATATAAAATGGAGATTATAATCTGTCTTGTAGAACAATTGTCAGGCTTTTAGAAATAATATATGTTCAGTGATACATAAAAGGCATTCCATAAAAGAATAACCACAGCTTTCACTGCCACCTCTGCAGCTTTTGCCTCCCCATCCATCATGCCCCTAAAGAAATCTAAGAAAGAGTATTGTATATCAAAAGTATTTTGGAAAATTATGTATCACCATTCATATTAAGACAGCTGTGCTTCATCGATTAATAAATATGGTTCCTTAAATGTTACACTTTTATTACAATTTTGTCAGTATGAATTCATTCAAATAATAGGCATTGGGCTTTTTCTATGTGCATGGTGTATGCTAGTAGACTTCCTTTAGATGAAAGCAAAATTTTGGCAGAGTCCCTATCTTCTTATCTAAGTAGTCTCAGTGTATTCCCATATCAAAATGTTTAACAGTTATCTGAATTTTATAGCCAGAGAATACAGTGACTGAAACTGTTGGGGATAGAATCATGTACCCCACAAAAGACAAGTTAAAATCTTAACATACATCCCTGTGGGTGTGAGCCATTTGTAAATAAGATCTTATGAAGATGTATTATCAGTTAAGGGGTAGATTCATTTATGAAAAAGATCTAAAATCCTATTTAGATGTGGCCAACCCAACTCAGGATGAGCCTTTATGCATATTATTGGAGGCCTTATTAAGAGAAGCCAGAAATTAGAAAAAGCTAGAAGAAGAAGCCAGAAGTCAGTGGAAGCTGGAAGAGCAGACACAAGGAGGGAGGGCTCACCGTGTGACAGGAGGCAGAGATGCAAGCCAAGGAAGCCCAAGGATTGTGCAAGCCAGCCCCAGAACACCACAGACTTCCAGCAGAAAGCATGACTTTACTGACACCTTGACTCGGGACTTCTAGGAGGAATCAGTTCCTGCTGTTAAGCCAACCAGTTTGTGGTATTTGCCATAGGAGCCCTGGCAACATAGACAGATCACCTGGGTGGAGGGACACCATATTGCTAACTGCTTCACTCCCATAACACATGCATTTTCAGTGGGGAAATACAGATCACTGGGCTACGATCAGGGACATTCAATACTGGTCAAACAGTCAAAGACACTGGAAGGTTTTAGGATTTTGTACTTCTCCATAGATGGAATAAAGGATTCAACCTTCAGGGCACTAACAGTACTTATTATTATTTTCCTTTACTCCATTGCCTACTAACCTGAGTACCTCAATGATAGTGACTTGTCCGACACCATGATGATTCCTTGATGTCCGCCACCATGCCTAGAGTATGGGCAAATTGATAAATCTAACGAATAAGTGAATGAATTAGAATTGAAAAATGATCCTTCCATCTTTCTATAGACAGGGATAAAATGAAAATAACACATTAGATGGACATAAGCACACAGAAAGTCAGCAGACACTTTTGGAGGCCCACCCAGAGCTCCCAAGCATTACAGCTTCAGTATGTTCCACCTGATTCCCCGCTGCCATTTTATCTGCTATTCTTTACCTCAGGCCTTTCTCTGTTTCTCTGCCATGTTTGCATGGCAAGTACAAAGTACTAGGAAATTACACTCTTCTCCAAACTCTGTGGCACTCAGCCAAAGACTGAAGGGAGTTGGTGTATAAATATCCCAACTCCTTTGCCTCTTGGTGGAATAACTGAGATATAGTTTTAAACCATTTCCAAGAATTCTCCTGATTGCCTCTCATTTCCTGTTTTATCCCCACCCCCCCACCCCCCACCCCCATCAGTGTTTTCTGAACCTCCCAATACTTGACACAGAGTCTGCTCTTTGGAGAAATCCAAATTAAGATTAAAACATACATGAGAAAGAAGCTTTGAACAACCAGCAAAAACTGGCAGAAACATCTTTCTCAAAGCTCCGGGAAACAATTAAAGGACTGTAGTAACAGGGCAAGTGCTGAATCAAGAAAAAGGCTACTTGAAAGCAGTCGGATCTCCTGGTCCTGGCTGGCCTGTTCCCAACCCCTCACAGGCTTGGCTTGGAGCTAGCTGGTGCTCCCAGTATGGAACACTGGTCCCCGTCCCAGAAGGAGCAGAGTAACCCTTGTGCATATACTGGGAATATGGATGTCTGGCCCAAACTGTATTGTGGTAGCCTGAGAGATTTATTATCCCAGAACCTGCCCTGTGTGGAGAAGGCAGTTCATAGAATGCTCCTACAGAATACTGTGGGATAGCAGTCAAGTTACGCTCCTGAGGCAAGGGATTGCTGGCTGTAGAACATACAGTGCAATATCCAGGACCACGAGGAAACTGTTTCCTAGAGAATAGGGGACAGTGGAAACTGTGCAAATAGGGAAATTCCTAGGACCACACTCACATGCCCAAGACAAGACACATGCACATAAAGGATCAGGGTGGCCCCTAGGCTTTGGCCTGGAGCTGGTCTCTAAATTGATTGTAGGGATAAGTCCTGAAGGAAAGCACTCACACAGGTCCAACTGCAAAGACTGGCAAAGGATTTTTTTTCCTTTTTTTGCTATATCCTGGCAATTGAGGAAAGCTCTGCCATAACACTAGGTAGATACAAGGTTAAGGAACAGATGCCTCAGCGTGTAAATTCCAGTGATAACACATTAAAATATCAAAATGCCTAGGTTCCAATCAAAGGTCATAAAACATACAAAGAAACAGGAAGTTATGGCCTGGGCAAAGGAGAAGTTTAAAGCATTAGAAACCATCAATGAGGATGACCAGACCTGGGACAAAACAAACAAAGACTTAAAAAAAAAAAAAAAAAAAAAAAAGCTCAAAGAGCTAAAGGAAAACACAGACAAAGAACTAAAGGGAATCAGGAAAACAATAAAGGAGCATAAAGAGAATATCAATAGGGGGATGGGAATTATGAAAAGGTTCCAGAGCCGAAGACCACAGTAACAGAAATTAAAACTTCCCTAGAGGTTAAATAGCAGATTGGAGCTGGAGCTAGCCGAAGAAAAATCTGAGAACTTGAAGGTAAGACATTAAACTCATTCAGTCTAAGGAGAAGAAAGAAAAAAGAATGAGGAAAAGTGAACAGAGCCTGAGGAACCTATGGGATACCATCAAACGTTCCAATATATGCTTTATAGGAGTCCCAGAAGAAGAAAGAGAGAAAGAGGCAGAGAGAATATTCAAAGAAACAATGGCTGAAACCTTCCCAAATTTAATGAAAAACATGAATATACACATCCAACACACTCAACAAACTCCAAACAGGATAAACTCAAATAGATCTACACCATACCCTGTTATAATCAATACAAACCACGTTACATATAGGAACATAGTTTGTATATAACTAATGAAGTCAATTTTTTGTCAAAGCAAACAAAATTGTTATACATTTAGGATGTTAAATTTAAGCCCCATGATAAATACAAAGAACGTATCAGAGAAAACGCAAGCTCATAGAGACAGAAATTAGAGTTGCCAAGGATGGGGGACGGGGGTATAGGAAGTTAATGCATAATCCGTGTAGGGTCTCTGTTTTGGGAGATGAAAAAGTTTTAGTAATGAAGGGTGGTGAGTGTACCACAATATTCCAAATGCTATTAATCCCACTGAATGGTATGCTTGGGAGTAGTTGAGATGAGAAAGTTTATGTTGTATGTATTTCCACAATTAAAAAAAAAAAAAGAGCAACTAAAGAGACAATGAGACAATGACAAGTAAATGCAATACATGATCCTGGATGGAATCTAGCAAGGGAGGAGAAAAGGCTCAATGGGACATTATTGGGACATACGAAAAAAATGAAACATAGCCTGTAAGTTTTATTTCGATGTTAAATTTCTTGAACTTGATAACTGCATTTAAGGTTGGTTGCATAAGTGAATATCCTTGTTTTTAGGAAATGTACATGGCTGTATTAAATGTTCAAGGAGCATGATGTATGCAACCTACACTCAAAGTGTTCACAAAATGGATTGATAAATAGGTGGGTAGGTAGGTAGGCAGAATGATGTGGAAAACATGTCAAATGTTAAAATTGGTGGATCTGGGTATCCGGAAATAATAGGGGTATGTTAGAATTCTCTGTATGGGGTTTGTATTATTTCTTATCTGACCTGTAGGTCTGAAAGCATTTCAGAATAAAAAGTTAAAGAAGCACTCATACAGAAGTGAACATGTACTCTATCAAAGGTAGCCCAAGGAAGTCAGTAAGACTTTTTGTCAGGCTGCCGACATGTATATTTCTAAATACAAATTTTATTAACTTTCATATTTTATAATTTTCCTAAATTGTTTATACTCTCATTCTAATAAGACAACTTGGTGCACACATCTTTTACATGCAGTTTTCAATATGAGACATGTATGAGCCATAAGAACAATAAGCATTGAAGAAATAAACCAACCAGTGAGTCAGTCTTAGCCAATGTGTTTTTAATGAAAGAACTGGCTGTCTGCCAGGAAATGTTTCTTCAAGCATGATTTCAAATGTGACATCACTCAAATAAGGGTGCAGTTTCAAAATAAAATGCTCTGGTGGTTCTATTTGCTTAGCAACAAGTATATCAGTTAAGAATTCTAACATTAATTAGCACTCCCATATCAAGCCTTCAAAACAGGAGGACGAAAGGAAAAACTGTAAATTGGCAGTTTAAAATTAAAGATTTATGAAGAGCCAAGTTGTCTTTAAATGACATTTTGGAAATCATTCAGTAAGGCATGTTCTTGTAAAATGTTAGTATATATACTTTATATAAATTTGAGTTAAATTTCATTTGGGTGAATAGTTTTATTCCAAATAACTAGTGCTGTATCTTTCACTTTACATACTACAATTACTCATCATTTTATCATTTTATACAACTCAAATGCAATTGTGTTTCATCAGAAGACATAATAGAATGATAGTTTTAAGGTCACTGTCTCTTATAATACAATTTAGTTCCATTACCCAATTTGTCCAAGCATTTTGCCTAAACATAGTCAATAATGAAAAGCACTTCAATCTCTTTTCTCGCTGAATCATATCATAATTTTCCTCTCCTAACATTAGTGTTAGGTGAATAAAAATAAATATTTAGCTGTATCTTTTAAAATATAGTTATATATATATATATATATTATATACATACATAAAAGAAAACATGAATGCAACTGGGCTATATTTTAAAGGCTGAACTTTTATTTTACCCATGAAAAACAGAGATATAAAGTAATCTGTATAATACTAATAAATATATTTCCTTCTAAAAGCTTTGGAAGGCATTCTGTAATTTAACTTTTTTAAGGCCTTGTATCTTCATCTATGTGGACACTTGTTTTGCATCTGGAATCCTATTCTAAGTCATTCCTAAAGTTTCTTTACATCTGAAGCAATGTTTTTACTGGCATAAAATCAAAACGGAAAATGCAGGTGTTTGAAAAATAGAGAAAACAAAGGGAGACAGGGACTATGGGTTTCTCTGTGTTCCATCTCTAGGAACTTGCTCCAGCAGACATTCCGTCTCTCTTTTCCATCTTAAGAACCTTATTTATTGATTGCTTTTTTCTTTTTCATAAACCCTCCTTCCATCCTTTCTACCCATAAGTGTACCATCTTATCTTTCTGTATATTTAATGCCAAATTTCTGGGAAAAATAGTCAACCCACTCAGTTTATTGATCCTTCCATTTTCTACTCAACCTCTTTTAATCTGAGTTCTGAACTCTATTAGTCAGACTTCTTATCTGCCAGGGAAAGAAGCTCAATTCAAATGTGACAGCATAAAAAAATATATACTAGCTCATGTAATTAGGAAGTGTGGTGGGAGTTCTGGCTATAGACACCAGCAGATAAAGGTCCTCAAACCAAGTCATCAAGAAGCTATCATTGCCTATTTCTTGGTTAGGTTTCCTTCATTCAAATTATCTCATGGATTGGACAGAGGTTGAATCTCCAAAGAAAAATGTTAGTGCTGTTAACCAAAAAAGATATCTACCTTTAATTTTTTTTTTTTCCAGAAGTCACCAAACCTTGGGCAACTCTAATGCTTTAAATTAGAAAATGTGTCTAGATCAAAAAATCTTAATTTACCTCTTCCTTTCTATTTAGGTCCTTATCATCTTTCACTCGGCCACTTCAATAACCTCTTTGTGAGTATCTTCCTGCTCTGGTTAATCCTACTGAAGGTCACTAGAGTTTTACTCCTAAAATAAAGACCTAATCATTCCACTCCCATGCCAAAATAGACCTTGACTTTGGGTACTTACTAAACTACTTTTATTAATTGTAATAGTTTTATTTAAAACTTTATTGGATTTTCTAAGTAGACACTGATCTGCAACTAGTGATAAATTTGTCTCTTTTGTGTTTGGTTGTGGGGGGTAAGGGGTGAATTACTACATTGGCTAAAATCTGTAGTGTAATAATGAATGGTAGTGGCAAAAGCAAACATTCTGGTATTGTCCCTGTCTCCTGACAACACCGTTTCTGATTTTTCAGTGCTATTATAGTTATATTCTTTTTTTATTTTTTTCCCTTGCAGTTTTCAATGGGATTTTAGGAGAGAAGGAAAGTGTGTTCCATGTGATAATTTGGTCCATTCCCATTTTCTTTCAAGCTAGCATGTGGGGGAAAAAATCAGACCTAAGGTTTATCTTAATAATTTTTACTAAATCTCAAATTCTGCCACCTCCTTTGAAAGTTATCACCGAAAGAAGAATAAGTAAAAACATGAAATCTCAAGTTTTCCACTTGACACAGAGACCTCACTTTGTTCAGTCAATAATGCATTAAGATGAAAAACCGTGAATAAAATCATTTGAAAATTTCAAATTCCAGGTCTGATTCATAAGAAGAATTACAGAAATAAGTTATTTCTTTTAAGAAATTGTTTCCTGGGGGAAAATTTAGGGTACAGACCATTTGTTACATGTTGGCAATTCTAAACAATGTCAGAAAAAAATAGTCCCCTCCCCTCCTCTTTGGTACACTGCTGTTTATAAATGCTGGCCTAGGATAAATTTTCTCCCAGGAAGCTCCTCAGTCCCTTGTGTATTTAATTTTTGGGTAGGCCAAGCTGGCAATGAGTTAGATATGATGTAGCTGTAGGCTCAGATCCACCTAGGTGGATATGCTAAAAATTTCTTTTCTTTCTTTCATATTCTCTCTTTCTCTTTTCTGCTTCTTTTCTTTTATGACTCCAGTCTCTTTGAAAGACACATTATTTCCTTGTGCTGCAAGCTAGAAGTCAGGGATAGTATAGTTTAGTGAACAGATGACTTGGTTCCTATCCCCTTCCCCCAACCTCTCTCAGGCTGCATGTCCCTAATGAAGTCACTTGGCCTTTCTCAACCATGTTGCCTCTTCTGTGATTCCTGAGTAAGTCCTTTACAAGTTCCTAGGTAAGCCATTTACCTTCTTTTGAACCCTTGTGTCCTCAGCCATGAAACATGATTAATCAATAGTATCTACCAAATGCATCCCTCAGTGACATTAAGAGGATCAAAGAAGATGGGGTGGGGGGAGCCCCTCTTTAATATAGCTTTGGGGAGTAGCTCAGTGGTTGAACACCTGCTTCCTATGCATGTATGAGGTCCAGAGTTCAATTCCCGGTACCTCCTAAAAAACCCAAGAAGATAGTGGACTTAGAAACCCTGTGTGTAATGTGACAAAAAGAAAGCTTGGAATATGGGAAAGGGGAGTGTGGCCATCAAAAACCTCAATTTGGACTTGACTATGTCTGTATATTTGGGAAAATAAATTCATCTCAATGTACTTCAATTTCTTCATCTGCCCTGCCATCCTGGCACTATTAGGCATTGCACCCATAATTGATGTGAAAATGTTTAGGAAAAGTTTAAAGTACTATAAAATCTGCCGTACCATTTTTATGCACTCCCAATAAGACTTGTTCTAAATAGAAAATGAATTCTGGTTACATTCATTGACAAAGAGAATGAAGTCAGCAGAACTAGAACAGGATTACACTCACTAGAGAATTCTGGTGTAGAAGGCAGGAATGCAAGTAGCAAAGTAAAGGCAGGTCAGGATTATGGAGAAAGTGTTTGATTTAATCCAGGGCTACATTTATGAACTGAAGACTTAGGGCAAGGCACTGCTGCAGTTGGAAGCAGAAAAAAATATGATGTAAAGGAATACTTTATGGTGCTAAGAATCAGATTATTTGGGAGCAAAATCAACTAATGAATCCAATTTAAAGCACAGTAATTAGACATATAGGGTCAAGTAGAATGTGCATGTGTCAAATTTTAAAGAAAAATGCAAACTCCATGATGGGTACTTTATAATGGTTTGAGATTGCATTGTTTGGCACATAGTAAACACTCAAGTAATGCTAGTGTCTTAGATGTTATTAATATTAACATTATTAACTTGTGATTGAATGCTGTTCTATAGTGGAGAGGGAACTTTATTTAGAGAGAAATTAGATTAGGGCTTAGCTGTAAAATAGAGCAATTGTAAGGCACCTCTAAGGCTGACATTCCAATTTTACATTTGAATTACTACAGAGGGATTTTAGATGTTGAGAGATAAACACACACACAAATGATATCAGGAATAGAAGTAGTGATAAAGTCTGTTATGGTAATTACTAAATTTATGAAAACTTTCATGCCATTTGGAAACTTAAGAAACCAAACTCTCTTTATGGAAGCAGACATGAAAAACAATAAATCAAAAAGATTCTACTTATAACCTTAAGGTATCACTATTATTATTATTTTTTCCTTTCCAAAGAAATTGACTGCTGGTTTTCTTTAAAATGTATACCTCAGCATTTAAAATGAGATATCATATGTAGAAACTCAACCTAGATACAATATTGCACAGCAAACTACACCTTTCTGGGAAATAACAGCTTGCAGCTTACATTTACGTCATTATTTAAAATATGTTACTAAATATTTAGTGGGAAATAGGAGCCATAAAGGCTCCCTTCTCACCTTGAGGTCATGGTCCTCAGAAATAATGATTCTTCCCTTCCTACCTTTAAGAAGTGGATTAATAGCAACAGCCTGCTAGGATCCATCTTTCCCTCATGAAGTCACTGCATCTTAAGCCACATGAGAGGAAAATAAGACAATGTTCAGAAGTGACTCTTGTTAGAAATATGACACTCAAGAGTGTGAAAACTGATGGGCACTGTTGATCCTCTGTAGATGACATCATAGCATAGTAGTTAAGAGAACGGGGTTTAATACCTGGGAGATATAGATTTGAATCCTGGCTCTGTTACTTCATAGCTGTGTGTCACCTTTGGCAAATGACTTGACCTCTTGGAGCGTCTCCAGATTTCATAAGGATTTTCATGCTATTTAAAGTTTTAGCAAGTTGTTTGGCACAACACAAGCACCCAACAAATGACAGGATGATATGAAACAATGATAATGTAATGTGTCCATTAAACTGGAATCTATTAAAGAAATGGCAAGATCCAGTGCTAGCAGAGAGAGGAAGCAATACAATATTCCATACATGCCTATTGTATACTAAATCCTTTATAGACTCTGGGTTTCTCTTTTATGTGGTCTTTTGGGTCTCAAGTATAGTTCTGAAAATCCTGTAATTCACATCACGTCTGAAGAAAGTTCTGCAAGAGTAGTATGGTCATTCAGGTGATCACTATTTAAGGTGGAACCAAAAGAGGCTACATGTAATATGAAATGTGATTGGTAGCACATAGAACTATCTTTTCCTACTTTTAAATAAAAAACATAGGAAAAATAGGGGGGGGTTAAAAAAAAAAAAGAGAAAAGAAGTACAAGTGAAAATAACAGATAGTCATGCCATTGCCAGGCTCTAGGAGGAATTTTTACTAATTATAATATCTAATAATATTATGTTATTACTATGTTAATATTAATGTATTACTACTAATAATATATAATTATAGATCAGTGGAACTGGATTAAAAAGTATAACCCATGGTCCATACATGCCACGATTACCTAAAAGTCAGAAAAACTCTGCGTTTTCTTTAAAGAAATACAAAATTTCCAACAACCAGAATACTGAGTAACCTATAGTAGGTCGGATTGTGCAGGGAGAGCTTCATATTTCCCTTGGAGAATCTGTCAGAAGTAATGGGCCTTTGCCTTGCCAAGGCATACATGCACACACACAAAGACCTTTTCAAGAGCCATAGGCATCAATGTAAGGACTGTGGTTATTAGTATAAGACCTCATATTTGAGACACAGGATTTATCTCCTTGTAAATATTCATAAACTTTGAACAAAAAGTCTCATTTTGCCTTCTTTAAGCCATACTTGAAAGGGAAAAAGTCTCTATTCTATTAAAGAATAATATTAAAGTGTCATTATCTAACCACTTACATGTCCAAGTGACACTGAGCCATACATTAAATGTACTAATTTCAGATTAGAAAAGAACAAAATATACTAGAAAATATTTCCCATGACATTCTGAGCAAAGATTGACTTAATCTATCAATAGTAATCTTAAGTGCATATAAAAATTCCAAAAGGCAGGAATGTTGGGGAAAAAGTGGGTAATTAATCAACAAACTACTTGCTGTGTCCTCTTTTTAAAAATGTAAATATATTTCATCCTAGGAACTCTTTATTTTCCTTCAGTTCTATGCTGCTAATAATTAATTCATTTTGCTTACACTGCAGCCAGCTTCAAATCATGGTCTCCATTTCTTGGTAATAGATTCTGCCACAGGCAATATGCTGTGCCATAACCTCAATTACAACTTACAAAGGAGAAGATTGCACTTATTTTCTGCTGGAGCCACTATTTTGTCTTAAATGAAACTGTATATGGGTGATGGGGAACCACTGCATAGTGGGAACTCATGGGTACCAAAGTATATTGAGCACGTATGTAGAAATTAATTTCAACTCAAAGTCCAAGAATGAAAGATCCATTGACATTGAGCAGCTGGTGAAAGATGACTAATAAAAAAAAATTCAATTATACTGGGAAAACCAGTTCTAGACACAGCTCCGATATTATTACTAAAAGAGAAAAATTCTAACAATAAAATCTTTGTGCAGATATCAACAAATCTGCACATTTACAGAAATGTAAATCCATTTCTTTCTTTTGAAGTCACCAGGGGTATGTATGTGTATGGTGTGTATGGGTGTGTGTGTATGTGTGTGAGTGTGAACAGAGAGAGGGCAGAGAGGAAAGAGAAAGACAGAGATAGAGAAAGAACAAAACAGACATACAGAGATAGAGAGACACTCACATGCTGAGACAATCATACAAAGATAGAGATATATTTGCCATATACATTTAAAAGGATTTCAGCTGGAACAATTATTATCCTTTCTAATCATTATCTACTATATATAATAATAATAATATAGCTATTATTTATTTTTTTTGTGGTTTTAAAATATTGGTGCTACAATTCACATTCACATCATTACTGTATTCTCAGAATGAGTCCAAATGAAAAGACCTCCTTGTGTCTACATGAGTGCACAATGGCATGTGTACTAATGGCATGCATTAGGAAAAGTGATGGTTTAATGGCATTTTTGCTTCTGAACTTCTTTCTAAAATTATATAGCAAAGGGAATATTTACCAATGACTATAAGGTGCCCCAGATCTTTAAGTCTTACTTTAATAAAAGGCTTTAAATATAAACAGGAAACTCAATTACTGTAAAGACGTCCTGAAGCAAGTTAAAACCATATCCAAGTCTTTTTGTTCCAATTTTCGCTTCATGACTCTTCACTAGTCAACTAGATTCCTGACTTCTAAGGGCAGAAACAATAGCAAGTGTTTATATGATCATATAATAAGAGGAAAATCAGGGACATGCTGTCTCTGGCTTCTTTTGTTGGAATGCCAATCAGTGCAACACTGTGACATCATGGTTGATGGGCTGAGATGCCCTTGTCAACCACTCACAAGTTCAGTAATTTGGTAGAGACATATATATTTAATTCTGTTTTCTCCCTGATGTTTCTAGAACTTAATTATGTTGAAGTCCTCCAAGTCACTGATAATGACCCACTGTGCCCTTGGTGGGTGAAACTTAAGAGAGAGATGTAGTTAAGATTTTCATCTTCTGGTAAGTCAAAAGGAAAACAATCAGAAAAATAGAACTGGGATGTGAACTAGGAAAGCAAGTGATGTTCCATGTTTATTAATCACCTGCCTTTCAGCTCCTGCCTTTTTTTTTTTTTTTCTTTTTTTTCCATAGAATAAAAGAAATATCCATTTGGATATTGTTAGAGATCAAATTCAGTCACCTTAATATCACTGATGAGGCAACGTGGTTGAGAAATGCCAAATGACTTCATTAGGGTCATGCAGCCTAAGAGAAGTTGGGGGAAGGGGATAGGAACCAGGTTATCTGTCCACTAAACTATACTACCCTTGACTTGTGGCTTGCAGCATAAAGAAATAATGTGTCTTTCAAAGAGATTGGAGTTCTAAAAGAAAAGAAGCAGAAAAGAGAAAGAGAGAATATGAAAGAAAGAAAAGAAATTTTTAGCATATCCACCTAGGTGGATCTGAGCCTACAACTACATCATATCTAACTCATTGCCAGCTTGGCCTACCCAAAGATTATATACACGAGGGACTGAGGAGCTTCCTGGGAGAAAATTCATCCTAGGCCAGCATCTATAAACAGCAGTGTACCAAAGAGGAGGGGAAGGGACTATTTTTTTTTTTTTCTGACATTGTTTAGAATTGTCAGCATGTGGTGATACTAAAAAGCAGACCAATTTTAGTCAATTGTGTTATTTATCTTATTTTCTATAAATTAAGCACCCCGCCATTTTCTGTACTCTGCATGGACTGATACCACTGCTCTCCCTTTCTGCTCCCTTCCCCGCCCCAGGTAAGCCTCTGACTATCCACGGAGCCACGGTGGCATAAGCTGTGGCCCTGGAAAAGAATACAACAGCAGTAAGAGAGATGCGCTCCTTCTAACTTTGCCAGAGACCATTTGGCTGACCTGGCACTATGGTATAAATGACGACAGTGGGGCTGCCAGAAATCAGGGAATCTTGGTCCCAAATGATATATATTGAAAAGTGTCTAAAGCAGGGTTTCTTAACCTTTTTTGTTCCATGGACCCCTTTACAAGTCAGGTGAAATGAATACTACTCTAATTTATTTATTACATCCATTTATAAGTGAAGGAAATGATAGATTTCAGTTAGAGGTCAGAGAAAACAAAGATAATAAGCTGATTTTTTAAAATTCAAACTCACGGAACTCCTGAAATCTTTCCACAGATGGCTTGGGGGATCCGTGGACCCCTGGTTAAGAGCTCCTGGTCTAAAGAAAGAAAAGAGGAAACAAACAGCCACCAAATAAAAGCTGTATGCATAGCTGATTGAGTTATTGATGAGCTTATGTGAAACTCCCCCTGGGAACCCTAAATTTGTTTGCTTTTCTAATGGGAGATTTTTTAGAAAATTGTACTAGCAGATGGTTAATATACATGATCATTGTAGCTACAATTTGCATGGTTGCTATAACCAAGTATGGGTTATATACCTTATCATTGTAGCTATTACTGTATGAAGACCTTTGGATGTGAGACTAAATCAAACAGGATACAGAAAGAGGTTTTTTTTAAAAATCTCTGGGGGTAAAACATTAGCATTGCCATTTTTAACAGGTTTATCAATGTGCAAAGTCTGTACAGCTTGACCTTGAGACAAGATGGTCTAATGAGTAAGTCCATAGGACTAAATGAACATAAGCCATGGGTCATGCTGCACAGACACAGGGTAGCATTTTTTTTCTTTTTTGAGAAAAGCATCAGTCCATGTACAGTGTTGTCATGCTCATTGTTGGAAGACATAGCAAAGGTGGCTTATCATAGCCTATCAACAATCCTAGGAAACCTATTCTAAAATATGCTCTCCATTTATTAATTTGAAAGAAAAATGTATCCTGATTATTTACAAGTTTTTCAACAGCTTTTTCACTCTTAAATTATTTTAAACAGAGATGTGATTACATTTCCCCCCTCCTTTCCTACTTAGCTATTTTGACATTAGAATTTCAGGAGAATTATTATAGAAAATTATGTTCTAAGAATCCCCTTAATGTAAACACGGAGAAGAGAAAGCTCATGTGTTGGCAAGCTAAATTACAGGTGGAAAGGAGGACTCTAACCACATGTGTTGACTGTTTTGGCAGATTTAATTAGCAAAATGAGGCAACTCCACCAGCCAAACTGTATCAACTCAAACTAGCACAACCTGAGTTTGCTGGCAAAGCAGTATACTTAAATAGGCTTAGATTACTTTAATTCAAGATGACTCTGGACTGGTAACTATACCCATGGCTATGACTAACCTCCAAATGAAACTACAAAGGTATTCTAGCCTTCAGAGAGAAAGGAAAAGACAAGTTTCCCATCATGCTCAACAATACTCTTTTTTATTTCATCTTGAAAGGCCTTATTTTAATTAATCTGCAGAATCCCCTAACTGGTTGCATTTCTGGGGAAAGCCCCTAGTGGAATATTTATATACAAGAGAAAACCTTCCAGCAACTCTTAAATTGCATTGTACAACCTAATCTCATCAGACACATTACATCGGAACAGTTAGATGATGTAATATATTGTTTCTGGACAAAAATGATAGCAGTAACCTTAGCTAAGTAATGATTTCCATCAGTTTCAGGTTACAAAATCTGGGAAAATTAGTTCCATCTATAATTCTACCTATAATCATCAACATGGTTTTAATGAATAATAATTTATTTAGCTCATGGATATTTGTTTATGTTCAATACACTCTCTAAAATAATTGGAATTTGGGGGACACCAATCTGAGGAGCTGAATCCTCTCTTTTAGACATAGAATTCCTCTGAAGTTAACAGAAATAGTTTTGTTTCTCTCCTTTGAAGTTCTATGAAATTTCCTCTCCTTGTTGTGCAAGATGACTCATTTGCCTAGTATGGAACAAGGTAAAAATCTTAAGATGAGGATATAAAGAAATCATTAAGGCACCTTCCTCCATGTTTTTGTTACTGGGTGCAATTCGGCGACCTCAGCAAAAGTGGTCGTAACGGCATGTGTGTCTGAACTGTCACCTTGACGAAGTACATTTCTAAAGCTTTCCATAATGGCATTTAGTCTATTTAGTTACAGAAACATGAAGTCGCCATTTTTAAAACTACCAAAAGAAATTGGGGGAAAAAAGTGTTATCTTTTTCAGCTCCCAGCAAAACATTGCAAGATAATAGGAAGACCAGGATATTTCTTCCATTAACCCCCTGACCCTGTAAGTTAATGGCTTTCTTTTTTTGGTAAATATATCAACAGGCAGGGCCACATGTGAGATTCTAACCCAGGGAGTAAGGCTCTGCAATTACATGGAAAACCGTCCCGGGGCTCCAGCCTGACACCTAATACACCTAATGTAGGAGCCAGTCTGCCCCAGAAGCTGGCCAGGAAGGATAATCACTATCACCTCAGAACAACTTTTAAGGAAACACGCAAAGACATTTAAAGTAGCATTTTAAACTTAAATATACCAGAGGAGCTGCAAAGCCTAATTTTACCTTTATTTAAAGATGTTAGCCTATTGTATAATGAAGGTGACATTTCTATTGTGAAGGTAGAACTCAAAATCTTCTAGGCTAAGTTTAAAGTAACTAAAAAACAAAACAAAACAAAACAAAACAACCCAAAAACTCTGAATCAAAAATTTAAGCAATTTCCTACCTAAAAGAAAGCACAATTTTTGCAAACTATCCAATTGACATGCTTTAGCTATTCTTTAAAATGGTCACAATGACAATAAAAATTACTATCACTTTTTATTGTTTTAATATTAAGATTGTGCTGGGATTTCTTGAATAAAAATATTAAGGCAGGGCTTCATCAAGTTGATTTGGGAGGCAATAAAAAATGTTTTAATTTCTTCAAAATCAAAATGTCTTCATAAGTGTATTTATACAAATGAGAAAACTTTGCAGGATAGAAAACACATTAACTTATTACATGCTCATACCTTTTTTCTAATTGTAAAAGAATCTCTTCTCTAATTACTTGCTTTAGGTAAATTTCTAAAGGAGGCACTATTATGTTAGGGAACATGTTGAAAGATCTTAATATATACTGTTAAACTAATCATTTGTTCTCCAGAAAAATCTGTCCCAATGTACAGGTTATTACATTTTAATAACAAAATGTCTGAAATGTGCGCTTTTTAACAGAATGATTTAATACAAATCACAATTAAAAATTAACTTGGAATAAAAGTTCAGTATACTTATAAATGTCCTACCATTTTAAGTAATTAAAACATAAGATTATCTTTAAGACATGCTATCTTTTTCTCCTTTATGTGGCTGTAACTGTACATTATCTTAAATAAACAATGTTTTAAAGAAATGATAGGATTTATCAGAAGGACACTGACACTGAATTAGTTTATTTCCTAAATTATGAGTTGTGCTTGGATTAGTATGATTAATTGTTATTGTGTGCCCATAATGTAGTAGGTACCAATGAAATATGAGTAGTAGGTACTATTGAAATAATATACTATTAATGTTTGACCTATAAAATCCAGTAATGAGACAAGAAAGTCTCTCTCTCTCTCTGATCAATATTGTGCCTGCCAATCATCCATGCAATCTGATTGATGAATACCCACTTTTGGCAGAGACTCCAGTCTCAAACAGGAAATTTTTAAAAATTAAAAAAATTAACAACATGACCTTCCCCAAACAGAATTGTGCTGCAGAATTAACAGTATAAATCCAAATTGAGGAATTATAGAAAAACTGAAAGCTTAAGAACATGTGGAAAAATTTAGACTCCTGTTCAGCATATCTGTAGTAAAGTTTGCTTCAAATCTATACCTAAGGAATTGTTCCCAATTATATTTTATGTTAAATTCATTTAAAATAAATGAAATATGGTTTATGAGTGGGTTTTGCAAGCTATTAATGCTAGTTAATACAATTCTGAACAGTAACAATAGTAAATGCTGTAAAATATCTGAAAATAATTATTTTTCCATCAAGCCCCACAGTCCGACATTATTAATTACACATCAATCTATATATAGTAAGTTAATAGAAAATCAACTTTAATCTTAAAATATATTGACCTTTACAGAGAAAGAAGGTCCCATTAACTCAGGAGGAAATGAATTTTACGTTGTTTTTCAGTCTTGGTAAGAAGATACAGAGTCAAACTTATATTTTTATTCAGTCCTCTCAAGACCATTCACTCATTAATTATTTCTCCAAATGCCTACTGGGTGCTCTTATGTTCCTGCATTAAGTGCTAGGGATACGAGGTGAATGAGAGCTGGCACAATCTCACCCTCATGGAACTTAAAGTCTAGAGGCAGAAGAAGATATTAATCAAATATTCATACAAATGGATTAAAAAAATAAAAACAAAAAACTACAGTTATGCTAAGTGCTGCAAATAAAAGGAAAGCAGTGCTACAAGGGGATGGGGCTGACTTCCTTAGGCAATAGGATTGGAGTTGCCATCTTAAGCACAGATGAGCCTTAAGTAGGTGAGAAGGAAGGGGTTGGGGAGAGGATCAGCTGCTGAGGGCACAGCATGCACAAAGTCTCCAAGAAGGAAGGGGCCTGGCCTGGTCAAGGAATAAAGGAAGGCCACAGAGAGCAAGGGGCAGTGTGCTGCAGGGTGAGGCAGGGGAGAGCTGTAGGGGCCAGATCAAGCATGCCTGGTAGACAAACTTAAAGATTTTGGTCTTTATCCCAATGGATTTAGGAGGTCATTGAAAGGTTGTAGGTGGAGGAATGATATATGATAATATTTTAATTTTGAAAACAGCATTCTGACTATGGTCTGAAGAATTAATTGAAGTGAATGTCTGGAGACCATTTATAGGCTATCACAATACTGTAAGTGAGTTAGGAAGGTAGCTTGGGCCGGGAAGGTGATGGTAGCTTGTGCTGGGAAGGTGACTGGATAGTGAGTATGGAGAGAAGTATTTGGGAGGTACTTGGGAGGCAAAACTGACAGATCAGAGTGATGGATTGGCCATAGCAGTAAGGAAGAATGAGGGCTCAAGATTTTGGCTTGACCTCCTTGATGATGGCAAGCACTGTGATAAGGAACATGGAAGAGGAGGAGGTTTAGGCAGGAAGATCATGAGTTTGTGCCAGGTATCTTGGATCTGAGGTACCTAAGAGAATATGTCAAGAAAAGTGGGGGTTATATGTGACGTAAGACATTCATTTGTAAGGCATCGGCCTGAGGATTGCTGGGAAAAAGCAACACCAAGACGTCCGTTCAAAAAATTTTAAACTGGATTTGTAGTAAATAAAACTTTACTTTTAAACATTAGTAAAGCTTTTACATAGAAATATATACTAAAGATGCATGCACATGACATCAGGGCTGCATGTGACAAAGCAAAGCTATGTACATGAGAATATGAAGGGCACATTTCTTCACTTAATTCAGAATTCCCAAGGTGCAGTGGATGGCAGCACCTTTTGTCATCCCCCCAAAATAACATAGTAAAGAGAATACAGATGCTATGTTCTTATAAATAAAATAATAGCAGACAATTTCAGGGTGCCCTCCAATAAGGAAGTAATTCGATGACATCTACAAGCACTAGATTTTCTGCTAGAGAGTATCCTTGAATACGTAAACTTTATTTAACTTTGGAACTGAAGTAATTTATATTGACATTGAATGAAGATGAAACCTGTCATATAAAAGATATTACTCTAATATTCTAAAAAAAAACTGGTTATTCAGACGAAACAGCTTTTATTTTTTGTACATTGGTAAATATTAGTTTTCCTAGCCTGGTTGCATTCTTGGTTATCATTTTCAGTGTGTGCTTCACAGAGAAAATGCCTAAGAGATTAAACAGGGAGATAGCATTTCTGATACTACAGTGGATCAATTTCCAGTTATGGATTCCAATCACAGAGGAGGCAGAAAATCTTTCAGAACCACTTACATCAAATATTATCCCCTAAGTGAAAATGCTGTAAGTCAGCAAACAGTTCTTCCCTGGACCTGACAAAAATTATGTTGATTATTATTCCTTCCTATCAACCACCTGAGGCTCATAAAACTTGAATTACATATAATATGAAAGTTTTCATGTCAAGGTCACTGTAAGCCTCGATGTGGTCAAATCCAAAAGACACCTCTCCCCCCTTATCTCCTTGGATTTCCCTGCAGCTTTTAATACAGTTTGCTCCTTCCATCATGCAATGCTCTCCTCTCTTGGTTTCCCCAGGGTTCAATTCGTGTTTCTCTTCCTCCCAGGAGGTTCTGTCCCAGCTGATGTCAGTGACTCCTCCTCACCTCCGGACCTTCAAAATGTTGACTCCTCTTCTCTTTACCATCCACATTATCTCCCTAGGTGAATCCATCTAGACACACGGCATTTTTTTGTTTAAGATTTATTTCATTTCTCTCTCCCCATCCCCTCATTATTTGCACTTACTGTCACTGTTCATCTTCTTTGTTTCTTTAGGAGGCATGGGGGACCGAATTGGGACCTTTGATATGGGAGGGAGGCGCCTAATTGCTTAGACCACCTCTGTTCCCTGTTTTGTTGTGTCTCTCATTATGTTTTTCTTCTTGTGTCTCTTGTTTGTCATCTTGTTGTGTTAGCTTGCCGTGCCTGCCCATCACGCCAGCTCGCTGTATTCTTTAGGAGGAACTGGGAACTGAACCACAGACCTCCCATGTGGTAGGCCGGAGTCCAAACTCTTGAGCCATATCCGCTTCCTGACACATGGCTTTTTATTTCACATGATGATTAAAGAAAATACAAAACAAATAAACTATTGATTTATTTTATAGGCCTTGACCTTTGCTGTAATTTCCAAGTAATCCAATGGCCTATTCGACACTTTCAAATATCCTATGGGTCTAAAACAAGATTCACTTTTTCTTCCACCCACATCCTAATGACATCCACATTTATTCAGTTACTTAATCCAATCCATAGGAAGCATCTTGAATCTTCCCCTAACCTTCTTCTCCAACACACTCTCACATCTAATTCATCAGCTAGTCCTTTGGAGACTACTTCCAAAGTCTATGTTAAACATCACCATGAACTTTTGCCTGGATTAGTCTCCCTGCTTCCTCTGTTACCCTCTAGAATATATTTTCCATAGTTACCAGAGTGACCTTTTAAAACTATAACTCAGTTTACACAGCTGCCATTTTTAAGGCTGGCTCCTTCTACCTCTCCAATTTCTCTTCTCTTCTGTATTAGCCATAGCAGCTTCGATTTTTATACCTTGGAAATCCCAAGTCCTTTCCTACCTTAGGAATATTGTCCTTGGTATTTCCTTTGCTTAGAATGTTTCTTACCCCTTTATAGCATTGTTCACATTTTTTCAGGGTTTACTTGCTCATTATTTTTCTCCTTGTCACCGCTAGAATATGAGATCCGGCATGCTGGGATATTTGGATCCTGTTCCCTATGATACATTAGTGCCTGGCACCTAAGAGACTCCCAAGAAATATACATTAAATGAATAAAAAAATCTACAAACAAGAATTTGTATATAATATTAGAAAGAAAATTTAAAATGAAAAAAAGATATCTTTATTCAACAGACACAAACTTGTACCATACTTTCCCAAAATTCATCTTCAACATTTTCTTATCGAACTTATGTAGTCTTTTTTCATTCTTTCAGTTGAAACCAAACAAACCAGGAAAAATGTCAGATTTCAAATTTCTTGAATCATTTTTAATGTTTTCATAAATGATTAATCCCATATAAAATGCCCTGATGGTAACACAATGACTCTAATTCTCTATTTCAGATAATGGTCATCATCCTAACAATTAACTGCAGGAGAATGACAGGTTCATATTAATTTCCATTTGAGTAAATGAAAACTATTCCCCACATTTGACACTCCCTGGTTGAGACCAACAGAATTATATGGAGATTTGCCATTTGAGAATCTTATAGGAATAATAAAAGTCCTCTATTGAGAAGGTGGTGTTGCATGGTGATATGCTATGAAGGGAAAGTTAATGTTATCTAGTCTTATCAAAGGAATTTGAACCCCGAAATTTTGAGTATATAACCAAAAACATCTACTCTCGCATTTTTATATTTCATATTTACTCTCAGCTTTGGATCTTTTCAAAGGTAAACTAGCCACATTACCAAAAAGGCCAGGGGACTCTCAGGTCTGTTAGAAGCAGATTTTTATCCAACAAATCAGGGCACGCAGTTACTCTGCTCAGACAGAACTGTGCTGGTTAGTAAGCGACTGTCTCTCAGCCCCAGCCCCACCCTTCTGGTCCCCGTCCCTGTGATGCTGGAGCTGAAACTGTGAAGCGTTAGTTCCTCTTCACCAGCTGACTCCCTGTTAAGTTCTGCCAATGGCAGCCCTAGAAGGAAACTGGCAGGAGAAGTGGAAAAGAGAGCAGCTCCTTCCTTTTTCACTCATCGTTACTATCAGTGCAGCTCCAGCAACAGCTCTTCACCCTGAAGCAACTGGCCTCAGCTTCTATTTTTTGGCATTACCGTGAGTCTTATTGTGCCCCCTGAGAGGTACCTGCTTGAGGAGTGCAGCTCTAACGGGACCCTCCTCCAGCCCAAGAGATATCAGAGCCCTAAGCCCAAGTTTTGTGGGGCCCTTCCTTTGGGCTGACCTCATTAATTTGTTCCCCCACTCTCACGATTGCCTTTAGTGCACAATTCCCTTTGTGCCTTTGTAGCCCTCTAATAGCTGCCTTATCAATTCCCTATATTCAATTTTCTTAGCTGACATAACTACTGAAGATTCCACTTTCCTGGCTAGACCCTGGACGACACAGAAAAAGACAGGGAATGTTGCCACTGCATGGGGAGGGGGGGCAGTAAAACTGACATCAATATATTTTAAGTTGGAGGTTTTTATGTTAGGCATCTCTTAAATTGTAAACTCCATTGAGGACACAGACTGCATCTTATTATTATTGCCATGATGCTGAGAAATATTACTTATATTGTCACTCTACTTTTACTGAGCTGTGAGGTGCATAAAATGTTTCATTTGCAAAGCACACTCTAACCTAACACAATAGGTATTAATCCCATTACACGTATACATATACAGAAAGTAAAGAGAAGATAAAGCCGAAGGTAAAATCAAAGGTCACAAAATTAATAGCTGGTTAGGATAAGAATTACAGCACATGCTTTTAGATCTTCAGTGGCCTTATTCCCCATTAAACCAGGCTGTTTCACTTATTTACTGGTGTACTCCTTACCACAACCAAGATACAAACCCTGTACAAAATAGCTGTCCAATAAATGTTTATTGAGTAGATGACTACATAAACAAAGTTGTTTTTTTTTTTTTTTTCAAAACTAAAATAATCTTGATTTGGTAGTCTTTATGATGTTGGTTTTGGAAAAGCATCCTGATAACATTTCTGTTCCAAAGGTAGCACAGTTACCTTTGAAACAGACCTGTCTGCTGAGTAGGATAACACTGAAGGAGGGGAAAGAAACAGAATCAACTTTGCAAATGGAATTTCCAAAATGATAAATCTAGGATGTTCATCTAACTCAGAGGGTGGCAACACCAGTGTTCAAGGTGACAGCCCAAGTTCTCATGACATACTGGGTAATTAAAATGTTTTAAGGGGCAAGCGCTTTGCACCAATGACTCCATAGAGCTGTGACATCAGTTCAGAAAATCTGTTTTATGTGTCTGATTCTTCCATTTGTCAGAAAACCTTCCTCTTCTGAATAAGAGGGTTTTGGCAGATCACCAAATGATCTTTCATACCCTGATAAACAGCTTTAATCTTTGAAGGCTATTCCTAACCAGTATTCAGTACAAACTAATGAATGCAATTAAAATCTTACAGTAAAGGAAGAACAGAGATAACCTGCCACTGGCATTGGATTGTAGGGGCATGTTTATTGTAGTTGAGTAGAACACAGAAATGAATGTAGGGGAAAATAACACACTCTGTTACACTAAACACATAAACCTGTATAATATATAAATAAATGCATTTGTTTTTATACATTGATTATATGCTTTTTTTCCTGATTATTATACTAATTTTAGTTTACAGCCTTTAAATATATATATTTAGTATATGCTGAATTTATGGGTGAAGAGGTGGAAACTGAGGGCATGGGTTTAACAATGCCGAGATTCAAAAGTCTTTCATTCATTATCTCTGCTCATCACTTCAGAATATTCCACAATCATAATCATTTTGTCAACTCCCTTATGTTCCACATGAAGAGACTGAGGACCAGAAAAAGATTCCATATCCAGACAAGACTATAAGGCAAAACTAGGAGCAGTAGCCAGGTCTCCTGATTCTGAGATCTGTAGTTCCCCCCACCCCAACTGATACTGGGCCTTATTTTCTCCACTGGAAAATAGGAATAATAACTCCTCTGTAAAACTCACATCTTTTGTAAGGATCCAAAGAGGAAGTGCTCATGAAAGCACTTCCTAAGCCATGAAGCACTCCACGGACATAAAGGACTGTTGGAACACAGAGGTGACAGATTTCTTTAGTCTCACAGTGCACAATCAGGCTTCAAATTTAAACTCCAAAAATCTGGTTGCATGATTCAATGTACTGGACTTAAAGTAGAAATGCCTTATTTCAATTAAGCTGACTTATTTGCACAATTTAGGCCTAATTTGTTCATTTTTTTTTACAATACTCTGGGCAATAAAATATGTACATAGTTATATCTGAAGTTTTACAGTGCTTTGTCTAAAAGGGAAACACTGTCTACAGCAGACACCACTGATGCCCTACCTCACAGCCCTTTGGATCATTGGTGTAAATCTGCAACTGAGAACACTTCCCAGTTGCTCACTATTTTCCTCCTAGGAAACCACTTAGGTCTGTCTTTGTCTCTGCCTTTCTCTGGTACCCCCAGAGCTTGTACAGAAGTGCAACCTGTAAGTCCAAAGAGGAAATGCAGAGGGGACTTGCTCATCGGGGGTAATGCTCCAGCAGTGGGGGATGGAAGCATTATTTTGAAAGTCTGTGACCCAACCTCCACTTAAAAATTCATTCTGAAAACCAAACTATCTCTGCAAACTCCACTAGGCAATTGCTTGACAAAGACTGCTTTAAATTTTGACCCATAGGGTCTACTTTTAATTATGTGAGTAAGGTAAAGTAATGTGTAGCTGTTAGATATATAAACATAAAAACCAGACATTTATGTCTGGCCTATGCTATTCACAGACAATTAATTAATCCCTCAAGGGCTACAACACAAACTATCTCTGCTCTACTGAAGGTCATTTGACTAGTCCTACTGAGTGTAAATAGTGTGTTCTTTTTGAAAAACAGCACTTTCAATTGTGGCTCAAAAGGCCAGCTTGGTTACACTCTCTTTAAGGAAGTACTTCCCCACATGATTCTTCTCAGCAACTCCTTCCCACTCATAACCTAATCAAAATTCTAACACACCACCTGCACTTTGCCCTGTGCCATGGAATGGCCTTTGGCCAAAGCAACAAAATATGTGGGTCCGGAAATACTTGGTTTTTATGAACCAAATTATCACCTGATATTTATTGAGCACCTTGATGGGTATGGCATATTTGCAGTATGGAAAACCTAGTAAAATAATTTTACATGCAGTTTTTATTTCTAAACAAAGAACAAGTGTTACGTAAAAGATACACTTGAGAAAAAAATCTTGACAATTGAAACAAAAGGTAAAATGTTGGTTTTATTATTTACATATTTGATCTATTGTTTAGGCTTAGTTAAACATATGTATAAGTAGATAAAAGCACAATTTAGCATCCCTAGTAATCAGTTGACTATTTCTATTTTTCTTCTAATAAAAATGCAATTGAAATTTCATTTTTATGCATGGTTTTCTATTTTGAAACCACATTTCTTTCTCTTTTCAATTTTGAACACTTTAATTTTTATTTCCCATCATCATATTTATGTCATGATGGGAAGGCAAATACAGTTATATTCCTAATGGAAGTGAGGCTGGATGGTTTATAAGTTTGCATGAGAATTTGTGGTGCCTGGTTCATCCACAGAATAAAGAGATATTTTCCCAGCAGTCAGGTGCTTGGTCTTTTGGGAGGTCTGTTCTAGATTCAGGGAGAAGCTGCAAATGATCTTATCTCTTTCTCTTTTCATCATTTTCTCCTTCAGAACACCTATATCTAATTAATGAAAATCAGGGATGCTTTCATTATAACTTAGTTTTGACCCATAATATACATATGACAGAGTTTAACTGCATTTTAAAAATTATTTTTCTAACTGCATAATTATATGAGAACTTAATGTCATTCAGTTTTTGGTGCAGACCTCAGTTTTTAAATAAATGAATTGAAAAAACCATGATAATAAAAATAAGAAAATGAATAAGAATTCCTTTAAAAATAACACTGATTTTTTTTTTTTTTTTTTAACACAGAAAAGTACAAATAAGAAAATGGAAATTTCGACGATGATCCAGTACTGGCACAGCAACTGAGCAGGACATACAAATATTTCCAAGATTACAGCCATGATCGTGGAGCCCACCAGTCCTGCCTTCTCCCAGGCGCACTTCCTTCTCCCAGGCGCCCTGCCTTCTCCCAGTCCTGCCTTCTCCCAGCCCCTGCCTTCTCCCAGCCCAGGCACCCTGCCTTCTCCCAGTCCTGCCTTCTCCCAGGCGCCCTGCACTCTGTCCAGGAGCTCGACCTCTTGCAGCCCGAGGGCCGCTGGCCACTCTCTGGAGGAGTAAGAAGGGCCCAGGCCCTGCCCTCTGCATGAAATCATCCTTCTGACGTCGTCGCCTGGCAAGGCTGTGCCCCCACTCGTGGGCAGTGAGGCTCCCATGGCTTCATCCTGGCGCCTGTCCCGGGTGGCCCCGCGTTCCGTGGCGGGTCTGGGTGTTGAGCTCCTCTGTGTGGCCGGGAGGCGGCCGCGGGGCAGGCGTGGGCTGCCAATGTGGAAGTCCGCTCAAGCCCATGGCGGTGTCGCCCCGGGCCTTGCTGGGCTGCTGCCGTGCTCCAGGCTTCGCCTGACCGGCCTGCAGGACGTCCCCACGGCCTGGGGCGCAGCGCAGGGAGGGCGGCCCGCCGGAGGCTCTGGGAGGGCGGCCGGGCGGGCAGGACCCCTTCTCCGCGGCTCTCACCAGCGGCCTCGCTCCAGGAACAGCCCCGATCCCTCAAACTCCCAGTACCTCTCCATTTAGAGAAACTCTGTTCATATTTCTATAAAATTAAACAGCGCTTAAAGATAATCAAAATCCTCTCTTCCCTAACAGTTGTCCCTTATAAAGAAATTCACTATCAGTTTCTTGCAAATACTGCCGATTCTCAGGTACTGCAGCAAGTCACCTTGACCATCTACTCTGTCCATCCGTCCATCCACCAACCTATCCTTTATAAAAAGGATCATATAAATGTTATAAACCCTATCCTAATCCTTGGCACTTAATAACTCCTGAAAGATTTTTCCAAATCGGTATAAATTTGCCTTATTTTTTATAGGCTAATAGAGTATTTCAATATTTAGAAAATATGTATGTCTTAAATACGATTACTCCAAATGACACTATACAGGTTTTTTACAGGATAGCATGCTTGTGATGATTAGCACATTATATTAACTTGAATAGGAAACAAATACTGATTCATACTCCAAAAACGAATTCAGTGTTAGCAACCTTTCCACAGGAAGGGATATTTAAGTCCCACAAAGTTCTGGGGAAACAAATTGTGTGCATGCATAAAATAAACAGGACTGACTTAGTATCTGTGGTGTTTGAAGTTATACGTACCCCAGAAAAGCATGTTCTTAAATCTAATCCACTCCTGTGGATGTGAACCCATTATAAGTAGGACCTTTTGATGAGGTTACTTCAGATAAGGTGTAGCCAAGCCCAATAAGGGTGGGTCTCAATCCTATTACTGGAGTCCATTATAAGTGGAATAAAATTCAGACACAGAAAGACAGCCACAGAAACAAGAAGCTGAAATTCAATGGAACCCAGAAGAGAACAAAGAGGTCAGGAGAGGCCACCACGTGTCTTGCCATGTGACAAGCTAAGGACCAAAGATCACCAGCAGCCAGCCCCAGAACACCACAGACTTTGGAGAAAAAGGGTCACCTCGATGATGCTTTGATTTGGACATTTTCCTAGCCTCAGACTATGAGCAAATAAATTCGCATTGTTTGACCTGAAAAAAAAAAAAAAAAAAGAAAATATGTATGTCTTGATCCTTGGACTTGACAGAGAATGGGATAGACTAAATTTAATGAAAAGCTCTTCTAGGTAAATATATTACAGAGTGCCAGGAAAAGCCAAGAGATCCTGGAAATCTCTATTTTTCCCTATCAAGTGCCTCCATTCATGTGGTCCAAAAATGCCAGAGAAGAGACTCAAGCATTTCTTTAGAGAGATAAGAGGTAGGGAAAAGACCAGCCCCTAAATTCTCTCAAAGGTATTGATGCACTGTAAAGAGTAATCATTTTGTTCCCCCCATAAACTGTGTTTTGGCAAAGATAAAGAAGTCCTCATTAGAGGCTCTCTCAAGGGGACCAAGGTCCTCCTGGCATGAAGTCAAACCAGGCTTGGTGTTATGTCTATAGCCCTCGCTCTACAGACAGCTTCAGTTACTACTTAAATCTCCTGCACACTTAGGAAGATAAGCAGAACAAGGATTTTGTTTCAGGTGAGATCATGGCACAGATGATAGGGGCCAAGACTCCTTGGAAACCCTTACCCTGCCTGTCCTGTCAACTCACCTTCACTTTGACTTCATATTACATCTCTCCAAGTGAACTCACTGTCAACTTTGAACTTGCCCCAGGTGGGGAGAAAAGGCTGCATGCTCCTTAGCAATGACAGATGTTCCTTTTACAGACCTTTGAGGATGAATCAGAATTTAGTACAAACATTTACTTTTATTTTTTCATTCTTTAGAATATATTCAATGACTTTTTTTAGAAAGATTTTCAAAAATGATCATTTAAAATGTAAAAGGTAGTTGAGAGAAAATTGATGAGGATGCTTAAATTATTAAAACTTAAGGACTGACCGTCTCTTTAATAGATATTTTATATGAAATCAAATGATCTATTCAATTTAAGTCATATTAGATATGACAAGATGAAATATAAGAATATCAGTGAATATCTGACAGCTATGGTTATCATTATGAGTGTACCTTACAGCTGGGGAAGATATTAGAGGTAAATGATCCATGTAAGACTTAAGCCTGCCACCTTTACCTCCTTAGAAATTGCCCATGACCCGGTGACCTTCCAGTGATGCCTGTTCAGAGGGGCCTGCGTTTTCATTAGCCTCCTAGCTGCACTGTCGCATTGTCCCAATTGCCTCATTCTGTACCTATGTGGGGTTTGAGGACAGAGAGAGATACAACCAGGAACCTGAGAGCACAGCATCCAGCTCTATGTTTTTACTGAAAAGTGAAATGGGAAATTCCAGATTGGAAATTCTGAAGAGATGGGTGATGATCTTGAGGAAAACCTGGGCATTCCTCTCTAACAAATGCTATGGATTTCAGCACACTAAGCCTTACTGAAATCCCAGGATCTACCAAAGTTTTAACCCTTAAAAGCACAAAGTTCCCCCCCCCCCGCCGCCCCCAGCCCCGTGTGCCTCTCAGGCTCCATTTCCATCAAAGATCACTCAAATCTCTTCTGTTTCCCCTTCTCATAACGAATCCCTAAGCATTTAAAAGTGGATTGAAAGCAACTTTTTTGAAAGCTGAGAATGAACAAAAAGAACTTTGGCCATAAAAAGAGAATAAGGATACCTGCTTCCTCCCAGGCCAGGGCTGCTCGGAGGACTAAAGTCATGTTAATAAAGGGTTTGTGCAGCCCTGACTTAGAGCCTGGCACAAATGCCCATTGCTTAGGACTCTAGATGCTGAAAAAGCAAACTCAAGCCATCCCCAAAAGAGATTTCACCACTTTAGAAAGTTTCAGTCCCTTTCATCAACTTTCTCTCTCTCTCCCCCCCTCCCTTCCTCACCTCTTTCCTTACTCTGAGTAGGCCAAACAGTATCAATGCACAGGATTTCACAGAGATGTTTAAGGTTCTTAAAGCATGTTTTCACTCCCCTTTCGCAGTCCAATCTACATTACTATCTAAACAGAAGCAATACTGTCTAGGTCTGTGTTACCTACCCATTATCTACTCTCCCCTCATTCCTTAAGAAAGAAAACCTGAACAAGGAGCCCACATACTAAAATACTCTGCTCAGTCTCCCTTTCAGATAGAGGTGGCTAATGAGATGTAAGAGAAAGTAATTGGGCAGAGTTTCAGGAAAATTCTTCAAAGGTTGCCGATCAAGTAAAGGACCTTTGTTTTTGATCTTCATTCTTTTCCACTTGCTCCTTCTTCCTGCCTGGAACACAGAGGTAACTGATGGAGCTCCAGCCAGTCATCTATGACCATGAGGCCAAGCTGAAGATGGAAAACAGCTACTAACAGAGAAAAATCGTAAATGTGGCCTAACTCCCTAACGATCATGGATCTTCCATATCACCCCTGGTCTGCCTCCTTGTGAACTTCTTTTTACATGAGAATTATTTTTTAAATCAACAAAGAAATAACAAAAAAACATCCCCAAATAACCCTATATTAGTGTAAGTCCCGGTTAATTTGTGTTTTTGTTACTACAGGCTACCTAATCCTAAGTGAGGCAGTATATGTGGGAGTGTTGTATGGGGTGTGGAGTCAGAAGGTTGTGGGCATGGCAGAGAGCAGATGGATTTCAGGAGGCTCAACTGTAAAGTTTGGCCTGTGCCTCGACTCCAGGTCTCAGAAGGGGCTGTCCCTCCCCTCTCCCCCTATGATTTTATTTGAATTCACCTAAACACAGCAGTGGTATTTCTTCTTGTTCTTAACCTATTAAAGGCTGTCTTCTTTGCTCAGTTAAATTAGATTTATCTTAAAGCAGTGTGCAAAAGGTAGAAATGTGTGTGTGGAAGGGGGAAACGGGGGAAGAATGGAGACTATTTAAGCAGATTTTCCAAGCCCAGACCCTTAACTCCTGGAGCAGTGGCCAGTGTCTGCCCAGTCCTAAAATGATCTCTCTCAGAATCATGTGCATGCTTGTGTGTGTGTGTGTGTGTGTGTGTGTGTGAGAGAGAGAGAGAGAGAGAGAGAGAGAGAGAGAAAGAGAGAGAGAGAGAGAGAGAGAGAGATCTGCAAGAGGGAAGCAATGTGTTTCTTTTAGTTTGTTGCTATGCAGAAGTTAACTGAAACTAATAAAGGGTCACTACATGTGCACTGTTTCTTTTAAGGAAAAAGTGCCTTTGTTCAGAACTTTACTGTCATTCCATTGTGCTTTCTTTCTTCTCAGAAAAGTATGCTACAGAGCATCGCTGCCCACAGGCCCTCATTTGTAGTGATATACTATATGTAAAGTTATATTGCCAGCACTTGCAATTTTCCAACTGCTTGATGCCTGATGTCACAAAATTATAACTAAGAGAGGCAGTTACATCTACTGCACCAAGGCACAGGGAGTATTATTTCGGCAACAATGCAAGTGTATAATAAAGAACTTTAATTTTAATGACAGCTTGAGTGCCAGCTGTTAAAAAAATTGAGTGTGTGTTTTCCCTACCCAGGTAGCTGGATCAGGTGGCCCCCTCAAAACAGCATCCTCTCCAACCTACAGTGGACTTAAATTATTCAATTTGTTTCAAAAGGCCTTTAGCAAACACCCATTATATGCAAAAAACTGCAGTGGGTGCCATAGTAATTGAGCAGCAACACCTGCCCTTCAGGAGTTCATACTCTAGTGGGAGAGAAAGAGGCCTATTAACAGAACTTTAACGCAAGGCAGATTGTGCTAAAAGGAAGATAAAATGAAATACCACAAACTTAAAGAGAGCGAGGGGTAAAGCACCTTGGAGAAGGAGGGCTTTGGAGAAGGACTGCAACAGGAATATAATGTATGGAAATGGAGAGGCATCCAAGTAGGGCCCAACCTCCAATCTAAAGAGGTGCCAACTCTTCGGACTTGCTCAGGGACAAGAAAGCAGTCATGTGTGACCAGAAAGCTAGAAAAAAATAGGAAAGGGGGGCACCTTGGAGATAGCAAGAAGGCAGCAACGGCAGAAAATGGTGACTGATGGGATATAGCAGTGAGGAAGAATACAACCAAGCTTTATGATGTGATTGAAATCTGTGTATCCTTTAATTAGCCAGAACAGACGAATATGGCCCCACCCATATTCCCTTGCCCTCACAGTTTCTACACCCACCTCCCACCAGTTTGACTTGTGAGCAGTCTTTGCCTGCCTGCCTGCCTACCTCCCTCCCACCCTCCCTCCTTTTCTCTCTCTCTCTCTCTCTCTCTCTCTCTCTCTCTCTCTCTTTCCTTTTTTTGACCTAAGGACTATTTCTGCTTCCAGAGGCTGCTTTGCTTATGTCCTTGGGAGGCTAGAAGTACTGAGGAATGAATACCCAATAGGAGTAGTTCATAAGCATGACTCTCTTGAGTTGGTATATAAATAGCCCAGCCCCTTTGCCCCTTGGATGGCACGCATTCTACAGGGACTACCATACCTCTCCTTTGGGGTTAAGCTGCATTTGCCACAGTGGTAAGTTTTCTTCTTTTCTGAATCTCACTTTTCTACTCTGTTATTGGGATCACCATCCACCTAAACTACCTGTGCTCAAATCAAACTCTTGAAGTCTCGAGTTTGCTTCTGAGGAAACCCAACCAGATACAAGCAGTATAAGTGATGACAAGAATGGCAGGACCTCATTAAAGTACTATTATCACCAAGAATCACCAAGGCTTTCCTTTTCAACCACATAAGTAGAGAAAAAGTAGAAGTATGAGAAGTATAAGTTATGCTGAATAGAAAAGGCAAGATGTAAGACACAGCAGAACAAGAGATGTTTGAGACTAGTATTTAGGGCAAAAACATTATTTAGTCACATGACTGCACATTAGTTTCTTGCAAGTGGAAAGCTCTGTGATAATTGTGGGGGAAAGGCAGCAGTTTAAAGGGGCCCCAGTATAGTACGTATGACCACCTTCTTTCTTGCCTTTGTGAGCTACTCTTACTTATATGGTATTAATGCAGATCATTAAGATTTAGAAAGAGGCTTTAGAAACATAACAGTATAAGACTATGTTCCTCTGAATCATTACAAACAAACAAAAATGTAAAATCAGTGGTGTTAAGTTGTTAACATTCTGAGATGGATGCTTTGGGTGGAAGAAGAAAACATTTAAGAGAGGTTTCCTCTGAGAAGCCTTCCTTGTCTGCCCCAGCTCTCTGCAATCTCGCTGGCTTCTGAGATGTAGTAGCATTCCGGACCTGAATGGTTCCTTTGGTCCTTAGAATTCCTACCTAGTATGCACTGCTTGTGTCTTGTCTTTTAAACTAGACTGTAACTCCCCTTGAGTGGAATTCTTTATGGCTTGTATAAAGGGACCTGTACAAGGTTGTGGCAGATTGATTTTCCAGGGAAGCAGACTCTGGAATGGATATTGGAGTACAAGAAGTTTATTAGGGAGTGATCTGAGATTGACAACTATGGAGAAAGTGAAAGAAGCAGGACTGGCCAGAGAGAGAAGCTGGGCTGTGATGTAATCACCATAAGGTCGCAGTCGGCTTTATAGGCCATGAGGAGCTCTGAAGCTGGGAGACACTTTAGAGTTCTTTCAAATTAGAGTGAAGGAGCTGGCCCTTTATACCTTTGTACTGGCCAGTTATTATATATATGGACTGCCCTGGGAAAGGGGAGCAGCCACAGGCAAAGGGATTTTAAAGGGGGCTGCCAGCTGAGGGCTTTCAGTCGGCAACACTGGGGAATGAATCCTTTAGTCCTGGGAGGCTATCTGGGTGGCACAGGACAGCATCCACCACCATGGTAGATGATGGGTTTTTCCTGATTTTGGTGATGTTAATGTCCTTGTAAGCATTTGAGGAGCCCTCAAGAATATACCTTAGTTATGAAATTGAGAACTTCATAGAGTGTTATATGTATTATCAATATGAATTTGGTAATGACAGCACATACTAACCAGTTAGCTATCTCTACAAATTTTGTCTTTGTTTTCTAACAAGATGGTAAAGCCCTATGGATCAAATCTCTGTGTTTCATTCTTTTAGTAGCAGTATTTTTGATATAATAATTGGACAATTATTGCTCACTGGGGATGATTATATTTTATTGGGAGCACTACTTAGATTTAAGAACATTTAGCTCACCTCAACACAGCCCTGAACTTAGGAAAATGTTTAAAAAGCATATATGAAAAGATATATGAAGCTTCCTTTGAGTCATCCTTTTAGGACTTAGCCCAAGGATAAATACTATTACCCCTGTTACACATAATCTTCCATAACAGTAAAAATCATGACTAAGGCTGCCTGTTTGATTTGGCTGCCAAGAAACCCCCTCATATCGATTCTTTTTCTTTTTTTTTAATTTTAGAATTTTCCCATTTATTGTATTAACAAGAAAATCACAGTATACAAAGTCATTATAAAGGTAATAAAATATTCTGTACAATAAAAGCCATTTTGACCTAAAAACGATAGTGTCTTGATATGAACCTTAACATTAAATAATTGAACAGTTGTTGAGAACTTTTAAAAATTACTTGGTCAGTGCCTACAAATTCACTCCAGTCATTAAGCATATAAAAATACTTACAACAGTCAAAAAAAATAGGCTATTCCCATCTGCCAGGCTCTGGAGTCATCCTTGTCAACAGTATTTTCAAGTACATTCTTTAAAACAGAAGCCACCTCTAAAGCGTTCACCTGGTCTGAACCATGCATTCAAGAGTGTTCACTACTTGAAAGTTTTGCTTGTGTTTTCCTTTACATCTCATCCTAAAGCTACCTGACCTGTGCAGCAGTGATCTGCATTATCTGATTACCTAATAATCAGTTATTTATTAAAAGGGGGAGAATTTATCATAACCTAATATTCTTATCACATGTTTCCACAACTTCAGTTACTATTGTGACTTTCAAAAACTTAAAGAATTACAATTAAAATTCAATAAACATCTATGTGTATACAGTAATAGTTAATTGGTACAAAAATGTTGGTTCTTCAATAAATTGAGTGTTCAGGGATATCAGTAAGTAAATAAAGTAGACATTTTTGGCAAACCTATTTATCAAATATTTGTCTCTTTTTTTCCTTAAACTCTTATTTAATCAAACATTGTGACTTTTCATAAAACATACTACATAGATAAGGTTGGAGTATTTTGGGATCCATTTGGGAATTTCAATCTCCTGAGACATCACTGGTGACAAATTTGGCTTTTATTGGGTAATCATATTGGTTCTTATTTATACATTTCTAGTCCTGACTTTTTCTTAATCCCTGTATACAAAGTAAATATTTACTATTTACTTCATTACATATGCATTTATGTGTAGCGAACAAGGCAGGGTATAAATAAATTAGTATTTCAAAATACAAAGTTTCTACAGTACGCACAAAAGCCATAACTAGGAAGGGGAGGGCCAAGATGGCGTTAGTGTAGGAGGGCACACACTGCAAGCTCCCAGAGCAAGGCGGATTGTGGACGGGGTCCTGCCCGGGGGTCTGTGCTGTGCACTCGTGGAGTGGGAAGCTTGGGACATCTATCCGCGCGGATCGGTGGCGTGGACCGAACGGTGGAGATTCGGGAGTTTTGAGGCTGCCAGTGGAGGTTGGCACGGGCGGTTGAGCCCGCGGTTAGGGGAAAAAAAATAAAATTAAATAAAACAGCCATTTGGAGACGCGGGCGGGGCGAAAAAGTTTTATTTTCTGGGGATCTGGCTGCCTGGCGTCCCTTGGACCTTGAGTGAACAGAGCAAAC